>CM052550.1:35194310-35423655 GCA_028533065.1 Trachops cirrhosus
GAAATGTAGAAGCTAAAGAACTTATGACACATGGACATGAACTGAAGGAGGGGAATGTGGGTGGGAGAGGGTTTGCAGGGTGGAGGGGAATGAAGGGGGGTAATGGGACAACTGTAATAGCATAATCAATAAAATACATTTAAAAAAACAGTAGAGACAAACGTATTGTATCAATGTCAACCTTGCTGAAGTTGATAATGGTAGGACAGCTGTATAAGAGAACAATTGTGTCTGTAGAAAATACACACGAAAGCATTTAGGGGTAAAGTGCCATGTTGCGTGAAGTTCACCCTAAACAATTCAAGAGAGTGTTGGATATGGGAGAGAGAGAGAGCAAGTGGTGGTGAAAATAGGTTAAAATGTTAAAGTGAATCCGGGTAAAGAGAATAATGGGTGCTATCTGTACTGTATTTATTCCTGAAACTTTGGTTCAAATTTTAAAACTTCCTCAAAAAGTTTTAAATATTCAAAACTTAAATTATTATTTAATTATTATAATTTAAATAACATCCCACTGGATATATATACCACTGTCATGAAGTGAAGGCCCACGTCCTCCCCAAGTTGATATGTTGAAATTCTAACCACCTATGTGATAGGATCAGCAAGTGGGGCCTTCAGGGGCTAATCAGTTCGTGAGGGTGTAGCACACTTAAAAACAAAAAGGCACATGCATAACTTCATTTATGTGAAGCCTTAAAACAGATGAAAGTACTCCAGGTGACAAGGGTCAGAATAGTGGTCCCACTGGTGGGTATCAGCTGGATAAGTGGCAGGTCAGAGCCATCCAGGGTACCAAAAAAAATTCTATATTTATTCCGACACAGTGTGCTTGAGAGCTTTGCACTGTATTGTACGTGGATTATACCTACACAGCAATGAAGGCAAAGGAGCAGAACAGATCAGTTGTCACATGGTCATTAAACGGATTACTACACAGTAAGGAAAATGAATGAGCGACAGTTTTAAAGGATGAATCTCGGGAACATCATTTTGAGCAAAAGAGCCAGACACAAAATAATATGCATTATATGTCTGTTCCTCTCATGGGAAGTCCACCTCCCAAAAATAGGCATTTAAGGATGCAGGCCTAGAAGGTAAAACACTAAACACACGCATGAAACACTAAAACGCCATGAAAGTTAGGACACTGCTTTTCATTGGGAGGAGAGAGGTGACGTCAGGGTGGGCAGCAGCAGGGGGCTCCCAGGGTGCAGGCACTGTGCTGTCTCTTCACCGGGGTTTCACTTTGTAATAGTTCATTGAGCGGTATTCACTTGTTGCATGTACTTGTCATATGTGTTGAAATAAAATATAGATAACTTTGCATCACATTTAAATCATGATACTAAGGGATAAATTTAATAAAATATGTCTCACAACTGAAGAAGACCCCACCTGACACCTGGTCCTGCACAAACACTAGAAGCCTTCAGATCAAGTTATCGGGGAAGAGAAGGGGCCGACATCCCTGCAGACTGCTCCCACCCGCAGTGCTGGATCAAGACTCTCTCCATTAGCAAAACATGGACCCTTTCTTTTCTTTCTTTTCTGTACTCTGGCTTGGGCCTGGAAGAAGAGTAATGCCGTCATCTGTATCTCCCAGACGATTGTTAGGGTGGGTAACCTCTGGAATTTAAGGCAGCTTTTTATTTCAGGCTAGGAGAAAGCCTGACTAATTGTGTTTATCCCTGTCCGTAGTGGTTATCATTCTCCTGGGCAGATGAATGCTTTGACTGCTGGCGCACCGCTGGGCAATGCCCCTTAGATGACCGACCTAACTGTGCCCCTAACTGTTCCAGAAAGGACCTACCCAGACGCTTTCCAAGATTCAGGGTTCGCTAACCTAGATGGAACTGTATTTTCCTTGTTAGGAAGAGATACAACTGGGAATATGATCAGAAACCCCTCCTAACTCCTGGACACATGACACATCACATCGCAAAGGCCTAAAATACCCAAAAAATATCTCCAGGCTCTCTGACCAAAGGTGTTCTTGAAAATAGAATAGCCCTTGTCTTTAGCTGAGCAAGGAGGTGTCGTGTGGCGGCCATCACCACCTGCCATAGCTGGATGCATGCTTCTGGGGAAGTCAAAACTGAGTTTAAAAAGATGACTCCTTCAGTGAGGACTTTCTTTGAGTGGTTTGGGTCTTGAAGACTATGGCTCCAAAGTCACTCCAAACACTGGGAGTCATCCTGCTTATTATCATGATAATCCCCTTGGAATTGTATTCTCTCAAAAGCTTGAAATGCATGCTTACAGCCACTCACTGCTAAGCAAAGACTCCCTGAGACTGGAAAGTCAACAAGGGAATGAAAAGAATGAGTGATTCACAGATTATAAACCTGGAACCGGGAACAGTGAATGTCAGAGATTAAGCGGAAACATCCTGCCACACAGCAGCCGAGGGGTAGCTGGCAGTGACACTAATGCCTTCATTTTTTAAATTGCACCTCTCAGTTAAGCAAGCTGAGAGTATGCTTGCAGTAGGGAATTGTTTGGGACAAAACCACCAGGCCAAAATGGTGTCGCTAGTACTCAAGCCCATGACACCAAACCTACATCTCATTCCTGACCTACTGGGTGTTCCAACCTCCTCCAGAAAGTGTCTTAATCAACCAGTCTGGCCTGTGCTGGTCGTCACCACTGAGGTGATCCAGGAAAGAAGAGCCAAACTACATGATTAAAACTCTCACCATTCCCTTCCCCCCAAAAGATACCCTGGTCTAAAAATAACCCTTTTGTTGTTGTTCATAGCTCCCTTGCCCCACCCTTCTTCCTATACCGACCTTCCTTTTTTACCACCCTTCCAGCGTCCTTCCAGCTGCCAATTGGGATGCTGCCCAATTCATGAATTGCTCAATTAAGCCAAGTAGATCTTCTCATTTAATCAGGTGAATTTTGTTCTTTCATAGCAGCAACAGAAAACTAACACAGCCAAGTATCAAGTCCCTGAGACATGAGAGGAAAGGGAGGCTGTCCCACCATGAGCCCTGGCCTCAGCCTCCTCCCTTCCACACATCTGCAGTGGGTTTGTGGCGACAAAGAGTTGGTGAGTCCCTCTGGCTTAAACAGCCCAGTCCCCCCAATCAGACCACATATGTCTCCCCTTCTGGTCTTTGTCCAGGCTCTCCCCACCCCTCTGGGTTTCCCTCCATGGTTGAATTTAGGTGTCAGTGTAGACCCAGGGTTCAGATTCATTCTGAGGCCTGGATCACCAGTCAGTCTGTACCTGAGGTCAGGAGTCTGCTGATTTGTACTCTCCTGAAATGTCCACTAATTACATGAGACTGTCCCTGCCCACTGGGCCCTGGGAGAGAATCCAAGCTATAGTAGCATCTGGTTTGGGCTTCCCCTGAAGTCATCTCAGCCCTCTTGGAGAAATTTCTCAAAACACTAAGACTGTTACTATAGGTGTTTACCTTCAAAAGAAATTATGCCAAAATTTTTGGTCCTGGGAAAGTGATTTATGGTAACACTCTTGAGCCTCAGCCTCCTCATCTGTAAAATGGGGATTAAGTAAGGAATGTCTCTTTAGTGCCAGGCACAGCTCCTGACACCACACACTACATGTCTTTGCTGTTCAATTTGTAACAGTTACTTAAAATTAGGTCTGTGCCCAGTAACTTAGGGCCAAGCATCCAAAACACACAGTTCCGGACACCCTGAGTTGGGATAAAGTAACTGTAGCCAACTCCTTTATTAATGCAGGACACAGTGGATCACAGAATACAAAACAGAAAACATTAACTGCTCTCAATGTGGGGTCTAGTCCATAGTCCAGGATACATACACATGGAAGGGTCTGGGAAGATATTCCACCAGACAGGCAGATACAGGGTTAATTAAAGGAAATCAATGCCTGGATCTTCATCTTCCCCATATGCAACTACCTAAATAAACCTGCCTGAGAATATTCCTGGTTCTAGAAGAATGAATTATCCATTTCCAAGTGCCACCCTTCATGTGGTTTGTTTAAAAAACAAAAAACCCTACCTCTCTCCATTCTCATTTTATGCTCTCGAGGTACAAAATCCTCTGGTGAACAAAGAAAGAAACATCTAGAACATTAATATCGGTGCTGACAAAGGGAAGCACTCTAATGATTGGATAACGAATCCTTTCCCCAGTCTGCTTTTCAAGTTTTTGTTTCCAATACTTTGCATTCAACAAAGTTGAAGGAAGATCTAGACAACTTATCAGCTGAGAAATCACTAAACTAGTTTCTGGAGCTAGATCACGACTGATTTTTAGCACAGAATTTAGAAGGATTTCAAAGGATTAAAGAACATCATTATCCTGGTATTTGTTAGGTTCTCACCAATTTCTCCAAGCTTGCATGAAAAAAGAGGCAGAGGACTTATTCATTTTTCCCTGGGTATCCCCTATGTGTACAGAAGATGCACATGTTAATAAACCTTTGTTTGTTTTCCTCTTATTTAAAGAGAGAGAGAGAGGGAAGGAGGGAGAGAATGAGAGGGGCAGAGAAAAAAGAATAAATTTTTAGAACAAAAATACACATAAAAAAGAGACTACCAGACTATTTTATGCCAAAGTTGTTTTAAAAAATAAATTAAGTGGTGAATTCTTAATTTAAAAAAATGATAATACATGCTGCAGCCAGTGTGGCTCAGTTTGTTGGGCATCATCCCACAAACCAAAAGGTCACAGGTTCAATTACTAGTCAGGGCACGTGCCTGGGTTGCAGGTTCAGTCCCTGGCCAGGGTGCATGTGGAAGGCAACTGATCAATGTTTCTCTCTCAATCAATGTTTCTCTCCCTCTCTTTCTCCCTCCCTTTCCCTGTCTCTAGAATAAAAAAATAAATACAAAATAAGGTATTTTTTAAAAAGAAAAATAATACAACTTGCCAAAATTGACACAGGGAGAAACAATAAGCATGAATAGTCCTATAACAATTAAGGAAATTGAATCTTTGATTAAACACTTTCCCCTCCAAAGTTTCTGAAAGCTTCACTAGTGACTTTTACCAAACAATTATGGAAGAAATAATGCCAATCTTACACGAACTCTTTTAGGGAATAGAAAAAAATGGAAGCCAGCAGAAACTTGATACCAAAATCTGCTTGACAATAAAATTACAAGCCAACCTTACTAATAAACTTAGATGTAAAAATCGTAAGTCAAATATCAGCAAACAGAATCTTGAGAAACATAAAAAGTTTCGTAGAGTTCAGTTGCCTTTATCCCAGGAAGAATGGCTTAACATTAGAAAATTATTCAATGTAATTAACAGATTAAAAGAAAAAAATGTATGGCCCTGGCCAGGTAGACCAGTTGGTTGGAGCATCGTCCCTCTAGGCCAACGTTGTGGGTTTGATGCACAATTAGGGTATATAGAGGAGTCAACCAACAATCCATAAATAAGTGGAACAACAAATCAGTGTTTCTCTCTCTCCCATCCTCTTGCTAAAATCAATTAAATATTAAAAATTAAATTTAAAAGAGAAATTTTATATGATTATCTCAGTGGATGTGAAAACAACTCAACAAAATTTAATACCTATTCATGGTTTTAAAGAAAATCTTCTAGCAAACTAAGAATAAAATGCCTTCATCTGATAAAGTTTTCTGCAGCAAACTTTGTGCCTAATAGTGAATCATACCATAGTAGTTTTCCCTTTGAGATTGGCAACAAGACAAGGAAGCTTACTCTTAATTTTCTTTAGTACATGACTTAGCCTCTGCACTAAGGCAAAGAAAGAAAAAGAGAAATGAAAAAAATAAATAAATGGCATAAGGGTTGGTGAGGGGAAAACAAACCTGCCATTACCAGCAGATGACACAATTTGTGGTTGTGATCCAAAAATTAATAAGTGAGCATAGAAAGATTGCTGGAAACAAAATCATATGCCAGTATTTAAGTTTGTAGATGAAAGCAACAATGAGTAAATGGCATTTTAAAAAATTTTAAAAGACCAAATACCTGAGAATAAATCTAACAAAAGATATGCAAAAACACTACAGAGAAATACAATGAAATCTTATTGAGATCAATTTTAAAAGGCAAATAAATTAAGAGAGAAACCATGTTCTTAAATTGGTAGATTTAATACTTTAACATGTCAGTTCTCCCCAAATGGATCTACAGATTCACTCTAAACCAAACCAAAATTCCAAACGGTTACTTTGTAGAATTTAATAAGCTCATTCTAAAATGTACATGAATAGTACACCTTAAACTTACACAATGCTATATACCCATTGTACCTTAATAAAGCTGGGAAGTAAAAAATCTATATACAAATGCAAAACATTAACAAAAGCCAAGATACACCTAAATCAGAACAAGGTGAGACAATTTACATGACTTGATATCAAAATTTATTTGAAGCTATAGTAATTAGTATGGTGCAGAAGTGCCACAAACATGAGCAAAGACCAATGGAAGAAAACAGAGAGCCCCAAATAGGGATCTACACTGGGCTGATTCTAAAGATGGCAGTGGGGAAAGGATGGTTTTCCAATAATGGTATTGAGACAATTGAGTACATGGAGAATAAAGGATATTTGTCACCTACCTGACATGATACCAAATACCAACCCTAGATTGTAGATCTAAATGTGAAAGACGCATTTTCTTTTCCAATCATCAATCGAAGGACACTTGGGTTGTTTCCATGTCTTAGTTATTGTGCAATGAACATAAGGGTATGTATATCTCTATGAATAAGTGTTTTCAAGTTTTTCAAGTGAATACCCAGAAGTGGAATTGCTGGGTCATTAGGTTCTATTCTTAATTTTTTGAGAAACCTCCATACTGTTTTCCACAGTGGCTGTACCAATTCACAATCCCACCAACAACACACAAGTGTTCCATTTTCTCTACATCCTAACACTGTTTATTTCTATATGTCCAGTGGAATACTAGTCAACCATAAAAAATGATGAAATGTTGCAACAGCATAGATGGATCTTGAGATTACCATACTAAGCGAAATGGGTTATGGTAAGTGGAATAAGCCAGGTAGTGAGGGACAAATACCATATGATCTCACCTTTAACTGGAACATAATGAACAAAAGGAAAAAGCAAGCAAAATGTAACCAGAGACATAGAAATTAGGAACAATTTGACAATAATCAGAGAGGAGGTGGAGGGGATAGTGAGGGGAAGGGTTTTCAGGAACTACTATGAGGGGCACGTGGACAAAACCAGCGGGAAGGATGGAAGCAAGGAGGGGAGGTGTAATTGAACAACAATAAAATAATTATTAAAAAAAGATAAGAACCCTATGATTTCAGGAACTAAAATGTGGGACATGAAACAGAAAGCAACAAACAAAACAACCAAACTCATAGACACAGACAACAATATGGTGGTCGCCAGAGGGGAAGGAGGGTGAAGGGAGGCTGAAGATGAAGAGAGTAATGGGGGTCAAATATATGGGGATAGAAGGAGACTAGACTTTGGGTGATAAACACACAACACAATATACAGTGGATGTGTCAGAATTGTACATCTGAAACATATAATATTATTAACCAATGCTATTTCATTAAATTTAATTTTTAATGTCAAAGGCAAAACAATGAAAGTTTCAGAAGATAATACAGGATCATATCAAAAAATGGAAAATGTTCATAAACAGGATATCAAAAATCACCAACTATAATGGAAAATATTGATAAATTGGACGACACTCAATGATAGTTCATCCAAAGACACCAGGAAAGGAGTGAAAAAGCAAGCGTGAGAGTGGAGAACATATTCTCAATAACCAGCAAAGAGCTCATATCCAGTAAATACAAAGAATTCCTAGAAACAGTCATAAAAAGACAGACAACCTGAAAGAAAAATGGACAAAATTTACAACAGGCATTTACAAAAGAAGAACTTTAAATGTCCAATAAACATACCGAAAGATGCTCAACCCATTATCTGTCAGAGAAAGCAAATTAAAACCACAACACAACACAACCACACACTCACAGGTTTGCCACAATTCAAAGGTCTGGAGCAAAGTTTGTGAAGATGTGGAACAGATCTCATAAGCTGCTGGTCCAAATGCTAATTAGTATGAGCACTTTGGAAACTGGGTAGTAACCACGGTACTAAAATGAAATAAATGTGGTTTTTTTGTTGTTGTTTCCCTAGTACATTTTTTTTTAATTTTTTAATTAAAAAAATTATTGTTGTTCAATTACAGTTGTCCCCATTTCCCTCCCACTATTTCCACTACCCTGCCCTGCCCCACATTTAATCCTTCCCCCCATGTTTTCCTTGTTCATTTACATCCAATGACCCACTGTCTTTCTCCTGGGTATATTCTCAACAGAAGTGCATAAACACACTTGTATATCAAGAGACATGTATTTTAAATGTTTGTGGGCCCTGGCTGGTGTAGCTCAGTGGATTGAGTGTGGGCCTGCAAACCAAAAGGTAGCAGTTCGATTCCCAGTCCGGGCTCATGCCTGGGTAGCAGGCCAGGTCCCCAGCAGGTGGCAAAACAGCCACACATTGATGTTTCTCTCCCTCTCTCTCCTTGCCTTCCCCTCTCTCTAAAAATAAATAAATAAACTCTTTTAAAAAAATTTTTTAAATGTTTGTGGTAGCAGCATTCACACTGAGCAAAATTCTGTTGGTATAACGAGGCCTGTTTATTTACAGATCCAAAAACTAATGGGGAAAAAAGTCCATTCATCTCCTTAAGAAATGAGTCAAATATAATTTTGCTTTTTATGTTTAATAATTGCACATTAAATGATGTGATGATTTATGTTTTCATCACTTGCATACAAATAATAGTTGCCATAAAAACTCAATTCAAGAAGAAAAATGTTGCCCTGCCTGGTATAGCTCAGTAGATTGAGCACGGGCTGCGAACCAAAGGGTGGCCAATTCAATTTGCAGTCAAGGCACATGCCTGGGCTGCAGGCCAGGTCCCCAGTGGGGGACGCGTGAGAGGAAACCACACACTGATATCTCTCTCTCTCTCTCTCTCTTTCTCCCTCCCTTCCCCTCTCTAAAAATAAAATAAATAAAATCTTTTTTAAAAATTTATGAACATTAAAAAAAGAAGAAAAATGTTAATTTCTTAGCCTAATGGTCACAATAAACAAACTTTGTTTAATTTATATTTATTTACGTATGTTTCTTGGGCAGAAATATGATAGAATGATCATTAAAAATTATTTAAGCATAACAATATATTAGGATAAAATTCTGTGGCAGAGGTGGAATAAAATACATGTTCAAAGAAAAAAAAATAAAATGTAAAATTAAAGAAAAAGGTGCTTATGTCTTTTCTTAAATGGTTAATAGTGGATCTCAGGTTTCAAACACACCACTGGATATACTTAAAAGCATACCTTTTATTTTTAAATGTCAATATTTACAATACACCAGAAATCACAACAACTTAAACTCCTGAAAAAAAGTGTGCCATCAATTTACAATGTATGGAGAGACAAAAGTTTTCCCAAAAATGTTGTGTTGCATAAGCAAAACAGTCAAAAGATTACTTTTCTTCAAGTACCTGAAAAGGAACTCAGTCAAAATTGTGGCCCCCAAATTCAGGGGTTTACAAAACTATGATTTTTTTAAATGTTCAACCAGGTTATATAATTTACAGTATTAGTGAAAACTGCCTAGAAAGGAGTAGATGAAAGTGGGAGCATCTCCAGGGATTTTCATGACTGGCACAAAATTCTAAAATGATCAATTTTAATGCAAAATCTATATTAGCCGCACATCATTTTTGAAAAGTATTATAAAATACAAATTCTGGTGGAAAGTTAGCTGAGAACCTCTACTCCATCTGTCTGGGGATAGTGGGCTTCCTCTTTCCTTGGCCCCTCACCTTCTGGCTCCTTGATTCCCCCTCCTCTGTCCTCCTCCTGAGACAGGAGATAGTCAGGAAGGAGGAAACTCTGGAGGTGCCCCAGGGCCAAGATAAAGGACGTGGATACAGGACAGACACCCTGTTCTCAGATTGGTTGTTCCTGTTTTCTGGAAAAGCCCTGAACCATGGTGACTCATGAACACACCTGCACAGAAGATGCTACACGATCCCTGCTTCATTATAGTAGCATTATAATAAACATTGTGCAACCCCTTTCTCCAAGGGTCAATCGAGGGAAATCATGGGAGACCACATGCACAGTAACTTTAAAGTAATACAACTACTTGTACATGTGCAGTAAAAGCCCACCAAAACTGGCCAGGAAAGATCCACCCTGTAAGAATAGAGTCCCTCCAGCCCCAGAGGTCAATCTCTGCTTGGAGTTGGCCCCCTTCCATGTTCTGTGAAGTGTACTACCACTTAATAAACCTGCTTTCTCTCTCTCTCTTTCTGTTATAAACTCTGTTTGGTTCAATTCTTTGTCCACAACCACCAAGAACCTGGTTACCTATACCCACCTGTGACACTCCGATGCTAGGATTCCTGGGGGCTAAGACCCAGGTCCTGTCTTTGCTCTCTCCTGGGTGAGTCCAGACATTCTCAGGACTTCAAATGTCACAACCTGCTCACTAAGGACCCCCAAAACTATGTCTGCTGCCCAGATCTGGCCCCTGTCCAGGCCCCCTTCCTACTGCAGCTACAAGAGCCTTGCTGGGTCTCTACTGCTCAGGTCTCAGGACTGGCTGTTCCCCCATCTGGAATGTTCACTCCCCTCTTTCCTCCCAGGTCCTTCCCCTCCTTGGAATGAGAAACAAACTCCCTCAAATGCCCAGTACTATGTGATGGAATCATCATCAACCTGAATTCCTCCAAATACCCGATGCCACACTCCGAGCCTCCCGACAGGCTATTCCCTCAGCAGGGAACTCTTCCCCATGCTCTCCCTCTACTCATTCTTCAGGATCACACATGCCCTTCTCCAGGAAGCCCTCCCCTCAGTACCCACAATTTCCTCCAGGCTGGGGCAGACACCTACTATGGGGTTCCCACAGTTCCCTATGCCTCCCCAGCCCAGCCCAGACCATGCTGGGCAGTCAGCAGTGACTGATCTGTTTACCCCACAGGGCTGTGAGGCAAAGCCACCTCTGTCTTCATTGTGACCTCAGCGCTGCCCTGCCAGGCCTGGCCACACAACTCACTGGCATCAACTCTGGATGTAAGGAGCTGAGGCCCAGGTGCCCTGGGACCACCAGCACTTGGAATGGGCAGGTGGGCCCTTTGGCACCCTCGTTCTGTGGATCCCCCATGCAGCCACTCCTTATTCTGGAAGTTGGAGCATGTTGAAATAAAATGTGGAATTAAATGAAGAGGAAACTTACTTTAGGCTTAGAGATAAGAGTGCATAAAAGGGAGTGTGACTTACCCAAAGTAAGGGCAACGTGGGTGGGGCCTTTTGGCTCTTCAAGGGTGGGGCTCACTTTGTAGAAATACAGAACATAACAGAACCAGTCCAGGCTGGTTCCAGCAGCAGAACAAAGAACGTTAGTAACCTTAGTTGCTCAGAATGGAGGGCTTGTGGTGAGGGCAGGAACTGGCAGGACCAGAAAATAAGGAGTTGAAAGGAAAAAGGGAATTCTTTCTCTGTGGTCTTCGAAATTTTTAATGAGCTCATAATCATCTACTCCTTGTGTAATTAAATCTCTATGAAAACCTATAGTGAGATGATAATACTGACTTCAGGCCATTCAAGGTGTGGGTGCCATGTCTGCCATGGAACAGGCACCCATAACACAACTTCAGCAAACAGTAGCGGGTGGGTGCACTCTGATTATCTGCCAGGACTGGGCATTAAGCATGTGATGCCCGTCAATCCCCCAAGGGATGTACTAACATACCATCCCATCTCACTGATGAGAAAACCTGGAATAAGCAGCATTACCTAGTATTATTGGCATCACCACATTTGATCATTACTGCATTCTGAAAGGCAGATAGGAGCCCCATTTACAGATGGAGAAAACTGAGAGATTGGCTAATGGCCAAAGTCACTCAAGGAGTTGTAGCAGTGGCAAGGCAGAGTTAAATTGGGATCATTGCTGTTTCCAACCAAAGGTAGCATCCTCCAAAGCTCGAACTTGGACCTCCCATGCCCCTTCATCCATTCCCCAAACTTTTTCTGTTTCATTTCAACAAGCCACCCTGGCTTCTGCCAATTATTTCCTAAGATGCTATCCTCCACCCTTCTTCAACTCCACCAACCAGCTCAGCTGCATATTTTTATTAAACAAGACAATTCTTGCCCTGTGAGAATTGCAAAGCCAGCTGCTAAGACTGGTACATTTTCATTCCACTTAATATTCGTGTCATCCAAGATGTGATGTGGGGCATTGGCACGCAGGGGTGAGGAAGACTGACATCTAGCTCTGGGCTTAGAGGTGCAACCAGCATCAGAGTGTTACCAGACAGGGACCTGGCTAGGAGTGAGTCTGCCTTGGCCCAGCCTGTAGTGTGTGGGCTCTTGACTTCATGCAGGAAAGCTTTTACAATACAAGTCCAGGTGATTTTGAAAGTACGTTTATTAAAGCTGGAGACAGTGAAACAAGAAAGGGCCTGGGATAGAAGAAGCAACAGGAGAGAGACTGTGGGTCTCCTTTGGTTCTCTAGAAATGTTGTGGAAAAGAAGTGACCCAAGGTGAGGCTGCTGCCAGCTCACTAAAGAGTCACAGAAAGAAGGGCCTTGGGGACAAGTTCAGGGTGAGCTGCCAGTGCCCATTGTTCCCCTGGTTGCAAGTTTCATGGGGTCCCTTAGGGTTTAGGAAATGCATGCTTGTGGGGAAAAAGGGGGGAGAGACAGCTTGAGCACACCCCCCAGGAAGAAGAGTGTGCTGGGTACTATGTTTTGAGGGTCGTAAAAGCTGGGAGTATAGGGGAGGCCTTAGGGAGTGGATCTCAATAGAATGTTCATCATCTTTATGCTGATAAAGCAAAATGAGAGTTATTTCCTTAACTTCATCCATCCTTGCGTGTGATTGGCACAAATGGTCCTGATTGGATTTCTGCTATCATCCTGACTATGGTGATTTAAGCTATAGCTATTTACCCTCTAGATGAGAAGGCAAAGTGTTAAGTTAGTTAGTTAGTTAGTTAGTTAGTTAGTTAGTTAAGAGAGGAGAAGAGAGGGAGAGAAACATCAATGTGTGTTTGCCTCTCATACTCTCCCAACCCAGGACATGGCTTGCAACCCAGGCATGTGCTCTGACTGGGAATTGACCCAGCGACCCTTTGGTTCACAGGCCAACACACAGTCCACTGAGCCACACCAACCAGGGCTAAATCATTTACTCTTAAGTTTCCTTGGTTATGGAAGATAGGATTTTGTGATTTACTGGATGCTCATAAATTGCTTGGCCATTTAACTATGTCTCAGTTTCTACTCCCCTTGACCTGGCTTACTGGCCTGTCTCAAAAGGATCAGAGAGGCACAGTTGAAAGACCTTGCTGGCTGCAAGGGCTGCAAGAGTGAATGGGGGTGGTGAGCCTGCAGACCTTGGGGCCAAGAGCTCCTGGGAGAGACAGAGTCAGCCCAGGTGGGGAGAGACTGGGCTGCAGCCCAGTCTGTAGGAGGGAGCTTTGAAGCCAGAAACCCCATGACTCAGGCACTTGAAATGAGGAAGTTCTCAACCAGAGAACAGAATAAATGAAACAACTTAGAGACTGGTCTGTGGACTAAAAAGGAACTACATACTAAACCTGACAAGCTCAGGGGAGGCCTACCTTAGAAATTAAAAGACCAAAGTAACCACAGAGTGTTATTGAACAAAAAGAGAGGTTCATCTGACTGCCACAACAAAAGGCAAACTCAAGGGGAAGAGGTTGGTGAAAAAGGAAAGAGGTTTTTATTTGAATGCTACATGATCTGGGAAAATGAAGGATTCCCCATCTCATAGCTCATCTCCTTTGCAAAACTCAGACAAAACCCAGCCATCCTCAGCAAAACTAGAACAAAAGGCAGTACTCAGAGTTCCTGCTCCATTTTAAAGTATCATCTTTTGGAGCTTTCAGGCAGCTGCTAAGTGGTCATTTAGATAGCTTAGCTTGTTTCCAGCTGCTTTCTAGCTTCAGGCTCCCTCCTGGAGGCTGGGTGTAGAGCCTGAGCAGCCATGGCCATGCAGCAACTAGGGACACAGGATTGAATGCTTCTGGATGGGACAGCACAAAAATGCACCAGCAAATGCTCCACCAGGTCAGAGAGAGAGAGAGACAGAGACAGAGACAGAGACAGAGAGAGATGCTCCCTCCTGGAGGCATGAACCACGTGACTGCAAAGGCCATGTGGCCCTTGGAGAGGACAGGCCAGAGCACATTTCAAGTATATATCCTGACCAGCAAACAACAAGCAAGAGCACATTTCTTTGTTCCCTTGGGCCTATATTTGTATTGGGTGTGTAAAGGGCCAGGTGCTTTCTCAGAATGACCAATTAACTTTACAAACATTCATGTGCTTTGGGTGAGCCTATCTTCCAACCAATCCCTTCTTTCCCCGGGCTAGACTAACATGACTTTTTGGTCCAGCACCTCCTCCTGCCACCATTCTGACCTCTGTGGCACATGTACCTGCCTCCCACTGTCCCATCCCTAATCTGGTACCAGAAGGAGGGGGTAGGAGGGCTTTTTCCCCTATCCAATTGTCTTGCTAGCCTCGCATGTGCTCAGTGTAAGAACCTCCCCCTGCTTCCGTCTTGGCTGGTGCTCCATCAACAATTGATGTCCCTCTCTCTCTCTCATCAATTTTTAAAAATTATTGTTGTTTCTAAAATTAAGTAAAGTGGTAAAACTGGCATTCACTGGAGCTTTTTCTCAATCCCTTGATATTTCTCTTTCTGGTAATTGTCAGTTTGGCTCAAAAAAGTCATAGAAATTCTTACAGATATGTTTGTCATGTTGCTATTACTTGGCACAGTGTGGCAGGATTACAAAGAAGCCCACGCAGGCCAACCTTGCAGACCCAGATTTATGCTGGGTACCAGCAGGGATCCATTGTGCCCCATCAGCTCCTTGTTTCTCATCAGGTGAACTTGTGTAAGTTTCCATTGGAATTCGAGACCTCCCTGTTATAAGGTAAAAGATCCTGACTTTATTTGAGCTGTATTTCTTAAAATCCTTGAGATAGAGCTAAAGGTTAAGGCTTGAGAAAATCAAGACTAAAGTGGAGCAGGAGGAAAATGGGTGGCTAATGTTTAATTTTGGCTTTTCAATGGGAATTGCTTTCTGAAAATCTAAACAAAAGCCTTTTTTTTTTTAAACAAAAGAGAGCCTGAACTCATTTGGCCTCAAAAATAAGGGGCACTTCCTCCCTCCAACACAAATCTTGGTTATTCTTAGGTGTCTCAGAATCCTCATGGAAGTGTCTGGGGCACCCCCCAATGTGCAAGAGCCCCATAGGGAATTTCAACTCAACTGTAATTAATTTGTCCCCATCTGGGGCCACACACATAAAGGTTGGTTACTTAGCACTCCAAGTCCTCACAGCTGTATTACACAGGTGGGGAAGTAAACTAAGGTAAGAGGGTTTGCAATGACTCAGATGGTGACAGCCCCTTGGAGCTCCACCCTCATGCAGCACCCTTCAACCCACTACACAATATCCTTAGAAATTTGTTCAGGCTCTAAAATTCCAAAATAAAACTGAAATCAACATGGGAAATTGTGCCTCCAATGCCAGAAACTCCCACACCCTATCCCCCATTAATGCTCTGGCAAGTATACAATTAATAGGAAGCCTTTACTTGTAAGTACTTACAGAAATGGGAAGAGATTTAACTAGAAATAATATCAACTTAGTTCTGGCCAAGATGAAAGCATAGATAAATATACTTTCCCTCCTCTCACAACCAAAAGAAGGACAACAACAAATTTAAAAACAAAAAATAAGCCCTGACTGGTGTGGCTCAGTGGACTGAGCACCAGCTTGCGAACCAAAGGGTCACTAGCTCAATTCCCAGTCAGGTCATGTGCCTGGGTTGTGGGCCAGGTCCCAGGTCTGGGGTACATAAGAGGCAACCACACATTGGTGTTTCTCTCCCTCACATTCTCCCTCCCTTCTCCTCTGTCTAAAAATAAATTAATTAAAATTTTATAAATAAATAAATAATAAAGACAAAAATAAGCAGAACTGCCAGAAAATCGAAATGTACAGAAGTCCTACAACCAAGGAGTGAAAGAAGAAACATTCATCCAGAAGGGTGGAGATGGGCAGCCAGAGTGGAAAGGACTGGAGGCAAGGTGGCAACTAGAGGACCAGGATGGGTGACGCTGTGGCTAGTGGACTGGGTGAGGAGGCCCAGGTGGTTCCACATTTGCGTGCAGATAAACTGGAGGAACAACTGGGGAGTGAAACAGACTGCACAACCCAGGGTTCCAACATGGGGAAATAAAGACTCAAAATCTTTGCCTATAAAACCTGAGGGTGTTGTGCTGGTGGGAGAAACTCCCAGTCTCGTGGGAGAGTTCATTGGAAAGACCCACAGGGTCCTAGAACTACACAAAACCACCCACCCAGGAATCAGCACCAGAAGGGCCCAATTTGCTTGTGGGTAGTGACTGAAAGCCAGCAGAGAGCTGAGAGAGCAGCATTGTTCTCTCTTGGACCCCTCCCCACATATAGCGTCACAATGCAGTGTAATGTAACAATCACACTGAGCAAAGATATATGACCCAAATGAAAGAACAGATCAAAACTCTAAAAATACAACTAAGCGATGAAGAGATAGCCAACCTATCAGATGCACAGTTCAAAAGACTGGTAATCAGGATGCTCACAGAAAGGGTTGAGTATGGTCACAAAGTAGAGAAAGGAGTAAAGGCTATGCAAAGGGAAATAAAGAAAAATGTACAGGAAACCAGGACTCAAATCAACAATTTGGACCAGAAGGAAGAAATAAACATTCGACTAGAACAGAATGAAGAAACAAGAATTCAAAAAATGAGGAGAAGCTTAGGAACCTCCTGGACAACTTTAAACATCCCAACATCCGAATCATAGGGGTGCCAGAAGGAGAAGAGGAAGAGCAAGAAATTGAAAACTTATTTGAACAAATAATGAAGGAAAACTTCCCCAATCTGGCAAAGGAAATAGACTTCCAGGAAGCCCAGGAAGGTCAGAGAGTCCCAAAGAAGTTGGACCCAAAGAAGGAGCACACACCAAGGCACATCATAATTACATTACCCAAGATTAAAGATAAGGAGAGAAACTTAAAAGCAGCAAGAGAAAAGAAGACAGTTACCTACAAAGGAGTTCCCATAAGACTATCAGCTGGTTTCTCAAAAGAAACTTTACTGGAAAGAAGTATTCCAAGTCATGAAAGGCAAGGACCTACATCCAGGATTGCTCTATCCAACAAAGCTATCATTTAGAATGGGAGGGCAGATAAAGTGCTTCTCAGATAAGGTCAAGTTAAAGGAGTTCATCATCACTAAGCCCTTATTACATGAAATGTTAAAGGGACTTATCTAAGAAAAAGAAGATCAAAACTATGAATAGCAAAATGACAACAAACTCACAACTATCAAAAACTGACCCTTAAAATCCCCCCAAAAATCAAAAACAAAATAAGCAAACAACTAGAACAGGAACAGAATCACAAAAATGGAGATCTAGTGGAGGGTTATCACAGGGGAGGGGGAGAGGGATCATGGAGGGGAAAGGTATGGGGAATAAGAAGCATAAATGGTGGGCACAAAATAAATGGGGAGGTTAAGAACAGTATAGGAAATGTAGAAGCCAAAGAGCTTATATGTATGACCTATGGACATGAACTAAGCAGGGAGAATGCTGGAGGGAGAGGGATGCAGGTGGAGGGGGATAAAGGGGAAGAAAAAATGAGACAACTGTAATAGCATAATCAATAAAATATACTTAAATAACAAAAGATGGTCAAAATGGAGGGGTTTTTTGGGAGAGGGTTGTACCTAAATTAACTTTTTGCATGCAAAATTTAAAAATGCCAGCTCTACAATTAAACTGAATGAATGAGAAGCATATCTTGATTGGAAATTAGAAGCTTCTGGAAGGAGCACAGATAGACTTTTTTAAAGAGATTAATAAAAATCTTTAGTGACTGCCTCTGAACTAAAGACTTCTGAAGCTAATAAATGCCCACACCCCATTCCTCTCCCTTCTACAGTGTCTCCACTATCTTCTTTGCTCTCAGAGTTTCCTTGTCTGGACTTGCCCTTCCCCTCCCTTCTTCTTTCTCCTTCTATCTCAACTATCCACTGCTACTCCCTATTGACATAGGGAAAGATGAGAATAGGAATTTAGACAAAGATAATGCAGGAATTCTAGCAGCTCCCTTTGGAGAAAAGCCGGTCAGGAGGAGGGGAATAAGCCAATAGTATATTTTTCTTGTCTAGAAGGAAGTTAAAGAATCTACCTAAAGATTTTTCTGATTTTCTCCAAGTCCCTGATGATTCACAAAGAAATTTAATGTAAGTGTTAGAACACGTAACCCTGGCTATTTTGACCTGTTCCAATTAATATACCTACCGGTTTCTGGGAGTGAAAGCAGCAGGATAAGTAAATAAAGTTCACTGGGACACTCCTGTGGAGGAGTCTGTTCACCTTAAGGATTATAGGAAACTGAAATGTAACTTAGGAGAAAAGAATCAGAAGCAAGAATGTAGTTGCTCCAAAGACTATGAAAGGGTGTTTCCCTTTCTTCTTACTAACAGTTTAGTAGATATTAAACTTACCATGAAAATAGGAAACTATTAAGACCCCTGTAGATACTGGGGCTACTTTATGTACCCACCCAACTAAACTGCCTCCTCCCTAGAGTAAAGCTTCTGTGAAAATGGCAGTGTTACAGGGGAACGTGGTGAGATTGCTGGGAAGTGGGGAGACATCGGGAAAGGCCGGAGGTGGCAGGACTAACACTGCGGCCAGTTCGTGATAAATTTCCATACCTGCTGATAGAGGTAAACAAAACAGCGTGACTCGAGACACAGCAGCAGGAAGCTTGCACAAAATATGCACGGGCTAAAAAGGTCGGAACGCACGCGTACTGTGGAAGTTAACTTGGCGACAAGAGGAAGGGCATGCCTGCCAGTCTAGCTGGGATTGGCTAAATGAGTAGGATACTTCTGGAGCGGATAAGATTTTGGGCCGGGAGATTTAAACAAAGGGCAAGCAAAGACTTGGCCCCTTTTTGCCTTTCTGCACCCCCTCCCTTGCCTGGTTGGGGAAGCAGCTTCCAGGCCACGTCCCACACACTGGGCCACACCCCAGGGACACGTGCCTTGGTGGCAGCCTGCTGGACGCTGCAGCTCCGCGCCCCGTGGGTCCTAGGCTGCACCCCTTCTCTCACTCTGACATCAGTGCATGAACATACAGGTCAGGACACTCACTTGTTTGGCGGTGCAAGCAGCTTCAGATGCTGGGCCCCACAGGTGGAGCCCCTGCACTCAGCGGTCAGTAGTCGCCCCAGGTCCCAGAGTGGAAAAAAAGCTGCAGTAAGGTGCTGGCACTACCAGTGCACACACTCCAAGAAAGGAGCCTGAGGCTGGAGAGCCAGCCATTCATGGACCAGCCTCAGGCCCCCCCAAAAAACAGATAAGAATGACGTAGGTGAATGACTCACGGATGTGGATAGCAGGGTGGAGACCCACTGTGGGGGTGGGGCAGAGGAGAGCAGTGGGGAGAAATTGGGACAACGGTAATAGAACAATAAAAGAATAAATTAATTAATCTTAAAAATGAAATGAGATTTCTGGACTCTGTCTCGGGTTCTGGGGTGGTTGGATTCTTTCTATGTTTTGCAAAAAAAAAAAAAAAGGAGCCTGAGGCCAAAGGATCCCCTGCTCCCCCAAATTGGGCAACACTTTAATATGATCTTTTTCCTTCCCCATCAGTCTTTGTGTTATGCCTGTATTCGGTGGCAGGTGGCTGAATCCCACTCTGTTTGGTAACAGGAGGAATATTTTATCAAACAATGACTGTTTTACATCAGAACCTGTCCCCTTTCATCTAGGGAATGTTCAGGGGCAATATATATTCCAATTCACCTGATAAGGCAAGATTTTTTTTAAACCAGTGATACCCACATATACTTTTTCCAATAGGGTGAAATGCAATTGGAAGTAAGTAAATCAGATACTTAACCAATAGAGAAAATAATCATTGCAAAGGAATGTCTACAAGAGGAAAGTAATCTTGAGCCTGAAGGGTTGTTACAGGATGTTTTAATGCAACCTCAGGCCTTTCCAGTCACTGATCACCTTTATGCCGTAGCTAGAGTTAAGCCCAATATGCAAGATTACTTTTTAAAAATTGGCTTATAATTCCATGTACAAGCCACTGTAATTCTTCTACTCTTCCGGTAAAAAAAAAAAAAAAACCTCAGTGGGAAAGGATGGAGATTCATTCAGAGTCTCATAGCTATAAGTAGTTATTCCCAAACATAATGTGGTTCCAAATCCACATAATCTATTATCAGGTATTCCTGTGGACTGCCTATATTTTTCAATTATAGATTTATGTAGTGTCTGTTTTCTTGGATGGTAATGCCCCAAGGGTATATGGAGAGTCTCCACCTATTGTCTGAGATATTAAATGCTGATTTAAATTATGTTAAATTTCCTAGAGATTCCACTCTGATCTAATATGTGGGTGGTTTAGTTTTATGATCTAGGAAATTACCTGACTCCCTAAAGAACACAATTAATATATTACAACAGCCAGCTATAAAGAGACAAAGGATATCAAAGGGCAGGCTCTGATTCTGTTTGCCCCTGGTAAAATACTTCAGCTCTCTGCTGTGTAAGACAGGCTGCTGCCCTGGCCAGTATGGCTCATTGCTTGAGACATCCTCCTGTAACTGAAAAGTTACAGGTTTGATTGTCAGTCAGGGCACATGCATGGGTTGCAGGTTTGATTCCTGGTCCAGTCATGTACAATTCCTGACCTGGGTGCATACAGGAGGCAACATTGTGAGAGGCATGCTTCTCTCTCACAATGACATGCTTTTTTAAAATATATTTTTAAAGATTTTGTGCATTTATTTTTAGAGAGAGGGGAGGGAGAAAGAGAGGGAGAGAAACATTGATGTGTAAAGGAAATATTGATCAGTTGTCTCTCGTGCGCCCCCAGCTGGGGACCTGGCCCACAGCCCAGGCATGTGCCCTGACTGGGAATTGTACTGGAGACCTTGTGGTCCACAGACCAGCACTCAGTCCATTGAACCACACCAGCCAGGGCACAATTTGTAAAATCTTTAGAGATTTATCTAAAGCTCCCACTCTGGGACACTTTAATTATAAACTTTTGACTTTTTATACATAAAAAATGAAGGAAAGACTTTTAGAAGTTTTAAGTCCAAAACACACAGATCATATCATAGTTAGCAATGAGACTCTGTAGGCAAAGGGTTTCCTCCCCGTGTGACAGCCGCCTCTCTGTAGATATGCAGTGTGCTCGAGCCAAAAAGACAGTGTGGGCTCTCTTGTACTTATGTTCCTCATTCTGTTGGGTCTCCACTGGATTCTCATCACATTCTACACCTCTTTTTGCATATAAGGAAAGCAGGCTATATGTATTCAATAACTATAAAAAGTTACAGTATAAATCAAACAAAATTCATTTCTAAAACTTAAATGACTAATACATATCCAAATTCTGACCAAATCAGGGCAATAATCCAATGTACAAAAAGGTTATTATATAGCCCCAAAAGCAAAAAACAATAAGCAGAAATGTCTTGTCAATATAGACACTACATGAATATACAAATCTACAGTTTTAGTGTAACACAAGCAAATCTTAAGTACATGTGTTGCCTTTTTCCAACATAAAATCAGTAAATTTTTTTAGTGTTTTTTAAAGATTTTATTTATTTTTTAGAGAGGGGAAGGGAGAGAGAAAGAGAGGGAGAGAAGCACCAATATGTGATTGCATCTCACCTGCCCCTCACTGGGGACCTGGCCCGCAACTCAGGCATGTGTCTTTGAGAATCAAACTGGCCACCCCTTGATTTGTAGGCCAGCGCTCAATCCACTGAGCCATACTAGCCAGGGCTGAAGATTTTACTTATTTTTAGAGAGAGGGGAAGGGAGGGAGAAAGAGACAGAAACATCAATGTGCAGTTGCCTCTTGCACGCCCCCTACTGGGGACCTGGCCTACAACTCAGTCATGTGCCCTGACTGGGAATCCTACCCACAACCCTTTGGTTCACAGGTTGGCACTCAATCCACTGAGCCACACCAGCCAGGGCAAATGTTTCTGTACTTGGTAAAAAAATACATACTGCATAAAACCTTTAACTGCATGTAATGAGGCCTAATGAGTGTGAACCAAGTAGAATATAAGGTTTTCTTATATGAAGATGGACATTTCAGAAAGAACCCAACTTAAAGTAAATCCATTATCACAGATATTATAAAGAGGACCCACAAAAATGCTGATCCTTTGCAACCACATACAGAGAACAAACTTCCCAGGAATTTGCTTTATTTCTGGTATTATAGTGACCTGCCTGAAAAGACAAATTACTTATCTGGAGGCTTAAATAGCAAAGTTCAACATGAATTAAATAACATATGAGTATAAAAATATATACAGTGTACAAGAGCTACAGTTTAGAAACTTGAATACCGTGGCAAAGATGTATTAGTCCGTACAAGTCGGTTTTGATAAAATATTGACTACTTGTTTCAATAAATTACCAAGATTTTCACTGCAACAGTATTTTCCCATACACAATCAAAATCTGGAAGCAATGTGTCTTTCTTAAATTGTTATTTAGTGAGGGTTTTTTCCCAACCCTCAAAACACACGCATAGGTTTTTTAATATGAACACACAATTTTTGGAAGTCATAAGATACAATCATTCATAAACATTACACAAGCTTCAATGGAGAGAGGTACCTGGAAAAACACCACCAACACTTACAGCAAAAGGTGTTGGTTTAACAAGTGTTAGGTGCTAACACAAGCCACATAAACCCACTATTCATGTCCTTCTGAAACCAGAGTGAGGGAGAACCTTACTGCCATTCTGCCGAACATCACGTAACTGAAAATGCTGTGCAAGGGGTCATGAATCCAATGCACACGTATCACAGAATTAAAACTCAAGTTAAGCAACTGAGCTACTCATTGAAGTAAATTAAAAAGACATATCAATGCTACTTTAGAAACATCATCAGAACAGAGATTTAATTATAAATTGGCCTGGACTGTATCCTGTAAAGAGAATTTTGCTTAGTACTAAAAGAGAATCTGTCAACAGGTGTCCTAGGAAAGCTGTGGAATCATGCTCTTCTTTATTCCTAAAGAAATTTACCAGATGGGATAATACCTGTAATCTCCCAGTGGTTCTAGGAATTCTACTTACCAATTAATTCAGTAATTGATAGGAGTATTTAAGCAAAAAGAAGACCAAAAGTAGGCCTTGTTCTCAACATATATTAGATAGATGGATTTTTAAAAATCCCATGATAAATGTAAATCATAAAATCAAGTGCCCTGGCTGATGTGGCTCAGTAGATTGAGTGCCAGCCTGTGAACCAAAGGGTTGCTGGTTCAATTCCCAGTCAGGGCACATGCCTGGGTTGCAGGCCAGGTCCCTGATGGGAGTGCACAAGAGGAAATCACACATTGATGTTTCTCTCTCCTCTTCCTCCCTCCCATTCCCTCTCTAAAAACAAGTAAGTAAAATCTTTTTTTAAAAAAGACTTTTAAAAAATTAAGCGTACTTAGAAAGGTACACCGATTATGTTACATAAAAAAACCTTAGACTGCAAACTGTGTGTGCTTACAATAACATTTTACCTGGGAAAGTCAATGAGTGGGATTTCTTGCAAATATTTACTTGCACGATACAAAACAAGTATGTGCAAACTGCAAGGTCCCTAAAATAGCAGTTAGAGTTTATATACAGAAAGATGTCACTATCTGATCAGATACGCAGGAGATGGCATTTCCCAGAGTGTATGGCACAGAACAAGAACCTCTGCAGGCTCCTGCTCCATGGCCTCTTCCCCCGTGTGGCAGTTTGACTCCTTTTTTCTGCTTCTCACTTTCCCACAGTCCAGGCGTCTGAATGATCCTTTCAACGAGTTCCTCAAAGGCACAGTGTATGCCATCGCAGGTTTTCACACTTGCCTCTATAAATAACACAGAATGCTTTCACACAAATTCCAGGCCCTCATTTAAATATCAACTTCATGATTTTCCTTATCAATTTTATTTCCAGCTAGCATGTTTACTATGTAATTTCTCATGCAGCATGTTTCCAATCCATTTAACCAATTATCCAGCGTAACAAAGGCGTCTCTTCGTGTGACATCATCATATACTGATAGAACACCCTGCGCACCTCCACAATAACTGGGAGTTTGTGTTCTGAACCTCTCTTCACCAGCAGTGCCCCATATTGCAAGTTTAGCCTTATTTCCATCCACTGAAGTTGTTTTCACCTTAAAGTCAACACCTGTTGTTGCTGCAAGTTCTGGATCAAAAGTACCATCTGTGAACCTCAAGAGCAGACTAGACTTGCCCGTACCACTCTCGCCCTTGATGAGGATCTTCAGGGTGGTCAACAGGTCCTCAATCCTCCTTACCCTTGTCAGCCCCAAGCACAGCCACCACCGTCTGGCTCTGAAACCTTCACTGAGAAGTGGTGCCATGCAGGCGCCTCAGCACCTCTGTCAGTCGACTGGCTCTTGCTTTCTGCACCTAATTTTACCTGAAGTCAAAGTAACAGTGTTAACCCAGCAACTTTGCTACCTTCTTTGCAGGGCAAAGGCATCCACAATTGCGTTTTGCTTACTGATCACCTTCTTGCTCCTAGGAATAGTTTACAGAAGACTTCTATTGATAATACTGATTTAATTTGGTTTACAGATGGATTTTCCAAAAAATAAACAGGGATGTTAGATATGCAATAACTTCCATGCGGACGTAAGTGAAGGTTCTCATTTACCTGAATAAGATCTGCCCCACTAGCCTAATTAATTGTACTAACTCAGGCTTGTCAACTGGCCAAAGATCAAACAGCCAGTATTTACACTGACAACAGCTACAACTTTGGTGCAGCTCACAACTTTAGAATATTGTTAAAGCAGCAAGGCTTCTTAATTTTCTCAGGACAGCCCACAAAGAATGGAAAATAGGTTATAGAATTATTAGATATCATATAGAAATGGAAACAATTGGCAATTATTAAAATTCCAGGACATTCTATAACTGTCACCATAGAAGCAAAAGGAAATTATTTAGCTGATGCTACAGCTAGACAGGCAGCATTAAACCACCAAATTATCCACCTGAGAATGCTCCTTACTTCCTATTAAATTAACTTTTAAAATCTCTTTTATAGTTCCACCAGAAAGCTGTAGAAGAAAATATGGCAACAAAAAGGGGAAACTATTGTCCCAGGCAAACAGATATGACTTGGACCCAATCAGAAACCAATCTTATCTATGGGAGCTAAATTACCTGTATTTTCACATGTCCAAGAACTAAAACATTAGAGTTTTAAAAGAAGATTTCATGGAGTGAATAATATTACTGCTATTTTAGCTCGTAAAGTGTATAACAGATGCTCATATGTCCAAATATAACCCTGGAAAATCATTTTGTGGCTCCCAAAGACATTTCCCACTTCCTTTGGCTCCATTTGAGGTATGGTAATTAGATTTTATCCAAATGCTACCATTTCAAAATACAAATATGTGTTAGTTATGAGTTATGGGTTGAGGCATTCCCTTGGAGGAAAGCAAAGCCTTAATGGTAGATAAACTATTATCAGAGAAAAAAATAATTCCTGGTTGGGGAATTCCCTCTGAGTTACAGTGACTGAAGGACTCCTTTTACTAGACAAATAATGCCATCCATTTGTAATAATTGGCTTATTCTACAGAATTTTCATTGTGCCTATCACCCCCAATTCTCTGGATTGGTGAAACATATAAATGGTACAATTAAAACTTAACTAGGTATATTTTCAGAAACTTTTAATCTCCCTTGGCCAAAAGGTCTCCCTATACTGCTCCTCAACCTAGAATCTATGGTAAACATAGTCTTTCTTGTTATGAAATAGTCACCAGCTGCCCTATGAATCTGGATGAAGGGACATGTGAATCAACTACTAAAAGGAGACATTCTGCATTAATATCAAAGTCTCCTTAACCAGTCTGTAGGACGGATAAGTTAGCAACATACATTTTGTTATTGGGGAGGACGAATTCCAGTGATATATTGAGGAAAAGAATTCCCTGAGACCTGCATGGGAGGATGTGGCTCCATGGTGAGCTCTGTTGATGATGTAAAATTAAGGGGTTCCCCTCCTGACTTCCCAATGTCCCATCTCCATCTGTCCCACCATGGAAAAGGCTCAATCTTGTCTTCAGCAAGGCCAAGACAAAAGCCGGTGTCCAGAGTTCCTGCTCCATGTTAAAGTCCAGTCCAGTCTAACATCCTGTTAGCTTAGCATGTGTTCCCAGCTGCGGCCCATTGTTGTGCTGCGGTATTCAGGCTGCTAGGGCCACATGGCCACGGAGAGAACAGGTGCATGCTCCATGCAAGTGCAGGTCGTCAGGTGAGAGAGCGCGTTCTTTGTTCCCCTCAGCTTACAACCAGGAGCTTGGGTTTGGAACAAACCAGGTGCTATCTCAAAATGACTAATGGACTTCCCAAGTGTTCATGGGCTTTAGATGGCTCCATACCTATTTAGGCTGACAGGCCTGTATGGCCCAGCATCTCCCCCTGAACCCCCCTCCCCAACAGTCTGGTGCCAAAGTGGGGAGGGAAGAGTGCTAACTCCCTCGGCAGAGCAATGCTACAGTCCCCAGGAGTGTAAAGAGCTGTAGCTTCCTGGTGAAGCAAACAGGCCTATGCTTCCTAGTTTATTAAGCTCAATGTCTAAGTCCCTTTGTTCCCCTTTCCCATCAGTAATTAGCTAAATACCGACAGTAACAATTTTACACTGTGCTGCTGGATGACGAAGACTTCAAAGACCACAACGTACAACAAGGATATTTTTGTCCGTTAGAAAATACATTAATTTAAACTCTCTCCAACACTGTTGGAAGGGATCTCATCAGACGCCTACCAGAGAATGGACGTCTGCCCCTGGCTCTGACACCCGCGTCCGCCTCTGCCTCCGCCTCCCGTGGGGACCAGACTCTCCAGGATGAGAAGCCACCACCATCAGAGATAGACAGCTGTCACAGCCTGGTGCACCTACAAATTGATGGTGAACTTTGTTTGTTTGATCGTCTTTACCTATCTGCTAATATTATTAATAATAATTATTATTATTATACTTGTCTTTTAGGCTTTTCTCAAACCTTGTGTGTATAGCCCAATTGTCAATAATCGCTTAAGGTATACAAGAAATCTTTAGTATTATCAATAAAACTATTTTTACGGTTCCCCTTTTGAAATTTAGAAGAATGCTATTGCAAAAGGAAAGAAAGAGATGTGTACATTTTTGTTTTTTTAATTTTTTATTGTTTATTTACAGTTGTCCCCTTTTTCCTCCCATTACTCTCCCCTGCCCTGCCCACCCCACCTCCCACATTCAATCCCCACCCCCCACTGTCCTTGTCCATGTGTCCTTTATAGTTGTTCCTTGAGTTCATCCTTCCCTTTCTTTCCCCCATTATCCCCCTCCCTCCTCCCCTCTGGTCACTGTCAGTTTGTTCTTAATTTCCATGTCTCTGGTTCTATTTTGTTCACTTGTTTGTTTTGTTGATTAGGTTCCATTTATAAATGAGATCATATGGTATTTGTCTTTCACTGCTTGGCTTACTTCACTTAACATAATGCTCTCCAGTTCCATCCTTGAGGTTGCAAAGGGTAAGAGCTCCTAATTTCTTTCTGCTGCGTAATATTCCATTATGTAAAAGAGAAGTTAGAAGAAAATAGTTTGTCCTAATAATTTAATTATTGCTAAATGAATAAAAAGACAAACCAAAAAAAGGGAAGTTGTAGAAATTAGTGGGAAAGGAATATTGAGAAAGGAATTTTATGTATAAACACTAGAACCTAATTATGGGAATGTGCTTACCCCCTACCCCAACAAGGACCACTAACTACCTTAATTTGGATGGAAGCTGAAGTGGCTACAAAAACATGGCCCTCTATAACTGCTGATGCAAAATATTTACTTATAAAACTCTTTCTTTCTGGCCTCTGGATTTATGGCGCATCATGTTCTTACAGCCCTGGCCCCAATTGAACCTTGAGGTCACAGCCCTCAGTGGCACAACTAGAGAGAATCATGTTAGTAACAGCACCTGAGTGCTTGCAGTAGGAAGTAAGTGGGCCATGGTAAATACAAACCCACCTCAGGGTCAGATTAGGAGAACTGGGAAGGTGTATGGTGTACCCTCCGACTATAAGAAAATGTTACACTTCGTGCAAAATATAGAAAAGTGAGACAGGCAACCCCCAGGGCAGTATTTTTCCCTAACAAAGGTCAATTGTCACCATAACTGAGCCTGCCTGTGTCTGTTTGCATCTAGGATAACAGATTTGATAACAAGTTTTTGAAATATCAAAGTAATTTTCTACACCCTCCACCAATTCACAACCACGGCACACAAAATCCCTCATTATTATTGTTATCACATTCATTGTTGACTGTTACTCTGTACCCACCTATGTAAAAAAGTATGCGTCACCCTGACAGGGGGCTCGGGTGGTTGGAGCAACGTCCCATACACCAGGAGGTTGCCGGTTCAAATCTTGTCAGAGCATACGCCTAAATTGCAGGTCCATCCCCAGTCAGGGCACACGGTGGGGGACAACTGACTGATGTTCCTCACATCGACATTTCACTCTCTCTCTCTCCCTTCCTGTCACTGTCACTCTAAAATCAATAACAGACCCGCAGGTGATTAAAATAATAATAAAAATAAAGAAGTGCGTGTCTATTCATTTTACTATTCACCTAATCCCAGAGGTTTCCCTGCTGTGCCTTCTCCCACCTCCCTAATCTATCACCAAAGAATTTTATGTCACCCTTTCCAAAGGACAAAGCCAGTGCCATTTGCTATTGTGGCGCCATCTGCCAAGTAGGACTTTGTCCTTGTTAAACACGATTGCCCATTTATTCTTCTGAGCTTTTGTCCCCAGGACTGGAAATCACTGGAGAGCAAGAACAAAACAAGACTTTGCCCACAGCTGCAAGCAAAAGACAACATTGGAGCAAACTGCAGCTTATACAAAACCACCCAAAACCTCCTGTGTTGCAAAGTCCCCAGCAGCCCAGGGAACAATTGGGCCTTCCTCTCAATGCAGAGAAAAAGGTGGCATTTTTTAAACTGAAGCCATTTTTCCACCCCTTTGCCTAACTCTTTAGCATCCCCCATCTCTTCTCCCTACTTCTCTTCCTCGGACCTCTCCCCCTGCTCCCCCTTCACATTGGGTTTCTTCCAGCCAGTCCTGATCTGGCCATCCCCTCAGTAAGCCCTAAACCTGCGACCCAGCTCCCTCTCTGTGAGGTTGCTGGATCCGAGAGCATTATCTGGGTCCAGGCTCCCTTTCCAATGTCCAACCTCTCCCAAACTGAGGCCAGAAGTTGGCAGTTTTTCAGCAAATTCATCAAATGTACAAAGGAGTTTGAATGTCCCACCCTCTTGTATGACATCTATGTGACTGTTTTGTAACTGCTGATTTGTGCTTCTTCATCCCTTTGCCTTGCTCACTTAAGCCCCCTTTACCTCTGGCAACCGTCACCCTCCCTCAGAGTAAGTTCCATACAAATGGTAGACATGTTGACAGGAGAGACCTGGTTCTTCTTGCTGATGCATGTAAAGAATTACAGATCAGCAAATCCAGTAGTATGTAATCAGTTTATTAGTGGCCCATTCCCATGGAAGTGAACAGGACTGGGTAGAGTAGGGGGTGAAAGGCAAAGTTTCAGAACAAAGCAGAACAACAAAAGCAAGAGTGGCTGAAGACCAGGGTGGCAAGCCCCTGGGCAGCCTGAGGCAGGGTGGCCAGAGGCCCTGTGGCCCGAGAGCCAAGAGCACCAAGAGCACGAGAGAGAGAGAGAGAGAGAGAGAGAGAGAGAGAGAACAAGAGAACACAAGGGTCCTTTCCTTTGTTCTGAGGAATTATATAGTTGGGATAGGAGGGGGAAAAGTTACATATTGATTAATGGGTAAATGTGTTGCCAGCTTTCTTGGGGGAATGTGACTACCCAAACTTAGGTATGTGTGGGGGTCTGTTAGCCTCAATCCTTATCTTGCTCCAGACCCCATTTGTTCAACTTGTTGTAAAACAGATACGTGGCAGGAGGCAGTTAATTAAAATTGGGGCACTTTCCAAAGTTATTTGTGGGCTCTTTCTGTAAGCATCAGGGACTCCCTCGTAAAACAGATAGTGACCAGAGGTAGACAATTAACCAAAGTTGTTTTATGGGCTCCTTCATTGGGCACCGTGGACCCGCTCCCGCATTCCAGGTCCTGGGATGAAAGCAGTTTCAAGGCTTTCTTTCCCAGATAGTGGAAATGCTACATAGAATTTCAAGGACTTTCCTTCTTTCTTGCTAATACAGTGTTTCTTGTGTGTGATGTTGGAACACCTGGCAATATTATCAGACCAGGCTCAGGACTGCTGAGTTAGCATGTGAGACATGTCTCCTTCCTCCTCCCTGCCTCAGTTTACTATTTAATCTTCCTAATTGGTAAAAGACATTCCTGGCAATCAGGACGCTAGACGCTGGCCAGTAACAGTATTGCAGTCTCAGAGTTCTTCCTATGCCGTCGTCTCCTGCCTCATCTGGACTCTGGATGTCATGAGAAAGCCTTAAGGAATTAGTTTTGACTTTTAAAGCCAATAAGAGCCCCTTGGAGAAATGACGTGGTACCTTGCTTTGTCATGTGGTTCATGGCAATCTTTTCAGGTAAGAAACAAAGATTACTTTCCTGAAAGATGGCAAGGAAGGAATCTGAAGACATTTCAGGGACCTCAAGAACTTGAGGAATTCACCCAAATCTATAGGCATTACAGGCAAAACCAGATGGCAACTGTGTGGCTTGGCTTCTGTGCCCTGAAGGGTTGACTAAATGTCAATCTAGGGGTTCTGGGAAAATTCCAGCAAAGAGGACTTGAAAGAGGTTATGTGATCAATTACTATTCTTGTTGTGTTGAAATAGTCAGGCCAAATTGAAACCAGACTTAATGCAGTCTCTTTGATAAAATGAGGGTGATTTAGGGAGTGTGGAAGAAAAGGGGCCACATATTAACCTGACAAGCTCAGGAGACGTCTTGATGCAGCCTTACAAACTCAGACATCTAAAGTAGCCACAAAGGATGGTCTAAAATGAAAACTTATGAACTAAAAACAGTTCATGGCAGGCAGTCATGTTCTAGGCCAATACTTTCCTCCAACAAAGGTCGACCTTTACCTTAACTAAGCCTGTCTAGTGTCTCTTTGCATCTATAACATACCTTTGCAATGTCAAGGTAACTTCTCTTTTTCCCAAACTTCTTGGGCACAAGCTGAGACCACAAAGCCCCTCATTGTTATTGTTATCATGTTAATTGTTGACTGTTAACTATCCCTTACCCATCTATGTAAAGAACCCACTTATGCATCTATCGTTTTACCTTTTATGCAATCCCACATCCTCTTCTCATTAATGACCCACACCCAGACCCACAGACAGGAACAGCTCTACACCCCTCACCCACCTGAAGATCTCTTTAGTTATAGAAGAAGAGATCTTCGTCCCTACTCCTCAGAACCAGAATTAAGAATAAATCCATTTTAAAACCTGAGCGGGGAATGAAAGAACAAAGCCAGTACCATTTGCTGTCACGGCATCATCTGCCGAGCAGGCCTATGACCTTGTTAAATATGACTGCCATTGCATACTCTTTGAGCTTCTGTCCCCAGGACTGAAAATTACTGGAAAGCAACAACAGAATGTGGTTAACTTCCCACCCCCACCCCCGACTCCCCACCGCCGCAGGCAAAAGACAACATTGGAGCAAACTGCAGGTTATACAAAACCACCCAAAACCTCCTGTGTTGCAATGCTCTCAACAGCCCAGGGCCCATACAACAGCAGCTTCCCCCACCCTCTTATAATCCAGTTATGATCCAATAAAAGCTCAACGCCCCTACCCCTCAGTGCTGGTGCACATCTCTGCACCTAGCCCTTTTTCTCTCTTGGGAAAGTAAAATAACCTTCACTTTGTATTTTCTTCTCTTTGTGAATTCTTTTACAGCTGACCACCCTAACACCCCTTATGTCTTCCCCTTTGATTTTGATGTATAAAATAAATAATAAAACTGCCATTTCTCAGAGCATTTTCTCAATCCCTTCAGATTTTGCGTCCTGGCAATTGTCAGTTTGGCTCAGATAAACTCATAAAAATTCGTACAGGTTTGGACATTTCTCTCTTTTTTTTTTTTTTTTTTTTTAGATTTCATTTATTTACTTTTTAGAGAGGAGGGAAGGGAGGGAGAGAAAGAAAGAAACATCAGTGTGTGTTTGCCTTGTGCTTGCCCCCTACTGGGGACCTGGCCCACAACCCAGGCATGTGCCCTGACTGGGAATCGAACTAGCCACCCTTTGGTTCACAGGCCAGCACTCAATCCACTCAGCCACACCAGCCAGGGCTGGACATTATTTATGTTGACAATCTGCTTCAGTTTGCACTAGAAAAAAAAATGCAAAGTATTTTCCAGGGCCTTGCAAGATGTCCCTGCTGCCCTCACTGACCTCATCTCCTACATTCAATCTTTGATGCAACAGATATTTACTGAGCATATCCTGTGTGCTGGGCACTGCTCTAGATGCTGGGTGGGCGGCTTTGAACCAAACAGTGTGGACTGGGATGCTGTCGGTCTTCTTCCACAAGCCCATCCCCCTGGCAGGCCTTTGCACTACCTGAAATTATCTTAACTTATTACTTTACTTGCATGTGGATAAGAGTTCAGGGAGGGAGCAGGGCCCACCCTTCTGTTACTCATGGCTGCATCCCCAGGTCTAGAAAGTCTCTTGTCTGTAGTTGGACCTCAATAACGATTAGTTGAACAAATGGTAACTAACATTTATTTAACACTCGTTCTATATTCACCTGGCCCTGTTTTAAATTGTGTACTCACCCGTATCTATACAATCCTGAAATCGACCCCTATTCTACAAGAGTTGACAGAGGCACAGAGAAGCGAGGCTGTGAACTCAGGTAGCCTGGCCTCAGACAGGATGTCCCTGACCAATATTCGGCTGCTGCGTAAGTGAATGATTCAACCAGTCATTCCGACTGGCCTGAGTTTAAATCCCAGCTCTGTGGCTTGTTAGCTGTGTGGCCCAGGACCGACGGATTTACCTTTCTGAACCTCAAATTCTTTATTGTTGAAGGTCAATTTTTCCTCCTAGTTCCTAGCGAAGATGTCAGATGAGAGAGGAAATTGGCTCAAAGACACCACGCAGGAACGCACAGGTGAACGTGCACCCGGATTGCAAAGAGGGGGGAGGTGGGACCTGGGGAAGGCCGCGCGGGTCACCGCCAAGCTCGGGGTGTGGCCTCCTGGAGGCTGCCCAAGTCTCCGGCTTCCAGGTTCCTTCAGTTTGCCCACGCCCTACTTCAGGCCCAGGGAGCTGTCTCCGCCCCGCTCCCCAACCTGGGTGACTGGAGAGAAAACCATTGGAGTGAGTATCCCCAACACCAGGCGGCGGCGAGGGTCTGGAAGAAAGAAATTGGGCGGCGGGGAGAGAATCCTTCCTGTAGGCAGGGCGAGGGGCTGTCCGCCCTGCCTCTCTCCACCTGATTTCGTTAGGAAGGGAGCTGCCCCGACTTCCCCAGCCGGGTGGAGCGCCTCGGAGCAGGGAAAGGACCAACCTGCCGCGATGGAGGCGACAAGCAGCTGGGCGCTGCTGCTGCTGCTGCTGCTGCTGCTAGTGCTGCCGCTGGCGCTGTCCCGGACCCGGACCGGAAGCCACCTGCCCCCTGGGCCCACGCCGCTGCCGCTGCTGGGGAACCTCCTGCAGCTCTGGCCCGGGGAGCTGTACTCGGGACTCTTGCGGGTAAGGAGCTGTGGGAACCCCGGTACTAGAGGTCCAGGTGCAGGGGTCCAGGTCCAGGAGAGAAGAAAGGGACTACGGGGAGAGGAACGGCAGTGCCTGGCAGAGAGGTCCTCGGGTGCCCTAAGGAGGAGGCAAGCTCGGGGTTCCAGTGCAAAGGGGCTATGGATGTTCTAGGGTGGGGCGGGAGCAGGGGTCTAGGACCGGGTCTGGAGTGGGGGGCGGCTGGGGAAAGAGGACGGGTTGGGGGCAGAACTGGGAGGGGCAGAGACTTCTTCCCCATGGAATCCTGGAGTGGAGCGAGAGCCGAGAAGCAGGATCCAGTGGCAGGGGTCCCAGGGCAGAGGAGCCCTCAGAATCCTGGGAAGGTGGCTAGGGCGGGGGAGGAAAGCTGAAAGAGAAGGGAGTCGTCAAGCAGGAGAGAAGCGGGAGGTGTGGTGGTGATGGGTTTGTCAGGAGGGAGAGGTAACTGGGGAGATACAGGTGAGCTCCCCAGAGGACGGGCAAAGACGGAAAAAGGAGGTGTCCCTGGGGGGGAGTGGAGGCAGAGGCCGGAGGGTTCTAGGAATCTGTCTGCAGAGAATCTCGGGGAGTGGGGGAGGGAGTAGGTGGAGCTGGGAGCTCCTGCACCAGAGAAGGGGAAGCAGCCCCAACTTTTGTGGGATGAGGAAGTGGGAAGAGACCAGAGGTTCCCCACTGGCAAGAGTCTGGAGCATTTCCAGGACATGGTGAGGGGTGGGGGTCTTGGGGAGGGCTGGCAGGTGCTCTGCAGTATGTGCTCGGGAATTCGAGGGTTTAGCAGTGATTGAAAAAGGTGGCTAGTTTGGGGGGCGGGAGTTGAGGAATTAAGGGAGACCAAAGCTGCGGCTGCCAGCTTTCGTTGGCCGTGTCAGAATTGGGAGGGTAGGGATGGACTCTGGGTTGTCCTGAGGTCAGAAGTTCAGGCTCTGCAGTGGGTAAGAGGATGGGGACTAGAGAGTGTTGGGGAGGGAGTCTGGGAACCTGGGGGTGGCTCCTGGTAGGTGGCTCATCCAATGACAGGGGCCATGAAGAAGACATCCAGACTGGAAGAGGCATCACCCCCTTCTCCCTCCCTGCCCCCAGCTGAGTAAGAAGTATGGACCGGTGTTCACCGTGCACCTGGGACCCAGGCGGCGTGTGGTGGTCCTGGTTGGGCACCAGGCTATGCAGGAGGCCCTGGGAGGTCAGGCTGAGGAGTTCAGTGGGCGGGGGACGTTGGCGACACTGGACCGGACCTTTGACGGCCATGGTGAGTCATGGGTGGAGGTGGAGGCTGCCACCCTTTCACTCAGAGCCTGCTTCCACTTACTGGTGTGTGACCTTCATGCTGGCTTCATGCCTCTGTTTCCTTATCCACAAAATGGGGTGATAACAGTGCCTTCACATTGGGTTGTAGTGAAGATCGAATGAGGGCTGGGCCTCGCACAAAACACGTGCTTAGTAGTCACCAGGTGCAGTAGTCGCCTGGTTCAGCAGAAACCCCTAGGGCTGGGAGGAAGGGGTGAGCTTTCCAGGCACTGGGCATTAACTGATGTGGAAACATGACATGTAGAAATGCACCATTGCCTGTGCTAAGACTGAAAGCCAGAGTCCTGCACAGCAGTGACTAAACAGCCCCGTCTGGCTCCCCCACAGTGCCTTGGCCAGTGGGGAGACAGATTTGTCACCAGACAGTGACAGTACAGAGAGGTCAGGAATGGGGAAGTGGGGGGCATCCCTGGCAGAGGGCTCAGGGCCAGGGTGGGGGAAGCCAGGAATAGGAGGAGGTTCCTGACCCTGCTCGTTTGCTGGGGGACGTCCAGAAAGTCTTCCTGAAAGGCGGGGTGTCTGAGCTGAGATTCACAGGATGAGTGGGAAGGGTGTTCCAGGGAGAGACGGCAAGTACAAAAGCATGGAGGTGAAAAGAAGCATTCATTCATTCAAATGACAAGTTTTCATTATACCCGGCCCTGCACTGGGTGCTGGGGACACAGAGGTGACTGAGACAAATGTGGTGTCCTGTCTTACTGTGGGAGAGGTAAGTTTGCAGTAAGACAATGGGGGGTTGGAACAGAATTCTAAAATGAGAGGTACAGCCTTGAGAGCAGGACACAGAACCTGTACAGGGTTGGGGGAGAATGGGAGGAATCTAGGAAGGCTTCTCAGAGATGACATTTGAGTTGAGATGTGAAGGAGAATGAAATTAGTTCAGGGAGGATAGAGAGGTGAACAATCCAGGCAGAGAGAACAGCAGGGGAATGGGCCTAGAAGTGCAGGATCCTGACACCTTTGAAGAAGTGAGAGAAGCCAGTGGGATTGTAGTGGGATGACCAATAAAGCTGAAGAAGTTGGCGGAACCTAGTCATGCAGGGCCTGAGTCACACCAGAGTGTTTGGGCTTTGGGTTTTGGGGGTGAGCAGTAGATTTTAAACAGGGAAAGGGTACAGAGTTAGAAGGATCCCCTGGGTTTCTGTGTGGGAGCCCAGGGAAGGGATGGGGTTGGACCAGGGTTGGGATCTTGGGGTTGGAATTGGGGGTGGTTGGGAGAGGAATCCAGGTCATGGAACAGGGGGTGGGGGATAGTGGGCTGAGAACAGGGAGGAGGAGAGCTGCTGAGGCCAGTCGGGGACACAGTAGAGGGGTAGGTGGGCAGGAGACATTCAATGGGAGGCATCCAGGAAACATTCTATGGGTGGGAATACTGAGCTCAGAGCAGGGAAGGGTCTGTCCAGAGCAAGTCTCACATAAAAGAGGAGAATACTACAGCTCCATCCTCCTGCCTTGCTGTTCAACCTCCAAACAACATGGGACAAGGGATCCAAATAGTTCTCCATAAATGGGATGGATGGATGGATGGATGAATGGATGGATGGATGGATGGATGGATGGATGGACGGACTTTCATAAATGATGGCGTGGGTGCGTAGCCAGGACCAAACAGTGCTCCATAAATGTTGAGATGGTTGGAAGGAAGGGGAAAAAAGGAAGGATAAAGTGTAAGTGGGTAAAAAAGAAGAATGAAAAGATGAATGGAAGAAAGGAAGGCAGGAAGGAGGAAGGAATCTTCCCTTACCCTGATTAATCACAGAACAGAAGGAGCCTCATAATGCCACTTACCAGCTTCTCAGGAGAATGTCCCTCTCAGACCCAAGATTAGGTATTTATTAAGCACCTCCTGAGTCCTCATCCCTGGGCTAGGCAGATGTAAACTCAGGACAGGCCCTGAAGAGCCTCCTCAGGGCACCCCACCGAGAGGAAGGGGGTGGTCCTAGAGAATGGGGAGAGGAGCCAGTTTCTCCTTGAACTTCACCTTCTGTGCAGGGGTTTTCTTTTCCAATGGGGAGCGGTGGAGGCAGCTGAGGAAATTCACCACGCTTGCTCTGCGGGACCTGGGCATGGGGAAGCGACAAGGCGAGGAGCTGATCCAGGCTGAGGCCCAATATCTGGTGGAGGCGTTCCAGAGAACAAAAGGTCAGCAGGGCAGGGTCAGCCCAGGGTCCCTGGGGTCTCTGTGAGTGTGGGAGGACAGTCCCACAATGCCTAGGCTGGGGGTTCTATTGGCCTCCACCTCTAGCTCCTCCTTCACCTCTGTCTCTGTCCTGCCATCTGTCTCCCTGAGGGTCTCTGTGTCCCTGGTATCCTTACATCACTTTCTGCTTCTTTTTTCTCTATTGCTTTTCTCTCCGTAAGCTTGTCTGTCTCTTTCCTTGTCTGCTTGTCTGTCTCCCTGTCTATCTCTTTCTCTCTTCCTTGTCTGTTTCTGTGTGTCTGTCTATCTGTCTCTCACTCTCTAGCCCTGTCTCTTTGTGGCTGCATCTGGCCCCCATGGAGTTGGTCCTCTCTGACTCTGTCCCAACACTTCTTGCCCCATCTGCACCAGGACAGCCATTTGACCCCTCCCTGCTGCTGGCCCAGGCCACCTCCAATGTCGTTTGCTCCCTCACGTTGGGCCTTCGTTTCCCCTATGAGGATGAGGAGTTCAAGGCTGTGGTACAGGCGGCTGGTGGCATCCTCCTGGGGATCAGCTCTCCATGGGGCCAGGTAAGCAGCCACCTTCCCCAAAGGCTCCTGCCTACCTGTTCCAAGTGACCCCCAGATGACCCCATCCACCTGCCCCTTCACACTGGTGCAGGGCCAGGCCCCCAATGAGAACAGCTGCCCTTCTTCCCACAGGCCTACGAGATGTTCTCCTGGCTCCTGCAGCCCCTTCCAGGCCCCCACACCCAGCTCCTCCGCCATGTGGGCACCTTGGCCGCCTTTGCCATTGAGCAGGTGCAGCGGCACCAGGGGAGTCTGGACACCTCAGGCCCTGCAGGTGATGTTGTGGATGCCTTTCTACTGAAGATGGCAAAGGTAGGGGAAGGCTGGGGTTGAGGGGGGCTCCTGAATGGGGCAGGTGGCCTGGCTGCCTGCCCCCCAGGTGTGGCTGGGAATCTGTCAGGTCATTCCTCTTCTTTTCTCTTTTTCCCCCTCTCTCTCCCCACATCTCCATGAATTTGTGTCTGTGCACGTGTGTGCTTATCTCTTCTTTCTGGCGCATTGTTCTCTCTGCCTCTCCCCACCCCCACCTCGCCCGTGTCTGAGTCTCTTGCATCTCTCCTCTCTCTCCTTGCTGCAACCTCAACCCCGTGCCCAGTGACCTGCCACAGGCAACACCACCAGGGCTCCACCCCACCCCCTGCTCCCCCCACCTACATGGGACATTTCTGTGACTTACAGTCATTTCCTTAGGAAACCTAGCAATAGCAAATTATACTGATGAAGCCTGTTTTATTGATTATATAAGAACAATTTAGTATATGAGAAAATGAGAATTAAGGTGACTCCTGTGGAAATAACAAGTTTTGGATTATAGAAACTTTGGAATTATGGGAGATATTCAGGGCCACATCCTTTGAATAAATGCAGCCACCTTGTTCATGGAGAGAGAGGATTTTTTCTTACTGTCATGGCCCCATGTCTTTTCTCTTTTATTTTTTTAAGTTAAAAAAATTAACTGTAGTAAACTACACATAACATAAAACTCACCATCTTAACCATTTCTGAGTGCACAGTTCAATAATGTTAAGTGTGTTTACATTGTTGTGCAAGCAATCCTCGGTGCCCTTTCCAACTGGCAAAGCGGAAACTCTACACTCTCAAAACAAGTCCCCATCCCCCTCCCCCAGCCCCAGGCCAGCACCCTTCCACTTTCTGTCTTCATGAATTTGCCACCTCTAGGTACCTCGTAAAGGGCAACTGTACAGTATTTGTCCTTTTTAACTAGCTTATTTCGTTTAGCATAATGTCCTCAAGGTTCATGTGTATTGTAGCACTTGATGGATTTTCTTTCTTTTTAAGTCTGAATCGTATTGCATCGTATGGATAGCCCATATTTCATGCATCCATTCACCCATCGATAGGCACTTGGGTTGCTTCCACCTTTCAGCTGTTGTGTCTAACGCCCCTATGAATATGAGTGTATAAATACCTCTTCGAGACCCTGCTTTCAATCCTTTTGGAAATAAGCCCAGAAATGGTATTGCTGGATCACACGGGAATTCTATTTTAACTCTTTGAGGAACTGCCACACTGTTTCCCAGAGCAGCTGCACCATTTTGCATCCTCGTCAACAGTGGCGGTGGTTGCAATTTCCCCACATCCTCACCAACACTTGTCATTTTGTTTATGGTGGCCATTCTCTTTCATTTTTAAAAATATTTCAACCAGAGAGAATAATATCAAAAGTCCACTTTCTGACTTGCCCAAACATTTATTTAAACTCCTTGACAAAGCCTGAACTTGCTGGGCCGCACCCCAGGCTGGGTCGGGCCGGGCCGGGCTGCTGCTTTCTGCATTGCATACTGTGTCCTCTGAGTCCCTCTGCCCGGTTTCTCCTAGGAGGAACAAGATCCAAACACAGAATTCACTGACAAGAACTTGCTGATGACTGTCATTTATCTGCTGTTTGCTGGGACAGTGACGGTCAGCGCCACGGTCCGCTACACCCTCCTGCTCCTGCTGAAATACCCTCAGGTCCAAGGTAGGAGCCTTTTCCACCACCCAGGCCCTAGAAAGAGAAGTGAGGGCTGGAGAGGAAGAATTTCAGGGGAATGGACCATCTGAACCAGAGCCTGGAGGTGACCATGAGCCTGGCGTCTGGGGTGTCCAAGGAGCAAGAGATGGGGGGACTGCTGGTGGCCACATGAGGCATAGTGAGAAATGAGGCAAGAGATGTCTCAGGGCCTTGTCACCTCATCCTGAGCAATGGGGAGCCGTGGAAGGATGTTAGGCAGGGGAGGGCAGGGTCAAATTAGCATTTTAGAAAAATTATTTGGGCTGCCATGAAGTGGTAGATTGTAAGGGGTGACAGGTTGCCCAAGGAGGGAAGGCTGGGTATGGGTGTGGGTGGGAGAGGACAGGGCTGTGTCAAGCTGTGAGGAACAAACAAGCAGCCAAATAAGCAGGTGGTAGGGAATGATGGGGACGGAGGCATCCGGGGACAGGCCCAGGGCTCTGCACAGGGGGCTGGGGGGCCACAGGGCTCCCCCGAGATGGAAACAGAAGGAATGAGAGGCTGTTTCAGGGAGACACTGAGGCCAGTTTGGGACACTTTGAGTGTAATGTGCCAGGAGCCACCTGTGAGGAGGCATCCAGGAAGGTCAGGATAAAGATAAAAAACAAAATGAGCAAGAACTGAAACTGAGATGGTGTGGGACAGTGCAGGGCTGGTAATAAACCCCGAGGAACTCCAGCGTCTCACATCGAGCCAGCGGTGTGGGCTCACCTGGAATATGGGACTTGGGGTCTGGTGGCCTTGGTGGAATGGAGTCAGCTGTGACCTCAGCTCTCTGGGCCTCAGTTTCCTCGTTTGGGAAATGCAGATAGTTACTGGTACCTATCTCACAGGATTGCTGAGGGAGTTAAGAGAGGGAAGGTGTAATGCCCGGCACACAGGATATGAGGCACCTGAGCTCAGCAAGGGCTGGGGGGCTCTTCCTCCCTGCCAGCCTCACCCCTAACCACAGCTGCTCAAGAAAAGGGGGCTTCCAAGAAGAGGTCCCCACCTCACCTCTCACGTCCAGTCTTCCTCTCCTTGGGGACAGAGCGCATGAAGGAGGAGCTGACAAAAGAGCTGGGGGCTGGCCGGGCGCCAGGCTTGGGGGACCGAGCCCGCCTCCCGTACACGGATGCGGTTCTGCACGAGGCGCAGCGGCTGCTGGCACTGGTGCCCATGGGGATACCCCGCGCTCTCACGAAGACCACCTGCTTCCGAGGGTATACCCTGCCCCAGGTGGGTCCGCAGTGTAGCCGTGCCCAGCAGTGTCTCTGCCTGGGCCTGAGTCTGTTGCTATCTGTGTCTCTAAGACTTCTTGTGGATCTTGGTTTCTCTCTCTTCCTGCATCATCTGCCCTCTTCTCTCATCTCTCTCTCTCTGTCTCTGCATTTCTCTTACCGTTTGATTTCTGAGCCTCAGCTTCCCCATATGTCAGTTTGAGAACTGAGGGCTAGCAGAGGCCTTCACCCTCAACACCTGCTGCAAACACGCAGCCCCTTCACTTCCTCCTTTCCTACACACACACATACCACACATACACACACTTTCTCTTCCCGCCTCAGCACCCTCCCCTTGATTGGAAAGCAACTCAGAGCCAGCACCACCAGGGGGCGATGTCTCCCCAGAAACCCAGAGCACCTTCTCACAAGCTGCTCCTTCCTTGAGCTTCATTGTAGCCTAAAAACAAACCCATGGCAGTTAGAATTGTCTTCTATCTGGGACCTTTGGCAAATCACTTCCCACTCTGAGCCTCCATCTACCCCTCTTCTAAACTGGTAAAGATAATAGTATCAACCAGGATTGTAAGGAATCCATGAGGCAATCAGCACTGGGGGTGGGGGCCCTGGGCACAAGGTGGCAGCAGGGACACTTGCTAATGCAGTGATTGTGCATGACAGCCGCTACTGATGGTAACCACAATAATAACAGGCACCGATGACTGAGAGCCTGCTCTGTGCCCGTGTTTAGTCTTCAGAGCAACCCCACACCACTAACATGCCCACTTTACAGATGAGAAAACCGAGGCCCCCATAGGTTCGAAGACTTGCCACATTCACCCAGCCTAACGACTGCTATCTGCCCTTCTCTTACTTTAATGGCAATAACATGACCCTGACTTTTCTGGAGTCCTCTCACCTCCCCAACTCAGAACCTGTTAGCCAGAGTCCCTAGCAATGGAGGTCCCTCTCCCTCTCCTCCCTCCCCACCTTCCATCACCCTCCACCACAGTCCTGGGAACACAATGACTCTGATCTCGACTGAAGGGGCTGCTGCTCTCCCTGAACCTGGGCAGGGGGTATCTTTGTGGACAGCCCTTGCCCACCCACCCTTCCTTGCCTTCACCTCCAGACGACCTGAGCGGCAAAAAGCTGCACTCTGGGCCACCAGAAAGGTGACTTAGGACAGCCACAGCTGAGTCACAGCATACCTCACATTTTAAAAACAAAATGTAAAAAATAACAGCCTCTGCTATGTTAAATGTTGCCTTGGGCAAGTTTCTTAAGGTCTCTGAGCCTCAGTTTTCCCATCTTTAAAATGAGGACCATATTAATAGCCATTTCCTAGGCTTATTAAAATATCTAGTGAGTTCACGCATGTATTTGAGTAAGTGGAAGACATGTGCCGAGTACACACGAGGTAGTATACACAAAATGCATAATAAACTGCTTGGCCCGTACATAGCTGGTACCTGCGGATGCTATCACAGACCCTCGTGCTCTGCCCTGGGGAACCTGGGCAGTGAAGCATATTTGTGGTTCTGTTACGATTTCCCCTCAGGGCACTGAGGTCTTCCCCCTCCTGGGCTCTGTCCTGCATGACCCCAGCGTCTTTGAGCAGCCTGAGGAGTTTAACCCAGGCCGATTTCTGGATGCAGACGGAAAGTTCAAGAAACAAGAAGCATTCCTGCCCTTCTCCTTAGGTAACTGCTGGGCCCGTCCCTGCCCACCCGCTGGCCGAGGTGCGAGGAGGGCTGGCTCAGTCCTATAACCCTCTTCCCTCCAGGTAAGCGTGTCTGCCTCGGGGAAGGCCTGGCTCGAACGGAGTTGTTCCTCCTTGTCACCACCATCCTGCAGGCCTTCTGCCTGGAGAGCCCGAGCCCGCCCGGTGCCCTGAGCCTCCAGCCATCTGTCAGTGGCCTTTTCAACATCCCCCCACCCTTCCAGCTGCAAGTCCAGCCCTACTGACCTCCACCCCACCCCATTGTGTAGACCGAATGAAAGAGGGACGCTGGGAGGTAGTGGCCTTGACCATGGACATGGACACAGCCACAAGTCTACACCACAGGAAACCACGTTCACACACCTATAGTTGTGTTCTAGGGTCAGTCACTCAGATGTTCAGCCTACTTGTCCACAGGGCCACACTCACTGGTCACACAGTTGTTGAGGCACAAAACCACACACCCATACACGGCCACGAGGCAATTCAGCCACACAAGCTTTCTACAGTTTAGTCTGTCTGGAATCACACTCCCAGATAACCCAGCAACTTGCGCACAACATAACTGCCCTGGACTCACAGCCCACCTGTGGGAGTTCAGCTGCTACTGCAATAGCAACCATGTTCATGGGCCACACACCCTCTTCACTCTCAAACTTACCAGTGCCACTGTCTCTAGGAGCCTGGTGCAAAGAGCATGCACCTTCCTGGTCATGTCACCTCACAGAGAGACTGCCCTCAGCCCTCGAGGGACCACACCACTGTCCAGGCACATGGCCATCACCAGCCACATTCCCCCAAGCACTGAACAACACAGTCAGCTCATATATGACCTCATCCTGACTCCTGAATATCTTCCCAGAGTCCAAGCCCAGCCTCCTCCGCACCTTCAGCTTTCAAGGACACCCCTCTCCAAGGACCCTGATCCCCAAATTCTCCCAAATATAGATACACCCCCATTGTGCAGTTGTAAACACAAGCCTGGGAGCCAAGTAAACTAAGACACACAAGGATCCTCAGACCAGAGGAACCCCCACTGTACACACTGCAGCCTACGCAACCACATGGAAAGCCTCCCCCGCCCCCTCCACACACACAGTGACCCGCTGTCTCAATTTGACTTAGGGGAAAGGGCTGGACGACCAAGTAGGGGCCAGATTCCAACTCCCTGTGTCAGGGAAAAGGCCAGGTCTTACGGCGTTGTGGCTCGAAGGTCCCTGTTTTGCAATAAAAGTTTGTTCCTGGCCTCTGGTCCAGGCCCGAGGCAGTGCCTGATGTGTGTGTGACAGTGTCCGACATTGTAAGGAGTGAGGATGGGGGGCCCACCCCTCCCTGGAGGCTGGGCGGGAGCTGAAAAACATGGCCCCCACCCACCCTGGCTGTTGACATCAGTACCAGATGTGGGGGGGAGGGGTCTGTCCTGAACTCACTTCCGGTGAGGCCAGGAGGGGGCGGGGTGGCAGGGAGAAGGTAACTGCCGAACTGCTGACCTGGAGGGGGCCCTTAGCCAGAGAAAGCCAGAAAGTGACACCCGAACTCTCCCAGTCCGAAAGCAGATGCTGAAACACAAATCCTAACCCTACTCCTGCCTCTTGCACCCTTTTCCTCCTGCCTTCTCTCAGAAAAGAAACCAGAAGCATCATTTTATTTGTTAATTATGTAGTAAAAATTTTCAAACTCAAAAATAGACTAGTTCAATCACCAGCCTCATTTGGTAACCATTAACTTCCTGCTATTTTTATTTCATCTATTCCCTTTTCTGCTAGTTCTATTTTACCTATCACTCTTTTACAATTATTCTAAAGCAAATCCCAGAAAATAACTGAATATGCATTTCTAAGAGTAAACAGTATCCCTCCTCCCATGTTTAATGACAGTTTTCAGATGTGCAGCAAAGTGAGGGAATTGTTTGGGAACCCCCGTGTGCCAGTGGGTTCAGTTTACTTTAGCGCATTTCTGTCCACCTATCCATCCAGCTCACTTTTCCAGAAGTTTCCAAGAAACTTGCAGACATCCATTTATCTGCCCCTGAATGCTTCAGCAATGCTTGTATCATTGAAGTTTTTTCTTTAATTTTCCATGATGTTATTGATAAGGGAACTCAAGAATTAAAGGTTTCAGCTTTAATTATAGTTGAGAGGCACCTGGGAAGCTGTTGTTCCAGGAACCGGAACACAGGGCCCACGTGACTCCAGGAGGCTAACAAGAAATTCGACCTTTGTACTCCAGAGGGTGTGCAAGTAATCGAGATGGTACGTGAGCCACTTTGTCCCAGGGAGGGACTATCCATGATGAAGATAAAGAACTGTTGAGCCCTGAATGAGTGGCTCGGTTGATTGAGCATCTTGCAAAGTGAAAGGTCGCCAGTTCCATTCCCAGTCAGGGCAGATGCCTAGATTGCAGGTTTGGTCCCCAGTTGGGGCTTGTGAAACCAATATAGCACGTGAAAGACTTAAACCTTTCAAAAAATAGCCCCAGCTGGTGTGCCTCAGTGGATTGAGCGCCGGTCTGAGATCCAAGGAGTTGCCAGTTTGATTCCATTAGGGCACATGCCTGGGTTGTGGCCAGATGCCTGATGGGGGCCACACAAGAGGCAACCACACACTGATGTTTCTCTTCCTCTCTTTCTCCCTCCCTTCTCCTCTGTCTAGAAATAAATAAATAAAATCCTTTAAAAATATTTCAAAAAGTAAATGTGAAAAATTCTGGGACTTAAAGGTAACGAAATGCAATCTAAGTTCTTGGATTTACTATTACTATTTTTTCTTTTCATTTATGTCAGTGTTAGGGACACAAAAGGGGCCACATACTAAACCTGAGAAGCTCAGGGGAGGCCCACATGACAGGCCTTATCCACTCAGACAGAAAGTAACCGCATAGGATGGCTTGAACATAAAAACTCCTAACTAAAAGTGCGTCATGTTTATTTCACAGAGCTAGAACAAATGTTTCAAAAAGTTATGTGTAACCACAAAAGGCCCCGCATAGCAACAGCAATCCTGAAAAAGAAGAACAAAGTTGGAGGAATCCTGCTACCTAATATCAAACTCTACTACAAGACCATAGTAATCAAAACAGCCTGGTACTGGCATAAAAACAGACACATAGACCAATGGAACAGAATAGAGAGCCCAGAAATAAACCTGCACCATTACAGTCAATTAATATTTGACAGAGGGAGCAAGAACAGATGATGGGCTAAAGATAGTTTATTCAATAAACGGTGTTGGGAAAATTGGACAGATACATGCAGAAAAATGAAACTAGACCACCTTCTTACACCACACACAAGAATGAATTCAAAATGGATCAGAGACTTAAGTGTTAGATCCAAAACCATAAAAATCCTAGAAGAAAACACAGGCAGCAAAATCTTGGACATTGCTCATAGTAATATTTTATCAGATATATCTCCCCAGGCAAGGAAAACAAAACAAAAAATAAACAAATGGGACTTCATCAAACTAAAAAGTTTTTGCACAGCAAAGGACATCAACAAAATAAAAAAAATAACCCACAAAATGGAAGAACATACTCACCAATACACCTGTAAGGGGTTAATATCCAAAATTTCTAAAGTATTTACAAAACTCAACACCAAAAAACAAACAACCCATTTAAAAAATAAGCAAAGGACCTGAATAGACACTTTCCCTAAGAGGACATACAGATGGCCAATAGACATATGAAAAGATGCTCAATGTCACTAATCATCAGAGAAATGCAAATAAAAACCACAATGAGATATCACCTCACACCTTTCAGAATGGCTATCATCAATAAATCAACAAACAAGTGATGATGAGGATGTGGAGAAAGGGGAATCCTTATGCTCTGTTGGTGGGAATGCAGACTGGTGCAGCCACTGTGGAAAGCAGTATGGACATATCTCCATAAAATTAAAAATGAATCTGCCTTTTGACCCAGTGACCCCACTTCTGGGAATATATCCGAAGAACCCAAAACACTAATTTGAAAGAACATAAGCACCCAATGTTCATTGCAGCATTATTTACAATCACCAAGATATGGAAGCAGCCCAAGTGTTCATCAATAGATGAGTGGATAAAACAACTATGGGACATTTACACAACGGAATTCTACTCAGCTGTAAAAAAGAAGAAAATTTCACTCTTTGCAACAATATGTATGGGCCTGGAGAACATTAAGCTAACTGAAATAAGCCAGTCAGAGGAAGACAAATACCATATGATTTCACTCATATGTGGAATCTAACAAACAAACTGAACTAAAATCAAAACAGAGACAGATTCATAGATAGAGAGCAGATGACAGCGAGTGCGGGGTGAGGGTAGGGGTGGAGGGACTGAGTAAAAAGGAAAAAGGACTCATGGACTTGGACAACAGTGTGGTGATTGCTGTGGAGAGAAGGGTATAAGGGGACTAAATGGTAATGGGAAAAATATGATGAAGATTATATATTTTTAAAAAAACAGCAGGTCATGGCAGGTCCCAGCCTGTAGTCTTATTGACAAAGGTCAGTCTTTACCGTAAGTGAGCCTGTCTATTCTCTTTTTGCATCTGAGATAACATACCTTTGAAATATCAGAGTGATCAGCTTCGCCAGACCCTCAGGGCACACGCAAGGCACCAGAGCAGAAACCACAAGTCCCCGGTTGTTATCTTATTCTCCTGAATACCATCTCTATGTGCTGTAAATGTTAGCTATCCTGAGAAAGCAGTGTGTCTCACCCAGTCCCAGAGATTCCCCCGCCCCTCCCCCACTCCCCACCTGCCATCCTCGACTTGCTTCCTCCCACCCCCTAAATCTACCACCAATGGATTTCATTTGTCCCTCCCCCTACATCTCCTCCTCCTAAGATTCTAAGGCATAAAATAAGCTGCAAAACTGCCATTCTCTGAAGCTTTTCTCAGTCTGTTGAGATTTTGTTTCCTGGCAATCGCCGTCAGTTGGCTCAAATAAACTCATAAAAATTCTCTCTACAGGTTTGGACGTTTCTTATGTCAACAGTGTGATGTGAAAAGGAATGACTGATGTTTAAGGTTTTCTTCTTTTAAATTAAGACAACGATTTCCCTTCCTCAGCACTTAAAACTCACGCCCAGAGAAATGTGGGATGGGCAATGCCAACAAACTCATTTCTCTAGGGAAGGGTGGGCCTTGCACTGCATCAGAGTGAAAGGCGACAGGTGTCAGGATGATTTCAGTCACAAGCAAAAGAAAACACAGACTCAAAATGGATTAAACAATAAAGAATAATTGGGCCCCAAATTAAAGTATTAGAATTAGTGTAGTCTCCAGTTTGTGTGTGCGCGCTAAAATATGCATACCGACATTTATCATTTTAACTGTAAGTGGCACCAAATGCATTCACAGTGTATCTATACCCCAAATTTTCATCACCCACAACAGAAGACTCTTAACTTCTTAAAACAATAACTCCCCTTTTGAAATTTGCTTTTTACAAAGTTGCAGCCCCTATGCCCATTTTCACGCCTACCGCAGCGAGCAGTTCTGCAGTGTCGTTGGTCATGACTCCCCACGGTCTCATATATGTGATTTATAATGGGGTTTGTGCAGACAAGGCCTCACCACACAGTGACTTCGTTTAAACCATTTTAGGACTTTTTTTTTAAGATGTTATTTATTTATTTTGGGAGAGAGGGGAAGGGAGAGACAAAGAGAAACATCAATGTATAAGAGAAACATCAATGTGTAAGAGACGCACCCATCAGTTGCCTCTCCCACGCCCCCAACTGGCCTGAAATCCAGGCATGTGTCCTGATTGGGAATCAAACCGGTGATCTTTTAGTAAAGGATAGAAACTGCACTTGAATAATGATTTAAAAAAAAAAAACAGTGACCTTTTGGTTCACGGGCTGGCGCTCCATCCACTGAGCCACACCAGCCAGGGCATCTTAGGTCTTTAAATCTTCAACCATTCCCTAACGTTTTGTGTGCCACTTATTTGTTGAAGAAACTGGGTCCTTTGCCCTGTACAACTTTTCGTATCTTGGGTTTGGCTGACGGCATCTTCGTGGTGCCACTGGAGCTATCCTCGCACTCCCAGGGATGCTCTATAAACTGGGAATTAGGTCAGACTCAGCTTCATTCTGGCAAGAGCTCCTCACCTGGAGGTGCTGGCCCATTCTTGGAGCATCGCTTCACAATAAACAATGGTCCCACACAGAGCATCCAGGTTCTGACCTCCCTGGTAGAAAGTTTCCAGTCAACTTTTCACCTACTCGCCCTGTAAAATCAAATCACATCCTATCTATCCCTGCTCAGAGCCACCCAGTGGGGCAGCCTTGTGCCCTGTTGGTGGAGATACACATGGGTATAGCCACTACAAAAAACAGTGTGGAATTCTTCAAAAAAATTAAACATAGAATTGTGATATGACCCAGCAATCTCACTTTTGGATATCTGCCTAAAGGGAAAGGAATCAGCACCTCAAAGAGATGTCTGCACCCCCTGTTCACGGCAGCTGCATGCACAGTAGCCAAGACACAGAAGCAACTTAAGTGTCCTCAGCAGGTGCATGGTAAAGAAAATGTGACATACAGTTGACCCTTGAACAGCACAGGGGGTTCCAGTGCACCGACCTCCGCCCACGCAGGTGAAAATCCTCCTACAACTATTGACTCCCCGAAAACTTAGCTGCTAATAGCCTACAGTCGATCAGAAACCTTACTGATAACATTAACACTTGATTAACATGTATTTTGCACGTTACACATATTATATACAGTATTCTTAAAATAAATTAGAGGAAAAAATGTTATGAAGGGAATCATGAGGAAGAGAAAGTACCTTTACAGTATTTATCGAAAGAAAAGATCGGCGTATAAGTGAGCCCGCACAGTTCAGACTGTGTTGTTTGAGGGTCCACTGTCTATATATGAAATGGAACATCATTCACCCACAACAAAGGCAATCCTGCCCTGGCTGGTGTGGCTCAGTGGATGGAGCGCCGGCCTGTGAGCCGAAGTTCTCTCCGGGCCAAGGTCCTCCCTGACCTCACCTTCTCTCTGACCCCCCTTCATTCCAGCCACGTGGGTCTGACCTTGCCCTGACGGCTCCATCTGCCTGGAAAGAACTTCCTTACATGACTCACTTGCTAAGTTACCTTAGATCTTGATCATAACCTCAGGGAGACCTTCCCTGACCTCTCTAAAATGGCACCCCCACCCTTTGCTCTCCCCTCCCCAGCTTTATTTTTCTTCACTGCCCGTGTCGCATCCTGGTAAGTGCTTATCTGGTGGTTGTCTCTCTTCCCCTTGGGATAGGAGCCCCATGGGGGCAGAGCCTTGTCTTGCTCACTGCGGAATCCCCAACCCCTGGTGCAGGGCGCATTTCCATCTACCTGTCCATCTCATTTTTTAAATGCATTAGAAAGTAAATTGCAAGCACATCATGAGTGCTCAGCAAATAGTTCTTGAGTGAACAAACACAGATCATGCTGGCCATGCTCAGGGCCAGGTCCATGAGCCCCACTAACACACTCAAACAAGGGGGTAGACCTTTACACATATTTGCACCCCCCCAATGCCACAATAGTGCACTGGATGCCTCTTATAAGGCAGTGGGAAGGCCATGGTGACCAAGACAGACCCAGTCCCTGCCCCCCCGGAGCCCAGAGCCCAGGGAGAAGAGACAGATGTGAGACACAGTCACACCTGTGAATACACAGCAGCCCCCCCTTATCCACAGCGGATACATTCCAACACCCTCAGTCAGTGCCTGAAACTGTCTGTAGTGCTGAACCCTATATGTAAATGTACTTTTTCCTCTACATACAAGGGGGACCCCCCAAAATCCCAGGATGTATTTATTAAAAATTGTGTATTTATTCTTACATGTTTAAACTTCAGACACCTTCAACGTACTCTCCATCTGATGCAGTGCCCCTATCAAGATGGTTTCTCCACTGCTCAAAACAGCGTTTGAACTCATCAATTTTGAGGCCTTTTGGCACCCCTGCCATTTTTGTTTCACCTCTTCCACATCTGCAAAACATTTCCCTGAGGAATTTTTTCATCCGGGGAAACAAAAAAAGTCACTCAGAGAGAGGTCAGGTGAGTAAAGGGAGGTGAGTCATGAGGGTCATGCCATTTTTGGTCCAAAACTGCTGAACACTCAGTGCAACATGGGCAGGTGTGCTCATAATTCACCCAATGAGTTGAAAGAGTCTTCAAAAAAAATTCACCGAAGCCAAATGCAGCCTCTCACAACAACGCCAGCTGGTGTACTGACACTGGCACAGATGGGTTCCTAGAACACTCACCCAGTGGGGGAAGCCTGTACTACAAGAGGCCCACCCTCCAGAAGATAATTCTGGTTTTTTATGGGTGCCCCCTCATCCTTACCTATGATAAAGTTTAATTTATAAATTAGGCACGGCAAGAGATGAACAACAATTAATAAGGAGATAGAGCAATCATTACATACACTGTAATAAAAGTTATGTGACTATTTCATCTCTCTCTGATCTCTCCCTCTCTCTCTTCCTTTTCCCCGATAATGGAGCTGGTACCCCAGGCTATTAAGTGACTGATGGGTGGGGAGTGCGCGCAGGCATGGACACGCCAGACAAGGGATGATTCATGCCCCAGTGACCACATGAGATTTCATCACTTTACTCAGAAGAGCGTGCAGTTTAAAACTTATCAATTGTTTATTTCTGGAATTTTTCATTTAATATTTTTGGGTGGCAGTTGACCATGGAAACACAGACAGTGAAATCGCAGATAAGGGAGGACTACTGTGTCGTGACAAACCATGCATGCTGCTGAAGACAGGAGTGTTGGGAGTAAGTAACGGGACCTAGATTAGACAGGGAAAGGCCAGGCCATGACACAACGGAGAGGGGACGTCCAGACCGGGCTGAGGCATGTGTAGCAGGTGGGGGCAAAGGGCAGCAGGACTGCTAGCCCTTTGTTCTTGAGTGAACAAACACAGATCACGCTGGCCATGCTCAGAGCCAGGTCCATGAGCCCTGGATATGTGGGCCTCCCTAACACACTCAAACAAGGGGGTAGAGCTTTACACACATTTGCAACCCCCCCAAATGCCACAATAAAAAGTATGGCAGGCCTTTCATAAGGGAGTGGGAAGGCAATAGTGACCAAGATAGACCCAGTCCCTGCCCTCCCAGAGCCCAGAGCCCAGGGGAAGAGACAGATAGGAGACACAGTCACACCAGTGAATACACAGCAGTCCCCCCTTATCCACAGGCTTGCTATCAAGGGAAAGAAGCCTCGGGACAAGGAGGGGAGGGTCAAGTGGACATGAGGGGACATGAGGCAAGCTGTCTGTCTGAGGTTTTATCTTGAAAAGTTTGGGGCAAAGGAGGAGAAGGGTGATTTGGGATTGAGAAACATTCATCTTGCTGTGAGCAGGTTAAAGGAAGGATGGGTGGAGGCTGGGAGATGGGGGAGGAGGCCAGAGCAGGGCTCCCAGGGCAGAGAGCAGGGCAGTACCATGGTGAGGGTGTGGGGAGGAAGGCAGGGTCAGGAGGAAGAGAGGTTTGTGAAGCTGAGTCCTCCATGGGACTAGGTAACTTACTGTCAGGTGAGGGATCCCAGAAGACCCTGAGGGTCAGGTTTGGGTGGCAGGATGGACGCTGAGGCCATCACCGAAATGGGACACAAATGAGACAGCTCCGGGAAGCTGCTGGTGACGAGTCCCTGAGAGCCAGGCTAGAAAGCTGGGAGCTCACCCCGGGGGCAATAAAAAGCCACGGTCAAGCCCTGGCTGGTGTGGCTCTCAGTACTGAGAGCCAGCCTGCAAACCAAAGAGTCACCAGTTCAATTCCTGGTCAGGGCACATGGCTGGGTTTTGGGCCAAGTCCCCAGTTGGGGACACTCGAGAGGCAACTGATTGGATTAGTGTAGCTCCTGCACATCAACATTTCTCTCCCTCCCTTCCCCTCTCTCTTTAGGTAGATAGATGATAGATAGATAATAGATAGATAGATAGATAGATAGATAGATAAATTTTTTTTGAAAAGTAAAGGAAATGTTTATTTAATGCTATACAGACTTAAAGCAGTGACCTAATGTCTTCACCAAAATCCCAAAGTCCCTTAAAACACCCACAAACACACACAGTCCTTCCTTCCCCCTTTGCCCAGTCTGGGGTACCGTACCTCAGGAAAAGAAATAGAAGTCAGTGGCTCAGACAGCCTCCGGTTCTTCCCAGCAATCTGTCTCGGCTGGTAGGCCTCCCTCGGTTCCCGGCACCATCGGCTGTGTCGCCAGGGTCTCTGCTAAAGTTGGGTGGTAGTTCCCCCTTCTAAAGCTGCGAAGGTCTCCACTCTGGCAAAGCCACGTGGTTCTCCCCAGATAGATAATTTTTTAAAAAAAGCTAACATTGAACAGTGGAGGGACAGGGTCAGATGTGAATTTCAGAGACATCCCTCTGGATGGAATACGGTTTGGAGGGAGCAAGAGTGGAAGCATGGAGGCCAGGGAGGAGGCCAGGGAAGGGGGCCAGCAGGAAAGGATGGGGCTGGACTCTGGGATAGGAGAAGGGGCAGGTGGGAGAGACATGAGGAGGCTGAAGGGACAGGACTTTGTGAGGAGCTATAAGGACAACAAGACACAAACAGAAAGATCAAAAGCAGAGAGATGGGTGCCCAGCTCCCCGTCCCCCACACAGACACACAGGCTTATAGAGACGCCCATGTGCAGAACACATAGGGGCGTGGAAATGGACGTGCAGCAGAACCAACACACAGGTACCAGCCCTGCGAGGACCCACGTACACAGCCCCACCGGAGGGGGACTGTTATGCAAGTGCACAGAGCAGCAAACAGATGGCATGCAAACAATCAAGGGCACCTGGTCAGCTGTCATCACCACATGCAAAGAACTGCATGTACACTGACCAGGGCATCTTCCTTCTGGCCTGCTAAGCGGGTTCGATTCTTATTCCCATCTTACAGATGAACAAACTGAGGCCCAGAGACAGTCACTTCTAAAACCACCAGTTCCTGGTAGGGCTGGGAGTCGCACCCAGGTCTTCAGGCACCCCCTGGGGTGGCCCCACAGGATACACTGGGGTCCTGTTTCTGTGCCCCAAAGAGTGTAGGGGGATGTGCACCCAGCAGGTGCCCTCCCAGTTCTGGTTCCTGAGGTTTCTCCAGGAATGGAGTTCCTGACCTGACTTGTCTTCTGAGTGTGTCCCGTGGGCTGGCAACATGCCCCTGCGTGTCTCCTCCTGTCCCAGCTTCTGCGTGTCGATGACATCTGAGTGTGTGTGTGTGTGTGTGTGTGTGTGTGTGTGTGTGTGTGTGTGTCCTTGTCGGAGGAGGAGGAGCTGTGAGTGTGAGAGGAGTGCCTAGCTGGGGCTGGGATGGGGGTGGAGGCCGGGAGGGCGGCATCGGCACAGGCTGCGAAGGGAGTGGAGTTCGGGAGGAATGTTTACCCGACACCAAGTGAGCCCAGGGCGACAGTTCCCAGAGTCTGGTGGAGAAACACACAGCCTCCCTGCCTCGCTGGCCCAGGCTTAAAGGCGAAGCCACCAGGGCCCCTTCCCCTCCTGAGCCTCCCTCCAGGGTCCCTTTAAGACAGAGCCGGTCCTCTCCTCTCCGAGTTAACTCCTCGAAGTCCCGGTGGCCCCCCTCGGCTCCCAGCCCGGAGGGTGGAGGCAGGGGGCGCCAGGGGCGGGGAAAGAGCCGCCGTGGTCCGGGAGGGAGAGGAGGAGGCCCGGGAGCGGGGAAGGCGGCCACCGAGTGGAGCCGGCAAGGAGCCCTCCCCGTGCCAGGCAGACAGTGCCAAAGCCCGGGAGCCTGGAGCTGGGGGGAGGGCCGGGACCGCCCGGCCCTGCCCCCTCCCCCGCCGTGTGCCCAGCAACTTCTGAGGAAAGTTTGGCAGACATCGCGTGGTGCCCCGAGGATGGGCAGGGTCCCACTGGCCTGGTGGCTGGCGCTGTGCTGCTGGGGGTGCGTGGCCCCGGAGGGTGAGTGATGGGGGCCTTCGGGGGCAGGGCCCCAGTGGAGGGGCTGGGGCAGGCGGGAGCGGGTTGATGGGTGGCAGGTGTTGGGGTGAGTCCCAAGTTGGCTCAGGGAATTTCCTTGGGACAACGGAGAGGGAGACCAGGAGACACAGAGACAAGCCCAGAGAGGACAGGGGAACAGAAAGGGGCTCCAAGAGAGGAACAGAGGGTTAAGAAACAGAAACTAGGAGGCTCAGAGGTGGGAAGAGATGTGCACACAGAGACACAGGCACCCAGGAGGACCTGAGGGCAGGAGTGGGGGCTGGACTTGAGTGGGGTCCTGGGGAGAGAGGCTGAGATGGGGGCTGCCAGGGAAGGAATGTTCCAGAAGGGAGTACTGAATCAGGCAGCAGGATGGGGAGGGTCAGGAGCCCTGGGGAAAACCCTCAGCACGGTCACCCCCCCCCACACACACACAGGCACACACACAGGCACTTGTCCCTGCCCCACCATTGTCTGTCTGACTGTTGGCTCCATCTGTGGGGCCCGGGTTCCTTCTCAGGCTGCAGCTCTACCGTCTCTGTGGGTCTCCCTTTGTCTCTCTCCCTCTCCCTGTCTCTGTCTTTATCTCTCCCTGTTCTCTAGGTTTCTCTATCAATGTCTCTGTTTTCCCCTGTGTGTCTCTCCCCGCAGTTTTCCCCCTCTGGGGTGTCTCTTTCTTCATCTCTCATCCTCAGTTTCTCTCTGGATCTCTGTCCCTCTCTATCTCTAACTCCCCATGCTCAACTTTTCTCTGGCTTCTTTCTTCTCTCTCTCTCTCTCTCCTCTTCCTCCACTTTTCTTCCCCACTATCCACCAGCTTGACCTGTCAAGTCTCTGGAGACCCTAGGGGAAGGCAGTGGGGCAAGGGCTAGCCCTGCCCGGCAGGCCAGGGCGTGGGAGGCTGCCAGATCTGAGCCTACTTCCCAACGATGAAGGATGGAAGCCGGACCCCAGTCCCCTGGGAAGGCTTCCATCCTCCCCTCAAAGCCTCCTCCCTCCAGCCCTGCTGAGGTCACTCTGTAACTATGTGGGCCTAAAGGCCTGGCAGGGTCCTGGCAGCCATAGGCAGACCAGGAAGGGTACAGTTGAAGAGTTGAAGGGAAGTCGGGTTTCCTAAGCCAACTCTTCCCCATCTCACTGCAGGTTCACAGGCCCAGACAGACCCCTTTGTGGGGAGCCCAAGGAACATCACTGGTGCCCGGGAACTCATGGGGACCCTTCAGTGTGAGCTTCTGGTTCATGGGGAACCCCCTGAGGTGACCTGGCTTCGGGATGGACAGGCCCTAGAGCTGGCGGACAACACCCAGATCCAGGTGCCCCTGGGCGAAGATGAACAGGACGACTGGAAAGTGGTCAGCCAACTCAGGTGACCAGCCTCTTCCCAACCAGCCACAGCCCTACATTCCTCCCGACCCCTGTCCCCTGCCACCTGTACCACATGGTGGGTGAAAAGTCACCTGCGGGAGCTCCACCTGGGTTGGAACCCCAGCCTGGCCACTGGCTGGCTGTGTGGCTTTCAGCATGTGATGTAGCCCTGGGTTTCACTTTCCTCTTCTGTAAAAGGAATTAATAAGTGCCCACTTCTCGGCTTTTACGTGTTTCCAGTCCAGACTCCCCTCTTTCAGTTCCAATTACCCCCTCCAAAGTGCCCAGCTCTGATCCCAAACCTCTCTGTCCCTCCTCTGTCCCTGTCAGGATCTCATCCCTGCAGCTCTCAGACGTGGGATGGTACCAGTGTGCAGTGGTCCTGGGAGGAAGGACCTTCGTGTCCCAGCCTGGCTACATCGGGCTGGAGGGTGAGCCCTGAGCTCAGAGGTCATGGGAGGCCGGGAATCCCAAGGGGCCAGAGGGTGCTGGGAGATTCAGGATGTCTCCCCGGGACATACACCCTACGGGTGTCAGAGATCTTAGGGAATCAGGAAGCTGGGGTCCATAAATTATTGGGGTTGTATGTCCTGGGGAGGAAGACATCTTGGGGATTGTCAGATATCCTGGGGTCAGCCATGGTCGGGGTAAGACGTTCAGGGATCAGATAAGGAGTCAGAGGCATGACTTGACCCTCTCCCCCATCTTCAGGGGTCTTGCTTCCTTGTTGGTAAAATGGGATGAGAAGTCAGACATTCTGGAGTAGAGATATGAGGGGCTTAGATGTCCTGGGGGCCTAACACAGGCTGGGGGAAACAGATATTGGGATCGTGTGTCCTGAGGGTAGAGGTCTGAGGGGACAGACATGAGGGTTAAAGACCCTGCAGCCTCCAACAGCCAGGCAGTGAGTCAGATACCTGGAGTGCTCAGAGGGACCCCAGCCTCTACCACCGCCCTGCACCCAGGCTTGCCCTACTTCCTGGAGGAGCCCGAGGACAGGACCGTTGCCGCCAATACCCCCTTCAACCTGAGCTGCCGAGCACAGGGTCCCCCAGAGCCTGTGGACCTACTCTGGCTCCAGGATGCTGTCCCCCTGGCTCCAGCCATGAGCCACACCCCCCAGCACATACTTCATGTTCCAGGTGAGTCCACGGATGTGGCCAGCTCAGTGCAGAGGCCCTGGCAGGATGGGAGTGGAGAGCAAGGGTGCCCTTCATGCCCCAGTGTGAGTGTCTGTCTGTCCCTTTGTCCTCTGTCTCTCTCTGTCCTTGTGTCTTTGCTCTGTATCTTTGCCCCTATCTCCGCACTTCTGCCTGTATGCTTTCTCCATCTCTTTCTGTCTCTTTTCCATCGCTCTCTGTTTCTCTGTATCCTTCTGTCTCTCTGCTCTTTCCCCCTCCATCTACCCCAGCCAGTCTTTGAATAGAATTCATTGTCCAGGGTTTCCTCTGAGTTGTTCCGTAAGCTGAGTATATGTAGGCCTGATAGCCTTTTGTCAGCCCTTGACCCCAAGCAACACACCAGAATCAACCATACCTTCCTTTCCTTCATTTCCCCCATCCTGCCCACCTCTGTCACTGAAGAGCCCCACTTGATGGGGACAGAACCTGAAGTAAAGAAATAAGGAGAAAGTGGGAGACAGAGAACGACAGTTACAGAGAGAGAAAGAAAACCAGAGATCAGAGAGGGACTGACTGCAGACGTGACTCAAGATGGGGCAGGACCTAGTGGTCAGTGGCAGTGCTGGGAGACCATGGACAGAGGGGGTTCCCCCTCACTGGAAGGAGAGAGAGGAACACAGAAGGGGGAGGCTCAATCAGTCGAAGGGAAGTGACCAGACCCTGTAGGGTGTCAGCTTCCAGCACCCCCAACCTGCCTCTGCATCTGCTGGGGTGGAGAAGGGACTCCTGCCTGAGGGTCTCCCAGGATGGAGGGAGGTGCCCACATTCCCAGCATTCCGGGGGCCCTGAGTGTGCAAGGAAGAGGTGGTGAGCATGCCAGCCCCAGAGGGCTGACTCAGGCCGGTGTCTGAGGCCTGAGTCAGCCTGGCAGGACCCTGGAGAGGGGGAGGGAAAAGAGGCTGCTTCCCCCACCCCATTCCAGGAAGAAGGAGAAATTGGGGGACCACAGGTGGGAGAGAGGGTCTGTGCATTTATCAGTTCGTGGTGCAGCTGTGAGGGTGGACCTGTGTGTGTCTGTATTAGTGTGTGTGTGTTGGCGGGGGAGGGGGGGTTCTGGGTGTGTTTCCAAGTCCCTCTGGGTCTGTGTCTCAGTGTCTCTCATCATCAACCCCTTTGTATGGGGGTGTGTCTTAGCGAGGGCCAGCTTCTGTGCTGCCTCAGTGCATGCGTGTCTCACTAGGTATGTCTCAGTCAGCTTGAGAATCTGTCCCACTGTGTGTTTGGGTCTTCATAGTTTGTCTCGGCAAGTGTCTCAGGGGCCGTCTGTGTGCACGTGTGTGTGTGCTGGTGTTGGCCTGTGTCTGTCCTTCAGGTTTGTGTGTTCACAGCTGTGATGCACTGTGTGAGGGTGGAGTGTGTATGTGTGTGTGGCAGGCAAGATGATGGCAGAGTGAGGGATGGCAGAGTTTTGTGGCTATTTCCTATACCTCCCTACACAGAAGTGACAATGTCAGCTGACAGGTGTCCACCTGTGGGGGGTGTGTCTTGGTGTAGGTCTCTGTTTTCTCGTGGAGTTAGAATGTGTCAGTGGACAACAGACAACTTGGTGTGTTTCCAGTGTGTTTCCACTGCCCATGGCTGTCTGTGCATACACAGGCCCGTGTGTCCACGGACGTCTGTGGTGCCTGTGTATGTGTCACAGGGTGAGCCTGTGGGTTCGTGACTCTATCACAGGGATCCCCTGTATCAGTGTGTGTGTGTGACTCACGACAGGCAGTAACAACACCCTTCTGCCCCTGTGTACCAGCCTGGCCCCAATGCCCTCTTAGTGGATGAGAGTCGGGTGATTAGCAGCCAGTGTGTAGATGTCTGCCTGTGCATCCTGTGTGCACGTGTCCCCTCTTGGTGTCTGCCACAGCCCTGCCTGTCTACACAAGTGTGTGTTTTTGTATCAGTCTGCATCTCCGTAGCTGTCTTAAGCATTTTGAGTATGTCCAGCTGTGTTTTGAAGGCTTGGCTGTGTTTGTGTGCGAGCAAGTCCATGTTAACTTCTTCGGGTTCTGGTGTGTATCCGTTTGTCCAGTTCAACGTCAATGTATGATTGTGGCTTGGTGTGTGCATCTTGACACGCCGGGAGGTTTGTGTGTCTGTCGGCTACCGCCCAGGTGTGTTTGGTCTTGCTAGGTGTTTGCAGTCAGTGTGTGCACATTTGATTGTGTGTTCATGTTTGTGCCCTGTGTTTCTGTGTGTCCACCCCTGTGTGTGTATCCAGGTAAGTCACTGAGTGTGCATTTGTGTCACTGCTTGTTTGCCACTGCGTCAGCCCTGTGTCACTTACTGAGTGCTGCGTTTTCTGTTTTTGTGCCAATAACGGTCCTTGTGTGTTAAGTGTGAGTCATTGAGTGGTGCTGGGGGGCTGTATCAAGGAATTTTACCCTGTTTGTGTGCATCTGTCCCTTGAGCTGACTCAGAGCCTGCTCCCTTCTCCTTCCATCCCTCTCATTCCCTCGGAAAAAGCCCAGGGTTAGGGGGAGGAGCAGGAGCGGACGGGAGGTGGACAATGCATCTGGAAATCACATCTGGAGTGGGCCTGCTCCAGTCGTGAGGGAAAGCCGCCTGGAGCTAAGGGGTCCGGGGACCCTTTACCCCGGCTCTCCCCCTTTCTCAAGGTGTTGGATCCGGAGCCTGGAAGGGGGATCCTGAGCCGAGCCCCCAGGGCCAGCCGGAAGTACAGGGGAGGGGGGACTCCGGGTGACTCACTCACGCGGGGGCAGGAATGCTGTGGTCGGAACAGCACCGGTCTCCAGAACCCCATCCAGCCCCAGGGCTCCTCTGCCAGGCAGCACCGGCTCCCTCGCAGTGACCCTGGTGGGCCCCCACGTGCCAGGTGGCTGGAGAGGACCCAGCTCCCAGTCCCGCCCCACTGCCCGTCGACCCAGGGCTGCCCTGCCCCCCACCCCTGCAGCGTGGATGCGGGGGCTGTGGGCTGGCAGGCGGGCACCTGACCTTGGCTGGGAACTGCCGACTGGGCCCTGGAGCTGAGGAGCTTCCCTGCCCACCCCTTCCGGCCTGGCCAGCCGACTTTCCCTCCTTCCACTCCCCGTGCTGACTAAGAAAAGGAAACTTTGTGTCTGCGGGTAGATGGTGGTGGGAACACAGGCACACATGCACAGAACAAACACAAGAGGCACACACAAGTACCCAACACCCACACACGCAGGGCCGCTCACACACCCGCACAGAAACAGAGGCACAGACCGGCGGTCACACGTGCAGACTGGAGACTCCGTCCGCCTGACATCCAGTCACCCAGACAGGGCATCTGTGACTGCGTTTCTGTGTGAGCCTCTGTGCCTGAGCTGTGGCTGTGTGTGTTGTGTGGCTGTGCTTTTTCTGTCTCTGCACTTGCATGTGAATGTGTGTGTGTCTGCCTGTGTTCCCACCATCCCCTCAATGGGGAGGGGAGGTAACCCACTCCCAGATACTCAAAACAGTTATTCATGACACATACATTAACTCACCCACAGAACTGCGCATGCTCACCGTTCTGCATGCACAGCCAGAAATGCTCATCAGTACACAAATGTATACACATAAAATCATTCACTCATTCGACAAGTATTTATAGAGCACCTGCTCTGTGCCAGGCCGTCTTAGACAAGAGCGGACACAGCAGGGGACAAGACACACAGAAACACCTGTCCTCCTGGAGCCGACATGCTGGTGGAACCGACAGGCAGCGAATAAGTACATTGTGATGAGAAGAGCCAAAGAGAAAAAGCAAAGAAGGAAGAAGGCTAGCTATGGAGGGAGGCTCCAATTTCAAACAGGGTGGTCAGGGACAGAGTGGCTGACTAGGTGGATCTAAGTAACAAATGTGAAGGAGGGGAGAGTGAGCCGCTTGGCCGTCTGTGGGAAGACTGTCTGAAGCAGAGGGAACAAAAGTACAAAGTTCCTGAGTCAGGAATGTGCTCGGTGTGTGCCTTCCAGTAACACCAGGTGGCCCTGTGGCCAGAGCAGAGCACAGCGAGTGAGCGTGGGGGCGGGGGGGGGGGCGGGGAGGTGAGGTTGCTAGGAACCAAGCGTGTAAACAAATAAATGCCTCCACATTTACACACACCCACAAGGGCTTGCTTCTTAGGTGTGTAGCTATGAGATGCATATGCCTCTGCGTGTGTCTGTGTGGCTCAGTGTGATCATGTCTGTGTTTCTGTGTCTATGTGAGTGTTTGTGTCAGTGTGTCCGGGTATGCGTATGTGTGTTTCTGTGTAACCAGGTGTAACTCAGTACACCTGTGTGTCTGTGTGTGTATGCATGAGTAAGTGTGTTTTGGTGTGTGACTGTGTTTCTGCGTATCTGTGTGTTTGAATGAGTACTTATGTGCATCTCTGTGCATGAGTGTCTGTCTCTGTGTATCAGTATGGGTTTCTGTATTTCTGTGTGTATATGTATGTGGGTTTCTGCCTGTGTGTGTGTCTGTGTGGTGGGGCCTCAGGGCTGAGGCCTTGTGTTGGGGATGGAGGCCTGTGTTCCCAGCGCATTGCCTCTCCTTCCCATAGTCTTCCTCCAAGCAGGTGCCCTGTGGGCCGGACTGACCCTGTCAGGACAGGCATGGTAGGGGTTTGCCAGCAGGGCCCAAGAACTCCTGCCTCCCTCTCTGACACTGGTCCCCACCCTCATATGACTCCCCAGGCCTGAACAAGACATCTTCTTTCTCCTGTGAGGCCTATAACGCCAAGGGGGTCACCACATCCCGAACGGCCATCATCACAGGTGACGGAAAAGGGAGCTGGGAGCTGGCAGCTGGGTGTCAGGTGGTGTGGGGCTGGGGTCAAAGGTCAGAGCTGGGGCCAGAAGGTAGGCTGGGGAGGTCTGGGCAAAGACCCCCCAGATCAGCCCTTCCTCTCATCTCCTCAGTGCTCCCACAGCGGCCCTACGACCTCCACTTGGTTTCCAGCCGGCCCACAGAGCTGGAAGTGGCTTGGACCCCAGGCCTGAGCGGCATCTACCCCCTCACCCACTGCATCCTGCAGGTGAGACTCAGATTTTGCCAGCCTCAGTTTAAGACCCCCTTCCACCTACACCTACAAGCCCTCAGCCTCTCCTTGGGTAACCTGCCCTTCCCAGCCATCTGTGTGTTGAGAGGCAGTAGAGCCTTGGGTTAAACCAGATGTCCTGGCTTTAAATCCTGGCTCCATCAGCTTCTGGCTGCATGAGCTTGGGCAGGTGACTTAACTGCTCTGGGTCTCAGTTCTCTTATCTATAAAATGGGCATAATGGTAGCACCTACCTAAAAGGCTTGTTGTGAGAATTCAATGAGTAAACTCAAGTAACAAACTTAAAATAGTATCTGGAACATAGGCAACGTGTAATGAACTATTAGCTGTTTGCAGTTCCCTTTAGTATTAGTGGTCTTGACTGTAGCCGATTGGGAGACCTGAGACAGCAAGGCCAAGAGCCATCCCTGTCTCCACTGGGTACGCTCAACACTGCTTCTCCCACCTCAGCCCTGATCACTCTGGGCTGTCACTGGGTGGGGATGAGTCTGTCTCCCCACTGGACTGTGAGCCCAGGGAGGGCAGGGCCTGGCTGTCTTGGTCACCACTCGGTCCTCATTATCGCCTGGCTCAGGGCCAGTCAGAGCAGGGAATTTCTGCTGAAGACTGCCTGACAGCTCAGATGGGTCAGACCCAGTCGTCTTCACCCAAGTTGCTTCTGCTCTAGAGTAAGAAAAACAAACACATAGATCTCTGAATATAAGATCCAGTTCTGGCCCGAAGTTCTCTATGATTTGGAAATCGGTGGGACAGTGCCCGTGATGGGAGATGACAATAATTAATAATGGCCAACTTTCATTGAGTGCCAACTATGTGTTAGGCCTTGTGTTATGGCTTTATGCACACCCCCTTGTGTGTTTGTGAAGTATGTTTTATGTTTACACCCATTTTACAAATGAAGAAACTAAGGCTCAGAGTATTTAAGCAACTTGCCCAAGGTCACAGCTAGGAAATGGCAGAAGTGGGATTCGAACCCTTGTCTCACTAGACCCAAACCATGCTCCTTATCTCCTTAGAGACCCTTTAGAGTCAATGCTTGATTAAACAGCAGCTATCTTTCCTACAATCGCATGCCCTGGAAACCATCTCATTCATTTGTCATTTTAACCCTAGAAAGTAGTGGCTGTTAATCTTCCCATTTTCAAGGTAAGGAACTGAGAGGCCCAAGGAGGGGAAGTGATCAGCTCCATTGGCTAAAGAGGATGAAACTGGTTAAATCCCAAAGGCCAGGCCAATCTGGGAGACCTCAAATGTCAGGTCAGGCATCAGCTCTACCCCCCACCCCATACGCATCCAGTGTCCACAGGAAAGCAGAAGTATGTCCTCTTCCCTCTGCAGGTCTCACTTCCTTCTGTGCGTAGGCTGGGGCTTAAGGGTTCAGATGGGAGGGTCACAGGCATCAGGGAAAAGAGAAGTGGGAGTGGGCATGGGGGAGCTGACTGTCTGCATCCTTTTGTCCTAGCAGAGGTTCCTCTTCCCGTCTGTCACTAGGTCAGGGAGCAGGCATGGGGACAGCCTCCCCCCATCCTGCTCTCCACCATCTGCCCACCTCCTCCTCAGGCCTCGGGGTGGTATTGTCTCCACATGTAGGGGCTGTGTGACTTTGAGCAAGTGGCTGAACCTCTCTGGGCTTCTGTTTCCTCATCTATAAAATGGGAATGAATAAAGAAATTGACCTCATAGGATGGTGGTAAAAAGACACTGAGTTCAACCAAGCATGCACTTGACAGGGTGCTCGGCACACAGTTAGCTCTCAAGAAATGTTAGGTGCTATTACTATGTGCAAAACAGGGTATATTCCCCAGCTGTGTCCCTGCCATCCTGACTGTGCTGGTCCTAGGAATCATGTGGGCATGCCAGCCTGTGCCATTGTGCAGGGCAAATGGAGTTGGACACTTGTTGCTAGGCAACCTCTCTCTCACACTCTCTCTCACACACACGTGATGCTAATAATGGCAAACACTCAATACATATGGTCACTCTTCTAAATACCTAGGAGCAACATTCCAGTCAACCCTGAGAAGTAGGGAGCCATTGCTGCACCCCATATTACAGATGAGAAAACTGAGGCTCAGAGAGGGAACATCTTGCCAGAGGTGACTTTTGCAAGTGATGAGAGAACCACATGGTGCAGCTGGGTGGTCTCCTCGCTTTGCAAATGCAGGTGCCCATGGAGCACGAGAATGAAGCTGTGATATACATACACACACATGCATACACCCAGCCTTGCAAAGCTCTGTAATAACAAGGACCACCATTGGGCCTTGTCTGACTGCTCATGTGATTGTGTGGCTATCCTGTCCTCATGCCCTTTTCCTCTTCCTAGGCTATGCTGTCAGACGATGGGGCGGGCGTCAGGCTGGGAGAGCCAGAACCCCCAGAGGAGCCCCTCATCTTTCAAGTATCCGTTCCCCCTTACCAAGTATGGCTGGACAGTCTCCGTCCTCACAGCACTTATCATATCCGACTGGCATGTGCCAGTAGCCAGGGCCCCTCGCTCTGGACCCATTGGCTTCCTGTGGAGACATCTGAGGGAGGTGAGGAGCTGGTGAGGGGAGATGTTGCCTGCTTCCCCTCTGGGCTTTGCTCACATCAGTGTTACCCCCAGCATCTCCTCTTGCCCGTTTACACTTGTGGCTTCCATCTCCTTCCCATCCAGTCCCCACTCCTCAGCACAGCGCTGGCATCTCTCCCAGACCTCCTCGCTATGCTTCCTCTGGGAACCCTGCATGAGTGGCCCCCACCCTTTGCACCCTGCTTCTACTTCCTGGGGACAGGGGTGTTCAAGAATAGGTAGGGATGCCAACTTCCCCTCTTTCCTGTCCTCCAGTCCCCCTAGGCCCCCCTGAGAACGTTAGTGCCATGCGGAATGGGAGCCAAGCCATCGTGCGTTGGCAGGAGCCAGTGGCACCCCTGCAGGGCACCCTGTTAGGGTACCGCCTGGCCTATCGAGGCCAGGACACCCCCGAGGTGGGTGCTGCTGGCTGGGGTGGGGTGGAGGAGCTGGGGAGGAGGGGAGTGGGAGGAAGATGACAGGGCAGCCGTGGACAGTGTGCAGGTTGGGTAATGCATGATCGAACTGTGCCTGAGAGAGCACATTGTAGGGAGGTCAAAGAGCTCTAGGTGAGGGTTAGGGCATTGTTATTTATGAGTCATTGTAAAAAGCGGTCCAGCAGACACATGTTACTAGGATGATTTTATAGCAGATAGTTGTATAGCCCTTATGGAAGGGCTGCCTTTTCTCATTTGCACAAAGGTACTGTCTGTGCAAATGCCGCCCTGGTGTGGAGAGAGGGTGGGATTTAGAGGGGGATGGAGTGCTGAGGACAAAAAGGTGAGAATTCAGTTCTCCAACAAAAGTCTTGTGTGCAAAGCACTCTGTTGTGGGACCTGAGGACACGGCAGTGAATGAGACGAAGTCCCGTCCTGCGGAAAGCGGATGCTTTCTCCATACAGAGGATGGAGAAATGGAGATTAAAGGAATGGGGATGAAGGACAGGAAGAGGAAGGGAGAAGGTGCTGGAGATTAAAGAGGTTTCCAGAAGGTTTGGGGAGTTAAGGCCAAGGGTGAAGGCTTAAGAGTTAGGAACCTGATGCCACAACTGCATGTCCTAGGTGCTGATGGACATAGGGCTAAAGCAGGAGGTGACCCTGGAGTTGCGGGGGGACAGGACTGTGCCCAATCTGACAGTGTGCGTGGCAGCCTACACCGCCTCTGGGGATGGACCCTGGAGCCTCCCTGTGTCCCTGGAGCCTTGGCGCCCAGGTAACTCCAAAGCCACGTCAGCCCCCTTCAAACTACCCACAAGGACCTTGTGCCTCCCAGATGCCCCTGACTTGCTCTCTGCAACTTTCAGTGCTACCCCAATCTAGGCTCCGTTCCTACCCAGAACCTTACTGAGCCTCACACCCTCACCCGAGTCACACCAGTCTTGCTCTCCCTGAGCATGTCCTCCCTCCGTCCTCTCTTCTCACAGGGCAAGGACAGCCAATGCACCAGCTGGGTAAGGGCTTTCGCACTCCCTCTCCTCCCTCCCTTCCTTCCACACCCAGTGAGGACCCCATCACCACACACATGCTTTTGCACATCCCTTTCATGTTTCTCTAACTCATCACTCTAATTCTCTGTTTCTTGGGTTTGTGTGGTCCTTGATGGAGGTGCCAGGCATAGCCCAGCTTATTGTAGGTGCTCAGTGGATGGATGGATGAATGAATGGAAAAATGGATGGATGGACAAACAGATGAGTTATCTCCCTCACATTCATCCCTCTCAAATATTTCCCAACAATTCTCAAACATTCTTCCTATACTCACTGTACCCTCCTAGCACTGTTTCACTCCTCCTCTATAACTCATCCCACTATCTTTGAGTAGTTCTCACATGCCTTCCTGCATTCATTTGCACACCCTTTCATACTAATGCACCCTCTCTTCCTGCGCATCCCATTATAATCCTTCACACTTCACACATGCCTCCCAAACCCAATGTATGCCCATACTTCTCATTCACAAACTCTGTACATTTTAACACACTCACTTACCATACCTCACATCGCAAACACTGAAAAACTTTCAGTCCACACTATCCCACACTCTACAACTCTTCTTGCACACTCATCCAACTCCTTAAATGTTACTTCCTCACTCCTAGGCAATCCTAACCTATTTTCACCCTCTCACACATCCACACCAAACTCCTAGTACACTCAACACACACCCATTCTCCATTTCTTACACACCCACTCCCACTTTTTTTGCACATCCTCTGCTCCTTATCTGCCCTTCTCACATTTTTTTAATTTTTAAATTATATTTATTTATTTATTTTTAGAGAAGGGGGAGGGAGGGAGGAAGAGAGGGAAAGAAATATCAATGGGTTGCCTCTCGCATGCCCCCAACATGGAACCTGGCCCACACTCCAGGCATGTGCCTTGACCAGAAATCGAACCAGTGACGTTTTGGTTTGTGGCATGATACACAACCCACTGTGCCACACTAGTCAGGGCCTTTTCCACATTTTTATTAACATTCTCTTTGTACACTCTTCTCACACCAAAGTTAATTCTTATAAATCACTCCTCACTCCCTGTATCTGAAACTCCTTGAATACTCCCCACTCGCATGACCTCAATTCTTCCAACACCCATTGCACTCTGTACACACTCCTTTGCACACCACACCCCTTTGTACATTTATTTCCTTAACTCTCGTTCTCGCTTTGTGAAGGTGCTTCCATAGTCATCGCATGCTCCCCCAAAATACTTCTTGATCATTTATCTTAGGAGCCTCACAGTCCTTGCATATTTATTGCCCGTGCCTCATGCGCCCATTGTATATTGCATGCATTCTCTCCCCCACTCACCAGTTTTTCCACGCCAAGTTCTCCCTCCTTGCACAATTATCACACATATCACACGTTTCTGTACAACTTGTGATTTACTCACACCCATCTCATGTTTGTCCAGCCCTCCTTGTGTTATTATAACCCATTTTGCACAAGTCTCTCACTCCCATCCCACACTCATTCCACACTCATCACACACCCCTCAAATGTTTATCCCACTCTTTACTGACCTTTCCCACCCTAGAAGTGTCAAACTCCTACTGGAATGCTCACTCCTGTCACATCCATTGCATTCCCTGCCCAGCCCGGCCTCCCCAGATATGTGAACGCTCCTATCACAGGCCTTGTCAAATATGTCCACATCTGCCTCCCTCCAACGTTGCCCCTTTGGGTCCCAGGGAGATGGTCCCAGGGCCTCAGCCATGACCTGTCCCCCGTGCCCCTGACAGTGAGTGAAACTCCAGCCCCCTCCTTCTCGTGGCCCTGGTGGTATGTACTGCTGGGAGTAGCTGTGGCTGCTGCCTGTGTCTTCATCTTGGCCTTGTTCCTCATCCACCGGCGGAAGAAGGAGACACGCTATGGGTGAGTTGGAACTCCATGGGTAGGGAGGCTCATGTGGACTAGGATGGAGGACCTGGAGGCAGGGAGACCATGAAAAGGCTGGTGCAGGAGGAGAGATCACCAAGAATTAGAATGAGGGCAAGGGTCTGGGGAATGAATGGAAGGAAGAAGGTAGCGGATCAGTCCAAGACATGCTCAGCAAATGCTGGAGGACAGAGCAAGCAGGACTTGGGGTTGGATGGTGCTTGCTTTCACTGCTGATGGAAAAATGGGGTTTCACATGGCTCTGCCCTGCCCTCACCTCCTCCCCATCCCCCCAGAGAGGTGTTTGAACCAACAGTGGAGAGGGGTGAGCTGGTGGTCAGGTACCGCGTTCGAAAGTCCTACAGTCGCCGGACCACTGAAGCTACCTGTAAGTGAATCCCATGCCTCCCTGCCCTGGTTTGGGGATAAATGATTGTAGAGATTTAGGATTCTGTACATGTGTGAACCAAAAGTTTCCAAAGGCCTTGCAATACTAGGATGTTAGAACCATAGACCCTAAGACCAACAGAATTGTGGAACCACACAGAACCTTAGAATAATAGAATCTTAGACACAGTAAATCTTGGAAGACCAAACCTCAGTGCTGTAGGATCTTAGAACAATGTGATGGTGATGATGATATGATTATGATGCTGATAATGACAGCCAACTGCAGCACTTCATATGTGACAAGCACTGTTCTAAGTGCTCTATACATGTCACTTAACCCTCAGAGCAACCCAGCAAGATAGGTAGGTTATTTGCCCCCCATTTCCCAGATTAGGAAACTGTGGCATAGAGTGGTTAAGAAACTTTATCAGCTGGCAAGCTGGGATTTTAACCCAGGCAGTTTGGCTCTAACATCCATCCTCTTTGCTGCCTGTTAAAATCGTAGAGTGTTAGAGACGTAGACTAGACCTTGGCCTAAAAAATTATAAGCTCAGTACTGTAGACCCTTAGTATCTTGAAAATCATAGAATCTTAAAACTATAGGTTCTCTGTTGGAGGATTGTAGAGTGATGGAGCATCCCAGCTAAGGAAGGACCTCAGAGGGCACCCAGTCAAATCCCTTCATCTTTCAATTTAGGGAAACTTAAATCCAGGGGGAGAAAAGGACAGAGTTAGGTCTCTTCCTAGCACACAGTGAGAGGGCTGCCAGGCCCCAGGGAGATATCGGAAGGGGCTGGGAAAGCCATTAATTTAAGAGGAGAAGGAAGAGGAAGCAAGCAGGTCACCCTGATCTAATGGAATCACATTCAGCAGCCATTCCCAAAGTGTGATCCAGTCCCTGGGGGCCCCCAAGATCTTTGCAGGGGGTCCATGAGGTCAAAGCTATTTTCAAGACACTTTTTGCCCTTTTGCACTCTCATTCTCTCACAAGGATTCCATGGAGTTTTCCAGAAGCTTACTAATATATGGTGATGTCATCCCTCTGTTGGTTGATGGAGCGTGTGCTTCCATGTATTCCCGTGTCCCAAAAACCTGTTCGCTTTAATTTTGAACACCAGTATACATGAATATCAGTATACATAACTCACATAAACAAGAGCTCTCTGCAGTTCTCAGTGACTTTAAGAACATGAAGGGGTCCTGAGGCCACTAAGTTTGGGAACTGTTTCTGTATGGCACACGTAAATGAATTCATTGCAACTACATACAGCAAATACGATCAGCTGTCTCACAGACATCGTGTTGAAAGAAGCTGGACACAAAAGGGAGCATAATATGTGACTGCATGTTTGTCGCATCCCCAAAGACAGAAGGCTGAGCTGTGGTGAGAGAGGTCAGGGAAGTGACCACCCCCGAGAGGGCAGGTCGTGGTCTGCCCTTCCTCTGGGTGCTAGTCATATACTGTTGTGTTGGCTTGTGCAAATTCATCGAGCTGCTTGCTCTCCTATGATTTGTGTAGACTATATACCTCAATAAAACATTAATATGTATTTTTAACAACTGGTATGTCAGGATGCTGACCAATCAGGGCACCCACTTGTGTGAGATTATGTGACAGGCTCCAACCCTTTAGCTGCCCCTCTTGCAGAAGATAATGGGGGGCCTAGAGGAGGAGCTAGGGTGGGAGTGCTCAGGGCACTAGCTAATTTTGAATGAATGCAGAAGCATTTCAGTATTTTAACAACGGGTATGTGCCCATTAGTGAGTGGCGCCTGAATGTCAGCCCAGCTCTATGGCTCTGTCCACCCCCACACCCCATGCAGTGAACAGCCTGGGTATCAGCGAGGAGCTGAAGGAGAAGCTGCGGGACGTGATGGTGGACCGGCACAAGGTGGCCCTGGGGAAGACCTTGGGAGAAGGTGAGTCCCCCCAGTACACATACACACGCCCTGCACCCTGGCGTCCTTCACTTCCCTGCACCTACCCAACCACAAGAAATGTCATCCCCATGGGCCGCTCTGAGGTCAGTGTCTCCCTCTGGTCCCCTGTAGGAGAGTTTGGAGCTGTGATGGAGGGCCAGCTCAACCAGGATGACTCCATCCTCAAGGTGGCTGTGAAGACGATGAAGAGTGAGTATGTGCACACGGTGGGACCCCATCCCCCAGTCTAGACCCTTTCCCTGTGCCCTTGAGGAGGCAGAAGAACAGAAAAGTTAACAGCAAATTAGCCCCACCACAGAACCTCCATGTTTCCAGGCAGGAAATGCCAGGCACTTCAACGGAAGAAATTTAATATGGGGAGGTTACTGCAAAGGTGTAGGGAGGACTGAAGGAGCACCTGGGAGCAACGAGGCAACCCGGAGATTGGCAGCAGCCGTAGTCACTTCCACCTCTGGGCCTGAAGGGCAGAGAGAGGAAGTGGCGTTACCAGAGCCCATGCCCAGGGATGCCCGACAGGATTTGGGAATCAGAGTTAGGGGCAACCTTGTGGGAGCTTGAAACACAAGGGAGACCCAGCCACCAGCACGCAATACTGGAAGCAGAAACAGATGGGGTGAAGTACCCTGGCTTCTCCCTTCCACCTCCCACCTGCCAGGCTCCCATTAGGGCCTCCCATTGGCAAACTCCAACAGGAAGCCAGCAGGAAAGGGAGCCTGGAAATGTCGTTTTCGGAGACCAGCCCCCTGTGATACATAGCAGAGCGGGAAAGGTCTGAAATGAGGTACAGCTGGCTTCGTCATTTACCGGCTGTTGTTGCACTATCCCTCTGAGCCTTCCACTCCTCACCTGAAAACAGAATCATAATGGCCCTGCCTACTAGGATGTTGTGAGGCAAAGCATTAATCCTAGGGTAGAACGTAGCACACGCCGTTAACATGGACTGTGCCTATATTATTTATATCATGAGAGAAGGTGGGAGCCAGCCCAAGGTCACACAGCACAGAAAGTCCACAGCAAGTAGTGCTTTCCACTCAGTGAAAAAGCATCCAGGGTCAGGCTGGGGCTGGAGGTGAGGGAGGAACAACCCTTTCCGAATCACGGGGACTAAAAGCTTGGGTTACGGAGTCATCACTCAGTCACTCACTCATTCATTTTTTAAAAGATTTTATTTATTAATTTTCAGAGAGAGGAGAAGGGAGGGAGAAAGAGGAGAGAAACATGGATCTGTTGCTGGCTTGCACACCCCTAACTGGGGACCAGCCCACAACCCAGGCACACACCCTGACTGGGAAGTCGAACTAGCGACTGTCGGTTTGCAGGCGGGTGCTCAATCCAGAGCCACACCAGCCAGGGCTCACTTATTCATAGTTGAGCACCTCCTATATACCAGGTTATGTTCTCAACCTGGGTTTCAATCCCAGCTGTATGGCCTTGGGCAAGTCACTTTGCCTCTATGAGCCACTGTCCTGAGCTGTAAAACAGGAAAACTCATATACCCTCCCCCTCCCCCACGGCTGTTGGAAATGTGCTGGGACTCGGCCTGCTGTGATTATTGAGATGGGTGCACATGGACCTGGAGGATTCAACCTGACTTTAAATTTTGCCTATTCCACTTGCAAACTGTGCGTGCCTTCAGGCAGCTTCCTTAACCTTCTGTGCTTGGTTTCCCAGTCTTTGAAATGGAGAAAACAATAGGAACACCTCAAAGGATTAAATGAGTTAATATATGTAAAGAACTGAGTGTAACACTTGGCACTTAGCAATCATGTTTGTTGAAGAAGAAGATGATGATGATGATGGTGATGATGGTGAAGAAGGAGGGGGGCATACTCTCCTCTCTGCTTCCTCTCCCATCCCCTCCTTCTTACCCCGCTTCCTCTCTCCCGCAAGTTGCCATCTGCACAAGGTCAGAGCTGGAAGATTTCCTGAGTGAAGCTGTCTGCATGAAGGAATTTGACCACCCAAATGTCATGAGGCTCATCGGTGAGGAGCGGTCGATTTCAGGGGCCTAGAGGCCATGTGGAAGCAACACTAGAGGGAGGACCCCTCTGGCACTAAAAAATCAAACCTCCAGGCTCCCTGTTCCCCCCTCCCTCAGAGCCAGCAAGCTCTCGCCTCCTTCTCTCCTCAGCTTGGAATGTGACCTCTGACCTTTCCCAGAAATAGCTGAGGTCCTCAGGAGGGCTGGGGAAACATTCCCCGGAACAGTGCTAGAAATTGCTTCTCTGAAGCTTGGTCCTTGCTGCTCCTGCCCCCCAAACAATTTGGAGGCCAGATTTGAGGGAGAGGGACACACAGAGCTGGGCAAGGGGACAGCTTCCCTTTCTGTCCAGCTGGAGTGACAGGGCTGCCTGGGGGGCTCAGGTGTCTGTTTCCAGGGTTCTGAACTAGAAGGCTTTCCAGCACCTGTGGTCATCTTACCTTTCATGAAACACGGAGACCTACACAGCTTCCTTCTCTATTCTCGACTTGGGGACCAGCCAGTGGTGAGGGGCATTTAATCGTCTAGTCTACATGTATTAGTTGAGCATCTACCAGGTACCTGGTGCTACTCAGACACTGGAAAAACAATGGTGACCAACAACTGGCTCTCATGGAGCAGTCTGCTGGAGGGGGTGGGCATCAGTAAGCAAGTTAACAAGTAAATAAGCAAGGTAATTTAAATGCTAGTAAGGAATTACAGAGTAGGATGAATGATAGGAGGCCAGGCAATTAGTTTGGATGGACAAAGAGGTCTCACTAAGGAGGTAACCTTGAAGGAGGAGCCAGCTGATGGGGGGTGAGGAGATCTGGGAGGAAGCAACCCCAGAGGGAACAGCATCAGCAAAGGCTCAGTGCTGGGAAGAAGCATGACTTGTTTGAAGACCAGAAAGGAGGCCCCTGGGAGCAGTGTATATTGAGGGCAAGACTGGTAAGAGATTGAGTTACAGAGGAAGGCAGGATGGGAATATGTAGGGTCTTGTTGAAAAGTGTTGGATTTAATTCTTGGAGTCATGGGAAACCGTTGCTGAGCAGAGCTAGGCACACACAGGAAGGGAGAAGGGATGGATCTTGGGGACTCTGCTGACCTCTGCTCCACCCCCTCCTGCCCTGGCCCCCCAGTTTCTGCCCACTCAGATGCTGGTGAAGTTCATGGCAGACATTGCCAGTGGCATGGAGTATCTGAGTACCAAGAGATTCATACATCGGGACCTGGCTGCCAGGAATTGTATGTGAGTATTGAGCCTTCCAGGGACACACCTTGCCCCTTCAGGGAGCTCCTTCCCTCCTGTCCAGGATAGAAGAGGGAGCTAGACACACACATACCCCTGGTGCAGGTCAGAAGTCAGGACTGGAATAAAGAGGTGAGCGAGGAGGTTGGGGAAGGCTTCCTGGAGGAGGTGGGCCATGAACTGACATCTTAAAGGAGTATTTTAATGTAGAGAGAAAAGAAGCAAGAGAGTGGGTTCAGTGGGCAGCATGAGGTGAGTAAAGGGGCCTATGTGACCAACGAGAGTGGTGACAGTTAAACTTCATCCCTGTCCCCCTCCACTATGAGTGTCTTGCCTGGGGCTGCCCTTGGGAGGAGTCATCTTGCATAAGGAGATTAGACCCCCCCAAAAAAAAATCAATGGACATGTGTGCACATGTGTGTAAACACAGGCTTAGAATATTAGACTCATTACAATGTTGGACTCACAGAAATCGGAGCTAGACAATCAGAGAATCTTCTATAAAGTATGTAAATGTTCACAACTCTCAGAAATATGAAAATTTCTTTATTCCCCCTTTTTATTTTAAAAATTCCAACCCTACAGAAAAGTTTAAAGAACCATATAGCGAACACCCTCCTTGTTGAGATTCCCCTCTCTTCTCTGCCTTTCCCTCCCTTAACCATTTGAAAGTAAGTTGCCACAACGGTGGCACTTCATCCCTAAATCTTCAGTAGGCACGGCCTAAGAACAATTCTGTTATCACACCTAAGAATTATCAGTAATTCCTTAACCTACCCTAATATCCAATCCCTATTCAAATTCTTCCAACTGTCTTCTGAAATGTCTTTAGGGCTATTTTTCCCCTGAATCAGGACCCTAGTCAAGGTTCCCGCATTGCATTTGGTTGGTATGCCCCTTGGGCTTCTTTTAATCTAGCATAGTCTCCTCACCACCACCTGCTTGTATTTTTACCACATATTCTTTGGGAATTGACCAGGCTGGTTATCTTTTAAGATGTCTTGTATATAAGATGTGTGTTTCCTGGTGGTGGCATTTGCCTTGTTCCTCTGTTCCCTGCATTTCCAGTTAAGGGGAAAGTAGATCTAAAAGCCTGAACGGACTCAATCACAATGGAAATTCCTTTATTTCTATAACTTGGTCTGATCCAAATCAAACTCTCAATGTAACAATGACCCTGAAAATCAGAATGAAAATTGTGGTGCACCTGTAACTTTTAAGTTAAAATATTGAACTGCTTCCTTACCTAGTTGGCAGCTGGCCACTACCACAAGCCATGCACATGCTCCGCAGCCGGCAGCCTAGACACCTGACCACCATCCCTCTCCACCCCTGCCATGATCCTTGGGGCTCCCCTGGGCCATCTGCAGGTTAACTCCTGGCCTATCCAGGGGCCTCTGGGGTCTCTTCTATTTGGTCATTGCCCCAAGCCCATCACCCTGGCTAGAAACCACCAACTCTTAAAAAAATAGAATCTCAGAAACTTAGATGTAAGAATCAGGGAATCTTCTATATATATATAAAGCACAAAACAAGGGAAAAAAATAATCCATGCTGTTAAGAGTGAAGATCATGGTTACCCTTGGAGAGCTAGTTACAGGAAGGGAGCACTGGTAATGTGTTTCTTTCTTTCTCATACTTAAAAAAAATCTACATATAACCCTGGCCGGGCACCTCAGTTGGTTGGAGTGTCATCTGTAAACCAAAAGTTGCAGGTTCAATGCCCAGTCAGGGCACATATTTGGGTTTTGATACAGATGGCAGGCAATCAATCAATGTCTCTCTCTCACAATGATCTCTCTCTGTCTCTCTCTCTCTCTCAAATCAGTAAACATATCCTCAGGTAATGTACAAATTAATGTACACAATTGAGCTGTTTGCATTTGAATAAAGTTTCCTTCTTCAAAAAAATGTATATTTTAGATAAAAAGTACACACATCTTATGTGTGCAGCTCAATGAATATTTACATGTCTATGGACCTATGGTTAAACAGCCACCACTGGATCGACATAAAGAACACTTCTGGGCCCCAGCTGGCTCCCTAACGCCCTTCCTGGTAGCTGTCGCTAAGGGATACAAGGGATAACCACTCTTCTAGACTTCTGTCACACCAACTTCTGTTACATGTTCTTAAATGTCATATGAATGGAATCGTGAAACTTGTAGACCTTCATGTCTGGCTGCCTTCACTCAGCATGATGATTTTGAGATGAGTCCGTGTCATGTGTGTGTATCAGTAGTTTGTTCTTTTTCTTTGCTGTGTAATATTCCTTGTATGGATGTCCCACAATATCTTGTTTCTTAATCTGGGTACAGGTTCCATGGTGTGTTTGTGAAAATTCAGTGAGCTGCTCAGTAAAGATGTGTGCATGTTTCTGTATATACATTATCCATCAAGAAAACAGTTTTGTTTTTAAATTGAAGAATCAAACCCAAGGAGCTTATGAAGGGCCTTAGAATCTGGCAAAAAGCCAGAGCTGGGAAGGCCCTCAGCAGCTTTTTGTCCTGCCCTCATTTTATGGAGGAAACAAGGAGGACACAGTTCCCCCTGCCTCCTGGGGGCGAGGAAGGGAGACAGACCCCTGCCCCCGAGCAGGGTGGGGGATAGAGATCTGCCTGAGAGCGAAGGCAGGCTTCCTGGTGGAGGGAGCTGATGCCATGTGCCATGACCCTGTTCCCCTCCCCAACCGTGGCAGGCTGAATGAGAACATGTCTGTGTGTGTGGCGGACTTTGGACTCTCCAAAAAGATCTACAATGGCGACTACTACCGCCAGGGACGCATTGCCAAGATGCCAGTCAAGTGGATCGCCATCGAGAGCCTGGCGGACCGTGTCTACACCAGCAAGAGCGATGTGGTACGTGCGCCTCCTACAGGAAGGGGGAGCAGCAGGATGGTGCAGCCCAATCATCTCACAGTGCTCCTGGGCTGTCCTTGTGGGCTACCCTCCCTGGGATGTGGTGGGTGGCTGTGAACTGTGGTATGGATGTGCTCCGGATATGAGCAGGCCATGTGTGCATGGTGGCACGTTCTACATGGGACGTGTGGACAGTGTGGGTTAGGAGCCAGAGTGTGGAGGGTGACACAGGAGACCACGTGTCCATTAAGTGTGTAAATGTGTGCCTGGGTGAGCAAGTCTGTGTGTGCACAAAGGTTACCTCAATGTGCACGTGAATGTGTGTTGGGGGGTGTCTTTGTTCAAGAGAGACACTTTGATTCTCTCCCCTCTGCCCTCCACAGTGGTCCTTTGGGGTGACAATGTGGGAAATCGCCACCCGGGGCCAAACCCCATACCCCGGAGTGGAGAACAGTGAGATTTACGACTACCTGCGCCAGGGAAACCGCCTGAAGCAGCCTGTGGACTGTCTGGATGGACTGTGAGGACCCTTGGGACCCCCCCATCCCCACCCAATGTCAGATTTCATTCCGAAACCTTGAGCACCCCACCTGGCCCCGATATATCCAGAACCCTCTAAAACCTGTGCAGAATCCCTCAGACTGTTGAGGAAGCTACCTGCCTGCTCACCACTGTGTGAATTAACAAAAGGTGTGAGAGGGTGTGAGTTAGCAACGGGCACCCTTTCCTCCTCTGCCTTGTGTGTGCTGTACTGGCTGGATCAGCCCCCTCAGGCAGTGACGCATGAACAGTGAATACACAACCTTCCTGGGGGGCCCTGCCTCTGAGCCCCCCACTCTCACAGAATTCTAATCCACCCCAAACTCCTGAGCTCCCATGCTTTCCCCAGATGCTCTTTGACACCCAGGACCCTCTGCAAAACCCTTCGTGTTGTTATATTGAGCTTCTCCAAACTCTCAAATCTCCTCTGAGAAGTTTTTGGGCTCCTTTGGGATAGTGCTGATCAAACTTTGTTGTCTTTTGACACTGAGAAGAGCAGAACATTTACCCAGTTCTCAGGGGGCAAAGAGATGATGTTGCTGGGTCAGGAGAGGCCAGCCTGGGGCTGCAGACTCCCCAAGTCCTCCTTGAGTTTCCAGGAGCACAGGGAGTAAGAATAATAGCTAATGTTTGTATAGAACTTACTAGAAGGCACTGTATTGGGTGCTTTGCATGTATTCACTTATTTGGTCCTTACAATGGCCATATGAGGCAGGTTGGTACCATTATTATTCCCATTTTCAGGTGAAGAAACTGAGGCCCACCGAGAGGTAACTCACCTGCCAAAGGCTGCCGAGCTGCTGTATTAGTTATCTAGACCCCCAAATCCAGTAGCTTAAAACAATAAGCATTTATTACCTCACGGTTTCGGAAGGTCAGAGTCTGGGAACAGCTTAGCAGGGTGATTCTGAATTAGGGTTTCTCATGAGGCTAAAGCCAAGATTCAGGGCGACTCTCAGTCAGGGTTTCTAATGACTTTAGAGTCAAGATGGGGCTGCAGCCATCTGAAGACTGGGACTAGAGATCATTTTCAAGGCGGTTCACTCTTGTGGCCATGGCAGAGGGCCTCAGTTCCTTGCTACACAGACCCCGCCATAGTACTGCTTGAGCTTCCTCACTGCATGGCGGCTGGCCTCCCTCAGATGAGCATTCTAAGAGAAAGAGCTAGGAGGAAACCACAGTGCCTTTTACAGTCTCGGAAGTCACACACACCCCATCACAGCTGCTGAGTCCACCCCATACTCACAGGGAAAACAATTAGGCTCCATCTTTTTTTTGTATCCTTACCTGAGGACATTTTTTTTCACTGATTTTTAGAGAGAGAGGAAGGAAGAGAGGGGGGGAAGAGAAAGACAGAGACAGAGAGAAACATTGATGTGAGAGAGAAACATCCATTGGTTGCCTCCTGTAGGCTCCACCACCAGGGATCGAACTGGCAACCTAGGCGTGTGCCCTCACTGGGAATGGAACCCATGACCTTTCCATGTACAGGACGATGCTCCAACCAACTGAGTCACACTGGTCAGGGCTAGGCTCCATCTTTTGAAGAGAGGAGTGTCAAAGAATTTGAGCACATATTTTTTTTGATTTTATTTATTTATTTTTAGAGAGGGAAAGGGAGGGAGAAGGAGAGAGAGAGAAATATCAATGTGTGGTTGCCGCTCATGTGGTCCCCACTTGGGACCTGGCCCGAAACCCAGGCATGTGCTCTGACTGGGAATTGAACCTGCGATGCTTTGGTTCGCAGCCCGTGCTCAATCCACTGAGCTGCACCAGCCAGGTGAGCACATATTTTAAATCAACACAGCCTACAAATCTTTGGTACCAGTCTGTTCTGGGGAGCCATATTGAAAAGCTCTGCTCTAGCACACCCTCACCAGACTACCACCCTATACCCAGAGAGGTTCCCCAAGACCCTTTCCAGCTCTCAAGTGTCCCAGGAACCCCTCAGAAACTCTTGGGAATTTCTCAGTCCCTTTTATGCCCCTCAACTGCTATAGTTTCCTCCAGTCTCATGAAATGTCCTTGATTCCCTGAGTATCCTCAATTTTCCCCCAAACTCCCAGAATACTCCCCTTCTAAGCCCCTGCTCAGTCTCCCACCCCTTGCTTTGCTGTCCTAGGTATGCCCTGATGTCCCGGTGCTGGGAGCTAAACCCCCAGGACCGGCCAAGTTTTGCAGAGCTGCGGGAAGATCTGGAGAACACGCTGAAGGCCCTGCCCACTGCCCAGGAACCCGATGAAATCCTCTATGTCAACATGGATGAGGGTGGGAGTCACGCTGAACCCCCTGGAGCTGCCGGAGGGGCTGACCTCCCAACTCAGCCCGATCCTAAGGATTCCTGCAGCTGCCTCACTGCAGCTGAGGTCCATCCTGCTGGACGCTATGTCCTCTGCCCTTCCACAGCCCCTGGCCCCACCCTGCCTGCTGACCGGGGCTCCCCAGCACCCCCAGGGCAGGAGGATGGAGCCTGAGACAACCCTCCAACTGAGACTTTCTCTCAGGACCCAAGCTAGGCACTGCCACTGGGGGACCCCCCCACATTCTCATTCCAGGGCTTACCTCCACCTGCAGCCCTCCTTTCCTGCCAGTTCCACTTCCACCCCACACAGATCCTCTTCCTGTCCACACCTTGGTGTCCCCATGAGGGTTGGACTGCCATCCCTAAGGGTCCTCCTCGGTCTTACATTCCAAGATTCTGGCTTCTAAGGTTTAAAGAGTTTAGGTTCTAGGTTTCAAAGATGCTATGAGTCTGTGGTTCTAAAGACCAGAAATTCCAAAGTCTCTAATTCTAAAATACTAAGGTTCTAGACATGGAAGTTCTAAGACCTCTGTTCTGAAGCTCTGAGATTCTTTGGCACTAGACTTTTCTGGTTTTAAGATTCTTGGTAAAATCCGTAAGTTTTGGGATTTTAAAGTTTGAAGTTCCTTGGGCTAGGCACTAAGACTCTGCAATGCTAGATTTTATTTTCCTTAGGGTAAAAGATTCTAGATTCTAAAATTCTACAATTCCAAACATGGAAGTTTTAAGTTCTACAATTATAAACATGGAGGTTCTAAGCTTTGATACTCTAAGCCCCTTAGAGTATAAATCCTTTGGTTGACTCTAGACTCTAGAACATAAAGCTTCAGAATGTTATCGTTTCAAGTTCTAAGATTATACTGATGGTCAATTATAGGATCTAAGGCTTTATGATCCTTGAAGCTCTTATTATGAGACTCTGGATTCTGAAGGTCTAAGATTCTAGAGTCTGCAATTCAAAAATTCTGAGAATCTACAGATGGGGTTTCTAAGGTGACATTCTAAGACTTAGTCTAAGAACCTAGAGTCTCTGTGCCTAAGATTCAAGATCATATATTTCCAAGTTCTAGATTATTAAACTGTAAGATTCTAATGTTCACTTCCATATTCTGAGGCATTCCACATTCTATCAGTCTAAGATTCTGGATCTCAGCATCTAAGGTATAAGACTCTACAGTTAGTTGTGACTAACTAGATACCAAAGTTCTAATCATTTCTAATGTTGGACACCTTTAGGTTCTATGCTGCATTTTACCTTTCTGTGATTTTAGTTAAGGGTCCAAGAATCCACAATTCTAGATCTTAAGATTCTAAGCACTCTAGTTTTAAGATTCAAATGCTGTAAGATTTTAAAGGTCTACAGGTCTAGAACTCCAAGTTTCCAAGGTTCTAACTTTATATTCTTCTGTGTGACCCTCCCCCGAGCCACCTCTGCTTCCTCCTACCCTCATGTCGGGGTGTGCTCCCCTGAAGCCTGTGCAATGCATTAGGGATGTCTCCCTTCCCCAGGAGACAATCTTTCTCCTTTTGGGCCATGCTGCCCCCCTGAGCCAGTCCCTCATACCCCATGTACAGAGTGTGGACTCTGGCACCTCCAGAGGGGCTTAGATCACATAAAACTTTGTAAACACACTTGTGCCTGTTCTTGTCTCAACTCAGCAGTCATGTGGTCTCCCTGGCAACTCAGCTTCCCCATCAGTAAAAAGAAGGGTTTGATGGGGTGTAGGAGCTCTCCCCTCTATAAAGAAGGTAGAAATGAACATACACATAGGTAAAAAGTAACACAAGCAAAGAAATGCAGGCTCTCCAAACCCCTACTGGGGAATAGGCACATAAATACAGGATCACAGAGACACCCATCCCCTAAAGTAGCAAACATATGAATTCATGGGCATACTCAGGCACACCTAGTCACAAATACTGAGACACTAAAATTCAGATGCACAGAGTAACATACACAAAATTACAGATACAAACATATACACAGGCAGACATTCACCAGGAACAGGAAGAAAGAGTAACACAAAGTTACACGAATATTCAGAGACATATAAAGTGCAACAGGTACTCACAAACCCAAACCTTCAGATTCACATAGAAACAGGCACAGAACACTGCCAATAATCCCGGCCCAGAAAGGAACTCCTGCCAAGACAAGCCCACCCTGTGTTTGGCACTCCTGGGTGTGTCCTGCACCAGATGTGGCAGCGCCCGGACGCCCCCCGGTGGCGGCTCCTGAGAACCGAGAACAGTTCAATCCGGGCCACAAACTTTTTTAGGATAAATCATTGTGGGAAGCTGGGAGGAGAAAGGAAGTCAGACGTGGGCGAGGGGCGGGGTGTCTGGACTGGAACCTCCGGGCCCACGTGAGTGTCTCTCCCGCTTCTGAGTGGGTGCTGTGTATCTAGGTTGCCGTAGTGTAAGCTTGTTGTGTAACTACCCAGTGTGTCTATGATTTGACGCCGCCTGCCCGTGCACACTTTAGTAGGCGCACCTACACTGCAGTTTGGTGTATTGTCCCCTGGATTAATAATGCAAGGGGTCTGATCCCACGGTCATTTGTTTATCTGTGTTGTGTGTGCCTTTGTCTTCACAGTGGTGTGTGTGTTTTTTGTGAGTTTAAGGTAGGGCTCAGTGGGCAGCTGGCGTTTGCATGTGTATATCGCTTGTATACCTTACGGGAAGTTTTGTGTCTTTTCAATTAGAGGCGACAGGTGGTGCAGGGTTAGACATTGTGAAACTGGCGTTTATATTTACTAGCGTGAGGCTTAGCTGCCGACCTGTGTGTTTGAGCTTGTCAGTACAGACGTCAAACAACCAGATATACTGAATAGCAGTTTAGAGGAATGAGGCTATAGACTCGCGAACTTCCCCCGGGGGAAGGCTCTATAAATCGCTTGCACAGCGCCTATTCTACGTAAGATTCCAACTATAGAGGAAGGCGAAGCGCAAGCTATTATCATGGAAAAAGGCGCTCTATGAGATGCACTATCAAGGGGAGAGAACGCGTTTTCCTTTACAACTTTTCTCCCGTTGTTAGTCTAGTCTCTTATCAAACCTTCAGGACTCTCTGAAGTCTAAGGGTTGCTTTTCGCGTAAGGGCAACTGCGTATCTTCCAGAATAACTTATCTACTTAATAACTATTTCATATACCTCTTTCCACAATGAAATTTGTGAGGCAGTCCGCTGAAGTATGGCCAATCTGATTAGCTTTTCCTGAAGCGATCAAACTGTACGAGCTTTAGTGAGATAAGACAATAATAGCGATTGGTGGGTATTTTGTTTTTGAAACCGCCCTAACGGCAAGGGGTTGGGCCCTTCGTGAATTCACCTCTTTCCAGTTTCCTAAAGGCAATAGTGAAAGGAGGGAGTGCCCACCCTCCGTTTGATTGGTTCTAGTGGATTTACCCGCTTAGGCTCCTAGGGGCGGGAGATCTAGACCAACCAGGATATGTGTTACAGAGACACTAGTTTGGGGTGGAGGCTGCTCAGGAAAGGCCGTGGGGCGCGCTCATTCTGGATCTCATCGCTGGTTGGCCCGAGTCCTTACTCTCGTTCCCTCATTTGACTCTACGGGAGAGAGCGCACGGTCGCTACCCAATCACCGCACGCTCCGCCTCCCGTCTTTTCCCGCCCTCCGCTGGGGCCGCTGTATCGACGTAGGCCAACGCTTCCTCCCCGGGAGCTCCTGAGCCCTTTCATTGACAGTCTTTTGAAAGCCACTCTCTGATTGACTGAGTCTCCAGCCCGCGCCCGTTGCCCCCATGCGGTGGCCAATTGGCACCCTTGTTGCATAGCATGGAACCACGGAGGAGGGGGAGGTGGCGGCGGCCATTTTGAGTTGCCGCCGCCATTGGAGTGGGGCCCCCCCCTCTTCCCCCTTTGCCTTCTGACAGTAAAGGTTTAAGGGGGACAGGGCCCTGGGAGGCCGGGCCGGGCTCGGGGGCCCCCGGGGGCCCGGGCCATGGATGTGCGCCGTCTGAAGGTGAACGAACTTCGCGAAGAGCTGCAGCGCCGCGGCCTGGACACTCGCGGCCTTAAGGCCGAGCTTGCTGAGCGGCTGCAGGAGACGCTGGAGGCCGAAGAGCCCAAACAGGGGCAACCCGGGCACAACAACGAGGAGGTCGAGACCGAGGGGGGCTCCGAGCTGGAGGGGACCTCGCAGCCGCCGCCGCCGGGGCTGCAGCCGCACTCGGAGCCTGGCGGCTACTCGGGGCCGGACGGACACTGTGAGAGTGCGCGGGGCGGGGGCCGGGAGCCCGGAGTCCGGGCGGAGGAAGGGCTGTGGGACACGGGAGTCTGGCGCCTGGCAGATCCCGCTAATCGCCGCTGAAAAGATCTGGGTACACGGGCCTCGGGACGACTGGAGGGTAGATCCTGGCATTTGGTGCAGGGGAGATACTGGAAGTGGGGGCTCTCGGTTTGGGAGATGAGGAAAGTCCAGGGGTGGGGGCGGGTGTAGAGGATTCTGGAGCCTAGAGCTCAGAGACCGGAAGCCGTGGTTTCTGGAGCTGAAGAGAGTCGGAAGAACAAGAGGTTTTCTCCTGGGGACCGAGGAGGGTCTTGGAAACGGTGATCCTAGGGTTTGAAGCTGGGGGGCTTAGGGGCTGTGCTAGCCCAGCTTGTGGATTGGGCGTTGGGAGCCGAGTTTTCACAGCTGGGGAAGGAATGACCAGGTGTCCAGGGATGGGAGTGTTTTGAGGATGGAGGATCCTGGAGTTTGCTGCCGGATGGGGCAACGGGAAGTCTTCTCACATTTCCTACTGGGATGGGTTGGCGAGATGGAGGTGCTGCTGTCTGGCGGAGGAGAGTCTGATGGACTTGGTGCTGTGGTATTTAGCTGATGAGTATTTAGGGGATGTGGGAGACCCACATTTGTCTGAGGATGGCCTGGGGGACTCTGAGATCCAGGGCCGAAGGCCAACCTTGTGGCAGGGGCATTTGGTGCTGGGGAATCTGGGTACCTTCCGGTTGACTTCTAGAGGAGGCATAGGGAGCCCTGGTGTCTGGAAGTTGGCAAGGGAGCAGATGCTTCATTGGACAAGGGACCCAGGGGTCTAGCGCTGGCAAGGCTCTGAGGACAAATAACTCAGTGGCTGCTGCTGAATGATCTTGGATTATCTGTGGAAAACGGGTGGGTGGGGGAGGGCAGATAACAAGTTGGAGTTTGAAGTTGTTTGAGTTTCTGGGGGATAGTATCCTCGTGTCCCCCACAGGTGTGTGTAGCTGGTCTAGTACATGTGGGGGACGGGAAGAGTGTACAGTGTGGAAGGAGAAAGAAAACGGGGGTGCGGTGCTGGGCGGGGGGAGTGTTTCTGTGGCTGAGCTTCTCCCTGAGAGGGCTCTTTTATCCCCAAAGCCATTGTTTGTGTGCCTAGAAATGGGGGGCAGGGATGCTGAAAGGTATCAGGGAACTTCTGCCTCACCCAGAAGGTGTGACTGGGAGTGAGCAGTTAGGGTAGATCTGTGATTGTCTAAAGAGAGAAGAACTTGGGATGGGAGGGAGTAAATCTGGAGTTAGAAAAAGGTGACTTTCCAGCAGGACTTGGGAATGGAGATCAGAGAGGTTAAGGAATAAGAAAGGACTCTGGCATCCACGGTTTGTGGGGTTTCTCTGAAAAAAGGGCACCCTGGACCTTGGTACTAAGGGAATGAGGAGAACAAGGAGGTCAGGGAAGAAGCAAGATTTGGGGTTAGTATTAGGTACTTTCTTGTTCATAAGAGATGGGATCTTCTGGAAGGGGGGCAACTTGACTGTAGATTTGGGGTGGAAGGTGGCCTGGGGATTGTCCAGGACCCAGGTGCTGGGAGGCATACTTCCCATTGCAGAGACCTGTGAAGGAAGGAGGAGTGAGTGGCCCACTGTGCAGGTTTAGGGCAGGAGAGGCACTGGCAGGAATGCCTAGGAAGAAGATCCAGTGGCCAGAGGTGTCTCAGGAAAGTGACTGAGATGCTTCAGCACAGGCTCTAGACTCAGACAGACTTTGTTATGAACATGGCTCCATGACTTGGGTGAAAGTCACCTCTGTGAACCTTGGTCTCCTTGTGCATAAAATAGGGATAATAATAGTGCCCGCTGGATAGTTTCGAATGAGATCACATGTCTAAGGGGCCTAGCATTGGGTCTGCCTGTTATTAGGAGGTGGACGTTTTAGAGAGTGGAGAAGGACCCCAGAATCACAGCTCCTATGGGAGAGGCTTCCTCTGTGGGCCCAGGAGAGATTCACCAGGAAGAGAGATGTGAGGCTTTGTGGAAGAGTACTATGCTTGGAATCTGGGAGAAACAATGGTTTGAAAGGGCACCGTGTGGTGCAATTAAGGAGCTAAAGCTATTCTATTTCTTTCTTTCCCTTACAACAAAATCCTTTGAGCCCCCTTCATACCACCCTCCAGCGCTTCCTTCAGCTCTGGTAAACAGACCTGTTGCAGATCATGTGATCTGTGACTTTCTTCCCTTTGGGCTGCGCCTAGTCTGTGCCCAGATGTATTTGTCCTCTGAGAAAGGATCCAGTCAGTTAGCAAATGGCAAAATAGTCTCACCTTCCCTGTGGTTCTGCCTCACTGGTCCTGACGCAGCCACTTAGGGCTCTAGAGGTTCCTAGCTGAGCCTGCCCCTGGTGTGGAGAGCCTGCTTGCTGTTCATCCTAGGTTTCCGAACTTCTTCCTGGGTTTGGCTGCAGGGCTCTTCTTAAGGGAATTTCAAGTTTGGTACTCTGGTTTTAGTCCCACCTCTGAGTTTCCACATGTGTTATCCCAACCCCAGGAATGTTTACTCCGTCCTCATCACCTCTCTTTACTTATCTGGTCCCTGTCTTAGCTCCTGGTACTTCTCTGTAGCCCATAACACAATCATAATTAGTTTTGTGTGTGTGTGTGTGTGTGTGTGTGTGTGTGTGTGTGTAAGTGTTTAATGTGGGTCTGTCTCTAAATGAAAGGCTGCAGTGGAGCCACTTTATTCTCAGCTGTATCCCAGGGTCTGGTGTGTAGTACCCACTCCGTGAATAGTTAATATTGTTATTTTTACCACCCTTCAGCCAAACTCCTCCTGCACCACAAGACACCTTCCTGGAACCCTTCCTTCTAGGTCCAAATATTTCAGGACTTATCTCTAATGAGTCTGAAGGCCACTGTTATCATGATTCCTGTTTTCTTAACAATTTATTTCCTTTCTCCCCATTTCCCCTTCAGCTGAGATGGTTACCCCTTATCTTCAGCTGTTGTGTGGGAGACAATCTTTAAGAGGGTTGGCTGTGCAGGTGGGAATAATGAATTGGGCTGAACAGAGGAGTGATTGGTGCTCTGGACAGTCTTAAAGGTTGTGCCTTGAAGGCAGCTTCCTAAGCAGTGTAGCTTGTCTGAATAGCTAGGCTGGTGTTTTCTAATTGCTCTGCAGAGTCCTGTGTGTATGGAGAGTGGTAGCTTCCCACCCTGGAGTGGGGCCTTAGAGGGCAAGGTCAAGTTGGGCCCCTTCTCCGATCCTCCCATCTGCTTGCTTCTACCAGAGCAGTTCTGCCTCAGGTCGTTTTGCACATTGGGATTCTGTAGAACCCAGTCACAGGTGGATCTTCAACCTTTTGAGGGGCAAGAGGGCATGTCCTCAGGCAGCTGGGGCTACTGACTGCCCAGACAGGCTTTCATCTGAAGGTGTTGTCCCAACTTTGGGCCTCTGGCAGACCATCTGTCGCCAGGGTAGCATAAAAAAGCCACCTCTAGTCCCAAGAAAGACCCTTCTAACTGGCTGTTTTTTTGTTTTAAGATGTCATGGACAATATTACCAGGCAGAACCAATTCTATGAGACACAGGTCATCAAACAAGAGAACGAGTCAGGCTATGAGAGGAGACCGTTGGAGATGGAGCAGCAGCAGGCCTATCGCCCAGGTAGGAAAGTACACAAGGTACAACTCTTTTGAGGGAAATGGGATCTGCAGGGTGGGCAAAAGCAGGTTTACAGGTCTTATGGAAAACAATAGAGTAATAATAAATAATGATGTAAGAATATACTCTGTTTTGTGTACACAACTGTAAACCCACTGTTGCCCCATCCTCTATGTGTGGCCTTTACCCTCTACTTAGGTCCCATCTTCCCAGAGAGGCTTCTCATCTTTCATTTGGGCTCTGTCACTCTGGCAAGGTTCTTCTGAAAGAAGGAACTTAGTCTCGCTCCCAGGTGTTGGGAGAGCGGAGTGTTCCCTGGTTATCTGTTTTTAGATGTTAGTTTTAGCACCCTGGAGAGTTTAGACCTGAAGGGTCTTACTTAGAATCTTAGAATGTGGAAGCTAGAAGGGACCTTCTAAATCCAGTCGGGTCTTTCCCATGCTCTGAAGAATATTGCTTAGGAGATGTTACTAGGGACTTCACAGAAGAGGGTTCCTTAGCTAAACATACCCGGAGATGCCGCACGTGCTTTGCCACCTCTTCGAGAGTTGATGTGCCCATGAGAGCATTAAAAGCTCTGCGAAGTCCTGGATTGAGAACAAACTCTGTTGTGTGGGTTAAACCCAGGATTTCCTAAACATGTGACTATGCCTTTGCAGAACAAAGTTCTTCGTTAATGCCAGTTTAGAGAACACAGATGTCATCTAGTTCTCTCCCTATTGTGTCCAGTGGGGAGGTGGCTTCTCTGATGGTGGAGCTGGGATTGGAACCCCGAGAAACTGGCTCCTGGGGCACTGCATTCCTCACCACTGTGTCCCACTGTTTGGGTCCCACTCTTGAGTGATGACAGAGCCTGGACTGACTCCTAGCCTTGTGCTCCTTTCACTGCATTGTGGCCCTAGTGCCTTTTCTTAGTGAATCTAGTTGATTCTTTCTAGTTCCATTCTGGTTCATCCACAAAGTGAAATCCCCAGACATTTCTTATGGGTCGGTTAGGATTTTAGTAAATGTAGGTTAAACTGCAGATTTATGTCAGGCTCTGTGAGACTCGTGGAATCATTTAGCCCAAGGAAAGTGTTTCCTGTGCTATTATCAACAGACACTTATCAGGGCCTCCTATGAGCTCAGCACTGTGCTGGGAGCCGGGGAGGCCCTCTTCAGGTGGGTGAGCACCGTCCCTATCCTGGAGAACTTCTCTGAGAAATTTGGTCTGCATGCCAAAGCTAGGCAGTGACCCAAGGTGGTCTTGGGTTCAGTGCTGAGATGAGTAGACCTAAGGGATCCACAGCATCAGGTGTAGGTACTGTGGGAACAGTGAGGTTAGGCTAACCCCGCAGTTTGCTCTCAGTTAGGCACTGATTCTTGGAGTCTGCCTGAGACCAGGACATTCCTGTGGTCCGCAGTGTGTTTTCCCATCCTGACTTCCTACTCATAGTGTGATTCATCGAGACCATCGCACCTGTGGACTGGCTTAAGTGAAGACCCTCCCTCCTGAAGTGATTCTGGGCTTTGTGATGGAGTGGTTAAAGCCAGTGGAGGTAGCTGCAGGATGAGAATATGCTGTTGATTTGACCTTTCCCCCTCCTTATAAGACTGAAGAAGGTTTGTAAGAACTGAGGTGGAGGGATTCTTTGGGAGGAGAAATTGGAGAAGGTAGGCTTGTGGAATCTCAGTTTAAAGGGATCTTAGAAGTCCTTCAGAGTTCCCTCCCACTGGGTACAAACTAAAGTCATTGCCAATTTTCATGAGCTCTTTGGCAAAGTATCCAAAGGCAGGCACCCCACTTTTAGGTTGGTCCTTAGAGAGCTAGTCCTTAATTTAGTGCTGAAAACTGTCTGCCTCCCCATGAAGCCTGAGAGTTATCTGACATCTGTCAGATAACCTCATTAACTGCCAGTGCTGATGTGCCTGGCTGGCCATCCCCAGCCTCCCTTTGTCCTAACCCATTCTCCAGTACAGCTTTCGAGCTCCCTCAGCAGGCTTCCACTGAACCCAGCAAGCCTCCTGCGTCCAGCCCTTCATCACTATAGTCAGGATCCTGGCAACATCTCCTCAGGTAAAGGGACCCAGAAAACTGATAACTGAGGAGTTTTCAAGTGTCTTGACCATCTGGAATTGTCCCGACAGTGGAAGTGAAGACAGAGATGAAGCAAGAACCACCCACCAGCTTCCTTCCCCCTGACGCATCTCAGCTCAAGGCAGACCGACAACAATTCCAGAGTCGCAAGAGGCCTTACGAAGAAAACCGGGGAAGGGGGTACTTCGAGCACCGAGAGGATAGGAGGTGGGTGTGTGGGGCAGGAGTCACCCTGTTCCAGTAGGTCTCTGTCTATAGCACAGTGCTTGTTGGGACCTTTATTCTGACCAAGAGGGCAGCAGAGCAGGGTTCTCCCTGCCCTTCCCCTCTTCCCCCAGTTCTTCCTGCACTCACTTGTCAGATTCAACTTTGTAAAACTTTTGATCTCCCCCATTAGCTGTAGGTTCAAGTCCAAACACAGCCTTCACATGGAAGATGTTAGCCTACCTTTTCCATCCTTTGCCCCACTGCCCTACACTCCAGCATAGTGTCCTGTTTATGTCTGCTCAATAGCCCTCAATTGAAAAAAGACCTATTTCCTGACCCTTCTCTTAAACACACCCCCTCCACCCATCTACTCATTCATTCATTGTCAGTTTTCATAGTGCTTTCACCCTTAGGCTGCACACAGGGGGCAGAGAAGTTGGGCAGTGGGTTTGTCTTTCTGTTGTTGACAATACAGGGACTCAGACATAAACACAAGTAAGCCACAATCGTCAGGGTGTCGGGAGCTCACAGGATGGAGGGATTCTCTGCCCTGGTTGTTTGCTTTTTCCCTTTGCTAACAAGCCCTCCCCTTCCTTCACCCCAGGTCTTATCCTACCCCTTCCTCCTTTCCTCCTTCAGCTCCTATGTGAAGTCTTCTGATCACAGAAAGTGGGAATGACCATTCCTCTACTAGTCATATGACACATTTTTTTTTCCAACCTGGGGAAGTTTATCCTCTAACTAGCTGTGACTCTTTTCAGATAGAGCCTAGGTCTTATGAGCTGTGACTAAAGTTGGGACACGGTACCTACCTTTTCTGAGTTTCTCCCACTGCCTGCCACAGAGCAGAGGCCTAGAGCTACATGCCGATGGATGGAGGGCAGAGGAAGAATGCTTGATCCAGGCTGGCAGGGAAAGCTTCATAGGGGGGACTCCCGGTATGATAAGCTCCATTCTTCAGGCTCTGCGCTAGCCCCGCACCAGCAGGGCTGGAGGGCACTCCACCGGATAGAAACCTGCTGCCCACGGAGTGCCAGTGGTGAGAGGGGCGTGGGGCACCTGATGTGGGCACACAGCAGATTGGGGTAGTCCTGATAGTCCCAGGCAGGACCCTGGGCATTAGACCCCACTCTTCTACCATTCCCCCTTCTTCCCATATGTTAGGAACCAGTGGTATTTAAATTAGTCCCCTTTTAGTGTTTTGGTAGGAAGATGAATCTTGTTCATAATTCAGGACACTTTTGAAAGAGACTGAAAAAATGGGTCATTTCATATCCTTTCAGATGTGGAGTTTTAGGAAGCCTGTTATGTAGACAGATTATAATTAGTTTATTCTAAGCCTTTGCACATTCCCCTTCCTGGCCTGGTACCCTTTGGGCTACCACGGCTTCCCATCAGTAACAGAGTTCAGTATGGAGGCAGCTCTCAGCATGCAGAGGATGTCGGTCAGAATCTTGGGGTGAGAGAGAAAAGTCCTCTCTTAAAAAGTTCTCACCCTGGCTCATGTGGCTTAGTGGATTGAGTGCCAGCCTGCACACTAGATGGGGTTCAGTTCCCAGTCAGGGCACATGCCTGGGTTGTGGGCCCAGTCACCAGTAGGGGGCACACAAGAGGTAGCCATGTATTAATGTTTCTCTCCCTCTGTTTCTCCCTCCCTTTCCCTCTCTCTGAAAATAAATAAAATATTTTTTTTAATAAATAAATAAATAAATAAAAAGTTCTCCAAATGATGCTAATGGCCCTCTTTAGCAAAGCATGCCCTCTCTGGTCCCTGTCCCCACCCCAGGAGTTAACAATCATTGCTGTTATCACAAGGATGTAGGGTTACAGAGATGTTTGGGTTTTGGCAGTTTGGTTCGTTTGTTTGGGGGTTTTTTGTTTGTTTGTTTGTTTCCTAACCTCTGTGGGAACAAATTTAAATCCAGGAATCAGTCTCAAAGCCACTTGTAAAGTCCAGCAGAATCTTCATTTCCCTTCCTCTGCTCGTTCAACCATTCTCGTGTGACTTAACTCCTGTTTCTGACACAGGGGTCGCTCTCCTCAGCCTCCTGCTGAAGAGGATGAAGATGATTTTGACGACACTCTTGTTGCCATCGACACGTGTGAGTCCTTGTGTGCCTATCTGATTGGCCTTCTAGTTAGTGTTTGGCAACTGTGCCTTAACCTTCACAGAATCTCTGCCCAGCACCATCCAGAGCCAGTGTTAGTCCAGGCAGGGTGCTGGTTTGGAGACAGAAGACCAGCTCCCAGCTCAAACTGTGGGATCCTGGGCAAGTCATTCTACTTCTTGGAGGAGTAATCTTGCCCTAATACCTCAGACGACTTTCGGTGACACTCAGTAGAGAGTGGATACGAGAGCAATTTGGAAAAACATGAACACCCTGTACACACGGGGGTTGTCATCTAATCAGGAAGGGAACCTGAGTGCCGCTGGGGAAACTTAACTCTTTGACGACCAGGTCCCTAGTTTCCATTGGCTGCTCACGTTCCTGGTGAAACCAATGCCACTTGGTCCTCTGAAGCATTAACCTGGCCCCTCCTGCTCTCTGTCCTCCAGTTCAGTTTTCTTTCCACTGGATGAGTGGCTTTCCCCTTAACTCTGCATCTGAACACTTAGTGGGGTGATTGTAGAGGTCCTGTCCTTCAGACCTCCTGAGACAGGAGCAGAATGGTAGAGCCTATGAATCTGAATTTTTAAATGCACCCACAAGCCAAATCAGGTCTAAAAACACTGCATTTTTCAACAGAGCAGAAAGTAAACAGCAGTTGCTTCGTGTATTTTGTTGTATAGCTCATGTTTATACAGCAGCGGCTACATGCAGAGTCTTAGGCTTACAAGAGGAGGTGGGACCTGTGGGGCCCGGGTGGTGAGTGTGAATCTGGGTCAGGTGTTTGTGCAGCTGTTGGTGGTGGGCGTCTCACAGAGTTAGCTTAGGGAGATGGTTGAAGTGAATGGCATTGGGCATTAGCTTTCTTAAAATTATAAAATCCTTTGAAACTGGTGACGATATGGACCCTAACCTTAGCAAGTAAGTGTATATCCCCATAAAAGGCATTTGTGTGTAATTTTCAAGAGTGCCCCTCAATGGTCATCCTCAGACCTCATGCAGGTGAGGAACATCACCTTCTATGTGAAGTGGCTGCTGCGATCCTATGCAGGCCAGTTCACAGTAGTCCACATCCTTTCTACGGGAAGGGGATCGGCTAGGCAGTACGGCTGGCTTTTCGTGAATCTGTCCCCACAGTGTGTCAGCTTGTGTCTGCTGGTCAGCACTCTTGGGGACCTAATCTTTTCTTGTGCCTGTCTCTCTGGGACCTTTAAAACATCAGCCAACTCCCAGCTTTTTCCTCCACAGATAACTGTGACCTCCACTTTAAAGTGGCCCGAGACCGGAGTAGTGGCTACCCACTTACAATCGAGGGCTTTGCATACCTGTGGTCTGGAGCCCGTGCCAGCTATGGGGTCAGAAGGGGTCGTGTGTGCTTCGAGATGAAGGTGAGTGGGAACAGAGGGGATAGGGACAGAAGCAGGTCTGTCCTTTGAAATAGTCTGTCATCAGCCACCGTGGTTAGAGCCACGATTTTAAGAGATTTGATTGAGCGTAGACTTTATGTCTGAGCAAAAAGTATAATGAACTTAAGCAGTTCACTATATCAGAAGAGCAGGCCAACCATACGCTGCTTCATCAAGCAGGTGTTTCCTTGGGATTTGACCTAGGTATTATACAGCCAACCAGTCTAGGGGTGACATGTGTATAGAACTGAGAAATGGAGTCGTTTGGAAGAAAAGTGAGCTAGAAAGAATGGACTTGGGCATCACCAATTAGAGGGGCACTAGAGGGAGGGCAGGGCAAAGAAAGTTTCTGCCATCAGGCCACCCTCATCTCCCCAGTTCCACGTCAGGTTATGTTTATGAAAATAACATGTTTGTGTTGAATAGAAGTTCAGATGACACAGAACAGCATAGGGTAGAAAAGCAAAAGTTCTGCTCAGGTACTCCCAGCACCCCTCCCCTGTGTGCCCTCCAGAGGTAACTTGTATTAGCAGCGTCTTGTGTACCCTCCTTTTGCGTGTCAAAATGTTTGTGATAGCTAGTATTTATAGAGCACTTTGCATGCACAAAATTGGGTGTCAAGCTCTTTACACGGATATCTCCGCTAGTCCTCAGAGAGCCATCAGGAAGTAAGAACTGTTACCCCATTTCTTAGAGGTAGAGGCTGAGACCTAGGGATATCGTTTTTCATGGACTGGAAGACATCATTGAATTCAGGTTATGCGTTTTGTGTGCTGCTCACAGAGAAGCACTGCCGATGAAATTGACAGAGTGCTTTATCACATCAGTTGTAATATACGTGCTGGTTTTGGAGATGATGTGTGGGAAATGGGCATCTGAAAGGCAGTGACCTAGGGTACCTTTTCAGAAGTCACAAACGACTTCAAGTAGACAACGGTTATTAGGCAGTATAATTTCTAACCTTAATTAGACATTAAGTCAAAGGTGGTCTTTTTTTTATTTTTTAATCTTTTCTGCTTATCTTACTTAATACTACTATATCTTGGACTTTTTTTAATTTCAGTGCATTAACTGTGTCTCATTCTTTTTTAAACTGCTGCATCATATTTTGTGGTGTGGATGTGCCATAATGTGACCAGTGCCTTTTGGGAGGTTTTTTCTGTTTGTTTCTAGTAATACAAACAATGCCACATTAAATTGCTGGGTTGTGTAGCATTGTGAACTTGCAGTTTTAATACAGACTGCCAAATTTCCCTCCAAAGATACTGCACCAATTTACCCTCATACACCAAATATTATGAGTCCTTGTTTTCCCTGCAGCAAGTGTTATGACTTAAAATAACTGTATTTTGAAGTACCTATCTCTGTGGCCCTGCACTCTCCTTAGCCCTTTGGAGACCCTGGTTTTGGTGCAGCAGGCCAGTCAGAGCAGCTTATATGCCTTTTCCCTGGTGATAAAAGTCACTGCTGTTTTTAATGCATATGTGCTTCCCCCCTGTATTGCCTCATAACCCACCACCCCCAGAGAATTAATCAATTCTGAGCCCTCCTGTTCTCTGTCCCCAGATCAATGAGGAAATCTCCGTGAAACACCTTCCATCCACGGAGCCTGACCCACACGTCGTCCGCATCGGGTGGTCCCTTGATTCCTGCAGCACCCAGCTAGGTAAGGGGAGGGCAACCAAGCAGCCCAGAGGAGAGCACTTGCCTCTGTTCCTGGATTCTTGAGTTTCCTAAACTTCTCTTTCCAGTGTTGGACTCAACTAGGCTGGGGTGGAACAGACAGAAGGATTACGTGTGTGCCACCGCCAACTGGGCAAACAGGGTTCATCTGGACAGACCACAGTTTTATGACAACTTCTCTACGGAAAATTCATCCTTCATCTTTTAGGAGGGGTTCCAAAGTCTCTTTTTTCCCTTTCTTTAAAAAAGATTAGTTGTCTCCTGTCTTCAAACCATGCTGAAAATAAAAACAAGTTTTTAAGGCCCATTAAGTTCTGGCTAGGATTTTTTTGTCCACAGCCTAACCCAAAGTAAAAGGAGAAGCAGAGAACAGAGGGGCCCTGCAGGACCGGCTGGCAGAAGCAGGGGCTGTCCAGTGAGAGGTTTTGAATTCTCCCAGGGCCCCAGGCCTCCATGACCTTCTGACCCCAAGTGACTGATTTCAGTGACCAGTGCTGGTTCTTTCTGCCTCAGTCAAATGAATATTCTGAGTATGGAAGTAATACGCGCATGCTGCTTGTAAAAATTCAGGCCGTACAGAGAGGGGAAAATTACAAAAATAGAAACCTCCTAAACCTGAGAGCTAGCCAGTGTTAGCACTTTCACCCACTGTCTTCTGGGCAGTTCTTTTGTCCTTTGTGTATCTCACACTGGGTCTCAACCATGGAGACTAGTTTGAAGCCTGATTTCTTTTCCCTACTTGATCTACAGCCAGTATGTTTTTGTAAATAAGTATAGCTTTTGGCTACTTTATAATTTTCCACTTTGTAGTTGTAGCGCTTGTAAATGTTTTGTAGGTCGTTTGAGTTGATTGCAGTTTTTTGCTGTTAAACAGTTAAGCTGTCCTTGTACATAATTGTTCTGACTGTTCGCTTAAGACTGATTCCTGAAAGTAAAAATGGCATCTCAAAAGGAATGTACAGTTTTGATACAGGTTAATGCTTTTTTTAAGACTTACATGTCACCTCATTTTATCTTTTTTCTCAGTTTTGAGATGTAAGTAGTGGGTAGTTGACACAGATGCAAATAAAAAGCTCAGAATGGTCAAGCAGATGTCCAGGGCCACACACACGTTTCAGAGAAGAACTGGGCATGGAACTCAGGCTTGCTGGCTCCTGCTTTTCTGGCAGGATGTTCTTGGAGTTCCTGGCCAAGGATCTCTGTATAATCCAGGTGTCAGCCAGGACTGTTGGGATCTCAGATTGCTCTACCCCCCAGTTCTATAGCCTAAAGAAATCCAGAGTCTTTTCTAGGGGTTAGACTTCATGGTTTCCAGAAAGAAAACCTTAGTCTCTCTGTTGATTGCTGCCAAAAAAAACCCTTGGCATCAAAAATTGGTGCCATTAGTAGATCAGACTGATTTTGAGTGTCACAGGGAAGGGATGCATCTCAGCATACAGCCTTCCTCTGTCCCAACTCCTCTCTTCCCCTCCCTTTCTTTCCAAATCCCTCCTTTCTGTGCAGAGCAGTTCAACTCCTATTCCCAGACTTAACACCTAAGCCCATCAAGCCCTCAGGAGTTCTGCATATGCAGTGAAGAGCTTCCTTTCAATGGAAACTTCTTCCCTTTTGTCCCCAAAACACTTCTGATCAGTAAACTAGGAAAGAAGAAAATTTTTCTTTAAAAGTATGTGACAACCATAAAGGCTCTTGTGACCCTCGTAAGTTTCACCTGCCTTTGCCTATTTCTTCCATCAGGTGAAGAGCCTTTCTCCTACGGCTATGGAGGCACTGGAAAGAAGTCCACCAATAGCCGTTTTGAAAACTACGGAGACAAGTTTGCAGAGAATGATGTGATTGGCTGCTTTGCGGTGAGTGCCGGCAGCCTGTGGGAGTTTGCAGAACTGAATGTTGGTCCTGTCAGGTGGACCTGTAGGTGTTTCTTTCAGAATACCTCCATTCACTGTCTGCACCATGCCCAGCTGCTGTCACCGTTCCTCTTTGTCTCTTTGACAGACCGGAACATTTGCTGTTGTTTTATGCAAAAACCTACCATTCCACCTGCCTGGTCTTTTGTGTAAATGTGTCAGATGGAGCCTTGAAGGGGTTTGAGGTTGTCAGGTGTGCACACCCTCCCTCTATTCCGAGATATCAGAGTAACATTTTTAAGCAGACCCAGGAATTTGTTACATTTCTTTGCTACCGAATAGCTTGTCTGCTCTCAAAGGCAATGCTGTTAGCTTCTGCCTCACTTTGACTTTATCTCATCCCTGTACTTGTCTCTTCCTTCGCCTCCTGTTGGTTGAGCCAGGCTTCCTATAGTGCGCTGCCTTCTAGGGGGGCCGGGGGTGGGTGTAAACCCAAATAAGATAAACGGTGCCTGAGCTGCTGCCAGACTCCCTTGACCCAGTCCCTACAGTCCACTTCCAGCCATGGGCAGCTCACCCTCCCTGTATTTCTGTCTACTGTAAGTGAGACTCTTTGCACCTACTTCAGAATTTTGTGTGGGATCATTAAGCCCGTCTGTTAGAAGCACTTAGAATAATGCCTAGCACATGATGTGTACTCAGTACATCCTACTTAGTAATACTGTTATTGTTAGGCGTTACAGATGTTCGTAAAATGTGCCATGAGACCCTGGCAGGCAGTGGCTATCAAGAGTAGGTTGCCTACAACATGTCTTTATTTCTTAAAACTTCATGCATTTCTTAATAACTTGTACCACACTGCAGTTATTAAATTTAACATGGACATAATGCTATTATCTACTCCTTAGTCCACATTTACTTTTTTTTTTTTAATTGATTTTAGAGCAGGGGTGTCAAACTCATTTTCAAAGGGTTGCCTTCAAAGGGTCGAATGTAATTTTAGGACTGTATGAAGGTAACTACTCCTTAACTAGGGACAAGGGGCTCAGTGCTGCCGCCTGGTAGAAACCAGGTAGAGGCTGAGATTCAGTCCGTGGGCCTTCTGTTTGTCACCTGTGTTTCAGAGAGAGGGGAAGGGAGAGGGGAAGAGAGAGAGGGAGAGATAAACATTGATTTGTTCTTCTACTTATTTACGCATTCGTTGGTTGATTCCAGTATGTGCCCTGACTAGGGATCTAACCCACAACCTTGGCATGTTGGGATGAGGCTCCAAGCAACTGAACCACCCAACCAGGGCTTCACATTTAAATTTTGTCAGTTGTCCTGACAATATTATTTGGAGCAGTTTTGTTCCTGGTTCAGGATCCAATCCAGGATCACTTACTGCATTTTCGTGTCACGTTTTTGTAGTCTGAAACAGTTTCTCAGTCTTCCTTTGTCTTTCATGACTTCATTGTCTTTCTAATAAAAAACATGTTTTCTAAAACAAAAATTAACCCTGTTTATACTCTATTCTAAACCTTGAATTTTTTCATTTAACATTAAATCTTAGCTGTTTCTCCCTGCCTACACAGATGATACAGATGTAACTGAGTTAAAAAACATTTTTGAATAGTTCCTAAATTGACAGGGTTTGCAAAAACACCAGGAAATACGAAAAGGTATGCAGTGTGACGTCTTTTTCAGACCTTCCTCTTCCACCCACTGTTTGCACATGCCTTCCTCCACACATGGAGCCCCTGATATTCAGGATTTCTTCTTTTACACAAAAGGTAGCATAGTGCATCTTTTTTTTTCTTTTCTTTTTTCTTTTTCTTTTTTTTTTTTTTGCTTACCCATATCTCTTAGAGATCTCTACATCACTTCCTAAAGGACTTCTCTGTTCTTTTATATCATCTGTAGCTGTTGTGTGCATCAATTGTGTTTATAGGATCAGCCTTCTGTTAGTAGACATTCCATTAGTTTCTTGCCTAGTGCCTGCCTGGAATTCTGATGCCCATGTCCGTCTACCCTGGCTTGGTTCGGCCAGGCTTCTTTTGGTGGGCCTCAAGAGTTATTTGCTCGAGTGGTCGATGCTGTAGTGATAGCTTATCTTTTTCCCGCTTGCTAGAGTGTCTTCAAGATCTTTTTGTGTCCCCTTCCCCGCTGGAACACATTCAGCAGTGCTAGGGTGAGTGATTTGCACATCTGTACATTTTTGTAGGAATATAGTTGTATTTATTTCCAAAAGCGTAACTTCTGGGTCAGAGGTATATATTTGATAGCTAACACCAAGAGTGCACTGCCAAGAGGTTGCAGCAATTTAACATGTCATTGGAGGCGACATTGTTCCCCAAACTCTGTCCTGTCTTCACATGAGGTGCTGTCACTGTGTGGCAGTTTTGAACTTAAGCCCTTGACTCCTGCTTCAACCACATCATCCCTGCTTCTGTTAAGATTCCACATGCAATTTCCTCTGTTTGAAGAGGGCTACATATTTTTAAAAGGCTCAGGGTGGCAGGTTAGGGGAGGTATAAAAATCAGTGACCTGAAGGAACCTGAGGCAAGGACGCCTGTGTCAGATCTTGAGTTTTCAACATTCACAAAACAGAAAGAACAAAATGGCCTTGCAGGTAGAGAGAACAAGATAATGCATTACAATTACAACACATGGAGCGTCGGGGATGACACGGAGACAGGGCAGATGAGGCTACAAAAATGGCACACTCTGAACAATGCCACGCCTAAGGACTTGGGGTTTTCAGGCAGAGTAACAGGACTGTACCTGCCTCTTGGACAGATGGCCCTGTCATTACAGATTTGTCGGGTGGTTTATGTACAGCACGGTAAGTTCCTGTAGTAAAGCTGGTCGCCATAATGAAGGCTAATCCCCATGATGTTCATTTCCACATTGGAACAAAGGTGACCTGAGCCACTTCTCAGGTGAGAAGCCCTAGCAAGGGCCATGCTGCAGGGATTAAGGCAGAATTCAGTCTGGCAAACATGTGCGTGTCTGCCCTGCATAGTATTGAGCTGTGTGAGCACTCAGAGACAAACAGATATAAACGACTGTACTGAGCTGCACCCCTGAGCACTGAGGAGGCTGCAGAGGAAGCTCCTTGGGAGAAGGGGCTCTCACTATTTCTTGACAAGCAAGTCCCAAGGTGGTCTTCTCATTTGAGAGAGAAGGAATACCACATCTTGTACTTTTACATCAGGAACCTGAACTTTGCTTTGGTCTGCTATCTGATTGCAGGTTTTGAGCTCAATTGTAAATCTTTACCCTGCACCAAAGTGATCTTTCTGAAGCAGTTTGACCAGGCACCTTCACTATTCAAAACAAGTCAGGGACTCTTCTCTACCATCAGCACGAAGTGCTAACTCTTGAAGTGACAGAGAGACTCACATACTGAGGGCAGGGGCCATGTCTCCTCCCCGCACTTTAGCTCAGCACAGTGCCTGGCATCTTGGGGTGGGAGCCCCCATTCATTGTGTGATCACTGCAGGGTAAGTGCACTAATCCACTTACTCCTCAGCAGAACCCCGTGCACTATAGAATCTTATGGCCTCCCTTTTTTGATAGTAAATGGCAGAGCTAAAGCAGCCAGCCTTCTAAAATGTGATCTTTTTTTAAGAAATTCTTTTAAAGATTTTGTTTATTTTTAGAGAGGGTAAAGGAGGGAGATAGAGAGGAAGAGAAACATCAGTGTGTGAGAGATACATCGATTGGTTGCCTGTTGCACACCACCAACTGGGGATGCAGCCTGCAACCCAGGCATGTGCCCTGACTGGGAGTCGAACTGGTGACCTTTCAGTTTGCAGGCTAGCTTTCAATCCACTGAGCCACACCAGCCAGGGCCCAGAACAGGATCTTAACCACTAAACTTCAACTGCTCAGTAAGAACTCAAATGAATAGTTATTGAAGGAATGTATGTGGTCCCTGCCAGGCTCTCCAGCTGTACCTGAAATTCCCCCTCATCCTTTATGATGTTCTCCTGTTGCCATAATTGTGCACAAATAATACTTCTCTCTAGGACTCTATCCTCCTGCCCCAAACTTGGCTTATTTGTTGTTCAGGACTTGGCTTACAGGTGTCGTCGTCCCCCCTCACCCCCCCGCCGCCCTCCCCCCGTCCACCCCCGGGGAATCTTGTTCCTGTGTAGGTACTGTTACTGAATTAGGATGTGTCCTTATCTGGTTCCCCAGGAGGCCTTGACCTCTGTCAGGCCCAGATCACCATAGATAGGTGCACCAGGGAGAACAGGAGCAGGAGCTCGGCAACATGTGTCAAACAAATGAATGCATTTGTGGAGTTGGACTTGACTTACAAGGCCCTGCTGTGGCATTCTTTCCATCTGTTACCTTCACAGATGGCCCTCACTGGGGTTGAGGCTGGACAAGATCACCTTTTCTTTTGTCTTCCTCTCAGGCTAGGCACAAGGCTCAGATACTTAGACCTCCCTAAAATTACATGCTTTGCATCCACCAGCCTTTGGATCTTGGGCAAGGAGTGCTGTGGTCTGCACTTCTCTGAGTTGTTTGCTGGTGCTGCGCATTGTGTCTGTATGCTGTGGGTAGCGTTACGGCTAAATCTGGGAGGCCACCTGTGTGTCTACTCTGCGTCTGCTCTCTCCAGCTTGGGGTTCCCAGTGCCTTCGGCTGAGTGTTGGCTTAAGGTTTTCTTCCTTGGGCTGTTTTCTCCTAGGACTTCGAATGTGGAAATGATGTGGAACTTTCCTTCACCAAGAACGGGAAGTGGATGGGCATTGCTTTCCGAATTCAGAAGGAAGCTTTGGGGGGTCAGGCCCTCTACCCTCATGTTCTGGTGAAGAATTGTGCAGTAGAGTTCAACTTTGGGCAGAGGGCAGAGCCCTACTGCTCTGTCCTTCCAGGCTTTACCTTCATCCAGCACCTTCCCCTGAGTGAGCGGATCCGGGGCACTGTTGGACCAAAGACCAAGGCAGAGTGTGAGGTGAGTGGGCCTGGAGAATGGAATTGGTGGCTCTGTCTCCTGGGCCCCCTAACTGCCAAGGCAGAGGGGAGACACTTGGCATCTGGGTGTGGGGAAAGCAGCACCACCTCCCTGTGTGTGCAGCCTTCAAGAAAGGGCCCTCTTCTTCCTGGCTCCTCAGGCCTGGCCTGAGTTGAAAGCTGCTGTGTGTGAGAGTGAAATGAGAGCTATGGGTATGGCTTAGGCCAAAGAGGGAAGGGATCAGGCGAGAGGCCTAAATTCTGGAGAGTTTCCAAAAGGAAGTTGCCACACTGTTCCTTGGGTGAGGTCAGCATCTTGGAACAGGAAGCTTTCCTCCCAGCAGAAAAGGATGTGAAGGTACTTCCTGGTGTGTGTGCTTCAAGGAGGTTGTACAGCTTCACACTCGAACACTAAGCTATCTAAGAACAAAAATGACAGCTGGCCTTGGGGATGATTTAGCTGCAAAAGCTACCGTGGTGATCTTTGTTCTCGTTTGTTTTTTGATATATAAGTGATTTTATCGTTTAAGAAACAAATATAAAGAAAGTGAAATTTTCTGCCCTGGCTGGTGTGGCTTAGTGGATTGAGAGCCACCCTTTGAACCAAAGTGTCGCTGGTTCTATTCCCAGTCTAGGGCACGTACCTGGGCTGCGGGCCAGGGCCCCGACAGGGACACACAAGAGGCACCACACATTGATGTTTCTCTCCTTCCCTTCTCTTTTTAAAAAATAAAGTAAATAAGTATATACATAAATAAATTAAGTTTCCCATTATTCCACCATTTGCAAAAAAGTTTACTTTTAAAGATTTTATTTATTTATTTTTTAGAGAGAGGGAAGGGAGAGAAACATCAATGTGTGCTTGCCTCTCACGCACACCACACCAGGGACCTGGCCTGCAACCCAGGCCTGTTCCCTGACTAGGAATCAATTTGGGGACTCCTTGGTTCAGAGGCTGGCGCTCAATCCACTGAGCCACACCAGCCAGGGCTTAAAAGTTTTAGATTTTATCCTGTAACTGAATTAAGTGCTTGTTTCATACACAGACACATTATCATAGTGATCTCATGGTTTGAGTATTTTGATATCTGACCCTTCTCACTTAATATTGTTTTGTGAACACCTATTTTTAATTTTTTTTATCTTTACCCAAGGGCATGCTTATTGGTTTTAGAGAGGGGGGAAGGGGAGGAGAGAGAGCGGGAAAGAAACATGGATGTGAGAGAGAAACATCAGTTGCCTCTTGTATAATGCCCCAACCAGGAACCAAACCCGCAACCCTTTCAGTTTACAAGATGACACTCCAACCAAGTGAGCCATACCGCCCAGGAATAAATTCATTTTTAATAGCCCCACAAACTAACCATTTCCCTCTTATTGGCATTGAGGTTGTGTCTGGTGTTCTACAAATTCTAAGTGTGCTGACTGGGTGCGTACGATGCTTGTCCTGTACGTGCAGTTTGTCTCCATCTCAGGCTCTAGGAAAGTAGTGTCCACTCTGTGGGCTGCTCCCAGTGCCTGGCCCTCCTCTGGTATTCCCTGTCAGAGGCCTTTGAATCAGGCTAAACAGAAATGTAAAGATGCATAACAGGCCCTGGTTTATGCTCGTCCCAGGCCAAGTCATCTACTAAGGGTTTGAGGGGCCTCATCTCTTTGAATCCCAGCAGCAACACTGTGAGGTAGAAGCCATTGTTTTCATTTCCCAAAGGTGGCCCTGAGGTTTAGACTCACCCTCGTGGTCACCAGCAAGTCAGGGAGGTGCCAGGCCGCCAGGCCATACCCTGCTGCTGCTTCAGTGCTCTTCCCTGTCATGTTCTTCCAGATTCTGATGATGGTGGGCCTGCCTGCTGCCGGGAAGACCACGTGGGCCATCAAACATGCAGCCTCCAACCCCTCCAAGAAGTACAACATCCTGGGTACCAATGCCATCATGGACAAGATGCGGGTAAGGGCAGCCCCTGGTCTTTTTTTCACCACTGCCCTCACCCCACCCCCCAGTGCTGCCCTACAGCCAGGGCCACCCACCTCTCACCACCCCCTGCCCACAGGTGATGGGCCTACGCCGACAGCGGAACTACGCTGGCCGCTGGGATGTCCTGATCCAGCAGGCCACCCAGTGCCTCAACCGCCTCATCCAGATCGCTGCCCGCAAGAAACGCAACTATATCCTAGACCAGGTATTTACTGGTGATCGTCATGCTCCTCCTGGAGAGAGGAGAGACCTATTGGGTGCCTGGATATTCCCCTCTTATCCTTCTATTTTTTCACCATAATGCTCTTGGACGGTAGTGCTGGTAAGGGGGTCAGCCACCCGTAGTGGCACAGTCTTGGGCTCTTAGCACAGCTCTCTGAGCCCTGTCAGTGAGTGGGATCTGGGGCCATGGTCCAGCAGAGGCCCTCAGCAGCCCAACAGAACATCATCAGGTGAGAGCTATTGAGTGAAATGGAAAGGGCATGGATTTCTGAGGTGGGCAGACCTGGGCTCTCATCCCAGCTCTGCTACTTCCTAGCTACATGCCTACAGACAGCGGACTCCATCCTTCAAATCCCAGCCTCCTGATCTGTAAAACGGAGGTCATAATGGTGCCCACATACCTAACACAGGCCTGGCACACAGTAGTTAGAGATTGTTACTAATTACTCTGTACAATAGGTATGTCCCAGGTTCTCTTAGTGACACGGATCCCGGCTCCTGGGGTCCTCAGTGTTATGGATGAGACGAGACAAATTCTCACGGACTACCAAACACTGGAAGAAAAGGGATGGCGCGGCTCCTCTCACGAGAGGAGAAAAAGCCTCTGCCCTTGCCTTGATAGGCTTTTATTGGGTTCAATTTGCACAGGAATACAGGGTGTATACGGAAAGCTCAGGCATTGTCAGGCAGAAATGATGAAACAATAGATAACATTCAAAGAACTCTGAGGATTTATCCTGAGTCAAGGTCAGATGGTTAACGGGCCATAAAACTTTGGAGAACACACTCACTTCCTGCTTGGACCCTTATCATTTAAATTGAGGATATTAGCAAAGTAGGTTTCATAGGATTTTATGCATTCTTTCTTAGGCCTGATCACCCTAGAGAACCCGCCCTTTTCAGCACAGCACTGCACCCACTTCCAGCATTGTCTCAGGCCGCTGTCAGGCAGGGGAAGTAAGGCAGCCAAGAGATTAGGAGACTTCTTGCGAACAGAATGAGGACTCAGGCTATGTTAAAGCTGAGGGGCGAGGGTCCATCACTCCCTTTTTCTGTAGCACCCCAAGTCCTTCCCTCAGGGCCCCTTTGAGGCCATGCCTGTCTTAGGTCATCCCTTTTTTGAGGAATCTTACCTGTCATTGGCTAACCAGTCATCCACCCAGGGCCAAGCAGGGTGAAGAGAAAGGGGGCAGAGGTGGTGTCCCTACAAGGAAAATAAGCTTTGTCTCCTAAGTGGCTTATGGTCCCAAGATCCTTTACTCAGCCTTAGCCACGGGGGAATTAGAGCTTCTGAAACCAGGCAGGGCAGTTCCCAACACTCAGCGCATTTTTATGACTATCAGGTACATCGCCAAGTCACATTTTTGTACCCGTGTTTAAATTAAGAGGAAGGTTGCTTACATTGGGTGATCTGGGAACCTTTGTAATGAAATACAATTTTGTATGCAGTTATGTCCTTTTTTAAAAAAAAAAAATTAGCTTTGAGTTAGGATAGGAAGATCACTTGTGGCTTTCAACATTTTCAAAAATACAAGTAACCCAAACATAGTTAAGGATCCCTGTCTCAGGGTAATGAGTTCCCTCATGTTTACTCCCTATGAGACGTCATTCTTGCCATGTGTCCTGAAGGTTTCAAGTAGCAGATTCTGTATTTGGGGGTCTGTGAACAAACTGCTTTTCCCCTAAGCCTTGCATTCATGCTTTCTTAAAAACCTGTGAATGTGGCCCTGGCTGGTGTGTCTCAGTGGTGGATTGAGCGCCAACCTGTGAACCAAAGTGTCACTGGTTCGATTCCCAGTCAGGGCACATGCTTGGGTTGCAGGCCAGGTCCCCAGTAGGAAACGCACAAGAGGCAGCCACACATTGCTGTTTCTCTCCCTCTCTTTCTCCCTCCCTTCCATTCTCTCTAAACGTAAATAAATAAAATCTTTAAAAAAATAAAATAAAAAATAAAAAACCTGTGAACGTGCAGGTACATAAAGTGAGTGCCTTCCATATGTGTAGCCTCAGATGCTTGGTTACCGGGAGTTCAGAGGGCTCCTGATGAGAGTGGAGTTGGCGATAGTGGCTGGCAGCTCTAGGGGACCAAGTTGCCTGTGCACGGGAGTGAGCGTAGCATCTTACACAAAACAACTGAGTGAGCATGTCGGGTCACCAACACGTGGAGATGTGAGAGAGTGGTGTGCTCAGAGAGCATGGAGGAAGCCCTGCACCCCTTCCCACACAACCTTGCCCTATGCATCTGTTCCATGTGCTTGATCCTGAGTTACATCCTTTCATATTAAACTGGTAATCTAGTGTTTACAGTTGAAGAAATTATTCCTTACATCCAGCATTTGAAAGGAGCACACAGGAAGAACTTAGTTCTTAAAGACAAAAAGAAAAAAGGCTATTGGCTGGTTCTAGTTCTTGATAGACAAATTAATTTAAATGATCTTGCCAGGCAGTTAAGTGTTGGGAGTGGAAACCTGCTCTTTGCTAATGGAATAGCGATGCTAGGAAAACCGACCGTTGGTCAAGGCTGGGCCATACCCTGGCCCTCTTCTGTGATGGTGGGTGTGTGAGATATGCTCTGGGTTCTGAAACCAGGATTGAGCCCAAAGACTCTCACATACATGAAGAAGACAGCACATGATTCCGCACTACTAAATTTTGATGAAAACAACTAATTGAGCTAATGTTCAGAATATTTATTTCTGGGGGCTAGGGGAACTGTTGAGCACAGGGTACTCCCAGAGGCACCCAGGGTTGCTCCTGCAGCTGGGCCCCATCAGTAATGCATACAGCCAACCTTATTGCCCTTTGAACACTTTGTTTTCTAGCCCTGACCTTGCCTCACCCATTCTTGTCGGGGAATTTGGGGCTGTAGTCTGACTTGGCAAGAGTGGGACTCAGTGTCCTGCGGGGTGGGGGGCGGGGGGCAGTGTTGTTTCAGCACCCTGAGGATTCCCAGCGAGTATTCCTTGCCCGTCATTTTGTCAGTTTGCTCGTTAAATCAGCCGTGAAACCCATTTCAGATATGTGGCTCTGTGGAGAAGGATTGTAGTCCTGGGGGTAGATCATTTTAACATCTCTGTCCAGCGTTTCAGAGTGGGCCTTCCCTGGAGGTCGGGCCTCAGCTCCTTAGGTGGGCACGGTACGTCTGAGCTCTGTAAAGACACACTGGTGGTCTTTGGAGTGTATGCTCGCTTGTTCAGGGATGGGGTCCGGGGCTCAACCAGCCACACCTGTGGTCTTCAGGGCCGTGGGCCTCCTGATGGAGGGATATGCAGGTTGGGCCAAGTGATCCAGGCCAACAGTGAGGCAGAAGTAAAGTACCTAAACTCAGGGTGGGGGAGGAGGGTTCTCTGTTAACCAAAGATTAACATGGGGCCTCAAACTATAGGTTACTTAGGCCTGGGAAGAGATCTAAAGCCAGTAGTTCACCTTTTTAAAATATTTTATTTATTTTAGAGAGAGAAGAAAAAGAGGGAGAGAAACATCAGTGTGCATGAAAAACACTGATCAGTTGCCTCTTACACGCCCCCAGCTGGGGACCTGACCCGCAACCCAGGCATGTGCCTGATTGGGAATGGAGCTGGCAACCTGTCAGTCCACAGGCCAGCACTCAACCCACTGAACCTCAGCAGCCAGTGCAGAAATGTCCATTCTTGAGAGGGAAGGAAAATGTGCCTTCAGAAGGCAGGTGAGGCCGTGCGAGCCAGGACTTTCTCTAAGTCTGGTTAGGGCCCCGGCTCCTACCCCAGAATATGTCTCATTGGGTACAAGCTCTTGTGTTTGTCAGGGCTTTGACCTGCATTCCATGATGATCTGAATATCCTCTTCAGATTATGTGGGTATTACAGCTATGGGACATCGAGGAGAAAAAGAAGAGATAAAACCACAAGTGAAACAGAGGCCTCAGAGGGAAGGAACCTGGTCAGTTATACCATTGGTTTACTAGTAGAACTTGCCTCTGGCCACTTCTCAGGGGGCTACAACTCAAAAGGGTTGGCGCTGTGGTGGGAAATTGGGAGGTGGGATTAATGGGAAGAAGAGTTGAGGCTTTGTCCTGTGGGCAGTGGGTAGCCACAATCATGTTTTAATGAGGGAGGGACATGCTAAATTTGCCTGCCTACTAAAAGGCTAAAGAGAAAGGAAAAAGGGGAAGTAGGCTACATTGCTTGAAGTGGCTCTTGTGGTCCTCTCAATGGTGGAAAACCTCTCTAGAAGGGGATGCTGCCCAGCCTGCCCCTGGCCTACTGAGGAGCCTTCAGAGCCAGTACAGAGCAGGAGCTGGCCCTCTGAGACAACAGAGTTGTCCTCCAGGAGGCAGCTGAGAAGGCCTGTGCAGGGTCACGTGTGAGGGCCCCAAACCACCACAGTGTTGAGGGCTACGGGCCAGGAGCTCCCTTAGGGCACTAGCAGCCCACCAGGCCAGGCAGTGGTCAGAGGCAGGACTGGGTGTGACAACATCACCAACCTAGGCTCCTAATGTGTGATTTTAGTCCTGCTTTGTGCCCTTGTTGACAGGTGCTCGTCTCCTCTACCCTCTGTCCCCAGAGCCTCAGCCAGTTCCATTTTGACACTTCAGCTAGCTCCTCCCTATACGTGGGTTCCTTCCACTGGGTTTACCTTACAGTGAGCCCAGAGTGCACTCTTATCACCAGCTTTAAGTTTGCTCCTCTGGGATCCATCCAGGTGTCTCCCACTGACCCTGTTGAGCTATGGATGCGGGGAGGCAGGGAACAAATGAGATGCAAGTGGAACAGTGGGACTCCTGCTGTGTTTCTACCTTACCCACCTTCCCCAAGCTGTCACACACCAAAACTACCCATACGGTTCCTCCGAGAAACCTGTCCTGTCCTTTGGCCCACATTCCTAGAGATTGGGGTTGCCGGGGGTCAGGGGACACAGCCCCAGCAGACCTTTTTAGAGCCAGCATCTTGAAACAGGGTGGGAGTGGGGGAAGTACGAGCTAGGCAGAGGGAGCTCTCACAGCTGGAAAAGCTGATCTAGCTGTTGTGCTGGTCTCTTAGCAACAGACACCAGCATCCCCCAGTGACCACAGCAGTCCCGGGCCAGCCCGGGGTCTCTGACCTCACTGTGTTTGCTGTGGCAACAGCCACCAGCAGCTAACTCCCTTTCCTCCAGGAAAAGCAAGTATTTGCATTTCTGCTGGTGTGGTTTAGACACTCTTGCCTTCCCCAAGCCAAGGAGTATGGGGAGGGAGGTGCAGTCTTGGAAACTCTCACCAAGAGGGTTTTCCGCACCTCAGCTCCAGAGTGTCTGACGAGGCATCCCTCAGTCTAGCCACTTCCCAGGACAGAGGCCAGCTCTCCGCCTGTTCCTCCCATCCGATGAAGCTGCAGGGACTAGCTTCTGGGCAGTGTTCTCTTCTCTGCCCCTCATCAGGACATTGGTAGAGCAGGTCTGCCCCACAGAAACCCTCCAGGAGGTGTTTATCTCTGTCCTTGGGTTCAAAAGAATCAAAATAGGATCTCCTCTTACGGGCACATAAACCATGGAATCAGTTGTTCACAGAATGGTCTGGGGCCACATTCTTTTAGGCACCTGCCCACTCAGGCTTTTATGTCAGGAGAAGATCTTATTATTTAGCTTGGAGGAACCCAAATTCTATCTTCCTGTGACCAGATGCCACCTTCGCTCTGCTTTTACGAATAGAGTCCAGGAAGAGCAGTAGGGAGAGGGACTCGACTTCTGCCCTGTAACCTGACGTGCTTTTTAACCATGTGGGCCAGTGCCCAAAGCCCAGACTACACAGCATTTGTGTGCCCCACACACACCCTCTCACTCCCCTTCCTAAAGGTTGAGACACTTGCCCTGGGGAATAGGGAAGAACACCTTTGCCTGTGGGTGTGTGTCAGGATCATGGAGGTACTGGTTTAGAGCCACCATCCTCAACCTTTTTTAGCACCAGGGACTGGTTTTATGGAAGACAGTTTTTTCACAGACCTGGGTGGAGGGGATGGTTTTGGGATGATTCAAGCACATTACATCGAAGCTCACCTCCTGCTGTACGGCCCAGTTCTGAACAGGCCTGGATCCGTACCAGTCCACAGCCAGGAGGTTGGAAACCTTTGGTTTAGAGGACTGCAGTACCCAGCGCCACTGTCTCTCATCAGGAGTACACTGGGGTCCCTGGCCTCGGGCCGACCCACAACCCAGCCCTGTTCTTTTGTCTTAGAAGAGGAGCTCTTGTGCTTCATCTTTTCCTCAAAGTTAACTTTGCTTGGTCTTCTAGGACAGTGTCAGTCCTGCTGGCCATTTTTCCAGATCCACCTTGTATGTGTTGATTTTTTTCCCTGCCACACACCTGCAAACCCTCACCAGAGCCAGGAGGGAAGTGATATGATCCCTGTCTTTCAGATGAAGAAATTTGAGACTCAGACAAATCATTTAGGTGACTTGTCTGCAGTCACCTAAATAACAAATAGTAAAGGACACAGCTGGGCTTTTTGGGTGTGAGCTTCTTTGCCAAAACCTGTGTTCTTTGTACCTTGTCTCATTGTTCCTGCCTTTCTGATGAGAAGACACTGTAGCTTGACCTTCCCTCAGTCAGGCTTGCCTCATCAACATTGCAATAAGAATATCAGCAGTACCCCACCCAATGCCAACGGTGGTTCCTATTTGTTGATTGTTGGCTGTGAGCCAGGCCCTGGGCTAACCAGGAGCTTTTACTCCCATGAACTCCTTCAGTCTTAATAGCAACCGTATGACATTCCTATTGTCTTTATCTGGGGTTTGCAACTCAGTAAATATGCAATAGGTTGACCTTACAGACAAGAAGGCTGAGGCTTTGAGTGGAAGTCACTTTCCCCAGGCCACACGGGTATGACTGGCCAAATCAGGTTAGAACCAGGGTGTACCAGGACATCGCCTCCGGAAGGCCTGCCTTGGTCAAGATGGCTTCCGCTGGAGGCCACCTCATAGTCCCCACTCAAGGAGTCCTCACTCTGGGTCAGTGCTTTGTGGTTTTCTTCCTGTACAGTCTTCACCGGCCCAGGAAGGAGGCTTTTTGTCCCCATTTTACAGGTGAAGCAACTGTAGGGGCTGGCCAGAGTAAGTTTATACTCACACCAAGACTTGATCCTGGGCTTTTTCCACTTTGCCAGGCTGCATCTTCAAAATACACCTTTTTTTGTTCATTTGTTTATTCCCCTTTACAAACTATATGTCTCCTCTGTGGCTTCTCTCTTGAGTCCATGTCAGGCCACTAAAAGTTGTTTAAATGCATGTATGTATTCCCAAGGAGCCTAGCATGTAGGAGGTATTCAATAAGCAGAAGTCATTCTTACTACTGCTCTTGATCAGATGTGTCCTAGGGCGCTGCTCTGTGCCAGCACCAGCCCAGTATACACCTGCCCATCACCTAGAGGAAGGGAGGAGAACGTTCAGAGCAAAACTGCATTTGTGCCCTGGCTGGTGTTGCCCAGTGGATGAAGCACCAGCCTGTAACCTGAAAGGTCGCTGGTTTGATTCCCAGTCAGGGCACATGCCTGGGTTTTGGACCAGGTCCCTTGGAGACCTGCGAGAGGCAGCCAACTGATGTTTCTCTCTCACATCGATGTTTCTCTCCGTCCTTTCTCCCTCCCTCCCCCTCTTTCTGAAAATAAATGAATAAAAAAAATTTTAAAGCCACACTTGTGAAAAGCAGGGGCTGTTGCCTTGTGAGTCCTCTTGGTTAGAAATTTGTGGGTGAGGCTGATGTTTCAGAGAAGCACTGAGGGAATAAAAGAATCAGTGTTGAGGAAAACAATCTACACAACTGTTGGGGGGCTGCTTAATTATGATAGCCATTCTGTAAATACTATGTAGCCATTAAAAAGAGAACACTGGCACAGAAAAATATTAGAGAACTATTAAGTGAAAAAAGGCTTCAGAAGAGTATGATTAGTATGGCGCTCAGCTCGTGTTAAAAATAACAGATGTTTTTAGAAGGACATAAGTTTAACACAGTTCCTCCCTGACAAGTAAGACTGGAAGTAGGTGGATGAAGGTATTCTCAAGTTTTGTACTCTGGATTTTTTTGATGAGCATGTGCAGGCATTCCTTGAAGATACCGTGGGCTCAGTTCCAGACTGCTGCAGCGAAGTGAGTTGTGATATTTTTGCTGGTGGAGGGTCTTGCCTTCAATTTTTAAACACACACATCTGTGATGTTAATAAAACAAGGCCTGTATTCCTTTGGGGTGGGGGGCACTGTAAAGTGTAGCACCTAGAACAAGAGGATTAGAGCACAAAGCCCAGCCACTGAAATCCCCTTGACTGTCAGCAGTCGCTCCCGAGTCAGGTCAGTTTCCTGGGTTTCTCTGCGTGAAAGAACCAGCGCCCTTTCCTGAACCTTGGCCTACGTAACGCCTCACAGATGAGAAAGCCGTCCTGCAATGCACCATCTCTTGCCTCTTCTGTTACCTACCCCTAGACAAATGTTTATGGGTCAGCTCAGAGACGAAAAATGAGACCATTTGAAGGCTTCCAGCGCAAAGCTATTGTCATTTGTCCCACTGATGAGGACCTAAAAGACCGAACAATAAAGCGAACCGACGAGGAAGGGAAAGATGTCCCAGATCACGCAGTCTTGGAAATGAAAGGTAGGAGATGAGCGATTCCCAGAGGAACATCTCAGTGGGGTCCTTGGAAAAAAGCTCCTTACGTAGTTTTTCCCTCTCCTGCTCCTCGATTTGTTTTTTAATCTCTATTTGCTTCTGCTTTGTCTCTCCCCTGTCCAGTACAGCTGTGAATGGAAACATTGCCCATATCTCTCTTGTGGCAAGGTTTTCAGACTAGGTGGGACTGGAGGAGGGTGAGGAAGGGAGTGTGTGGGAGCAAATGCTAGAGACCTGTATGGGCACCTGCTTCTGGCCCCCACTGGGCGGGCTGACTGAGCAAGCCTCAGTTCGCTTCCCAGATTCCACCTGCCTGCCCTGCTCCCTGGGGGGAGGCTGGAGGGAGCATTTATCAACACTGGTTTGGCGAGCTTGGCTACCCCTTCAGGAAAGGGAGAGGAGGTCTTTGTTAGCCACTGGCCATTGTCAGAGGCTGAGGTTGGGATCCCGTCTCACCTCTCTTGCTCACTACTCTAGTGTGCTAGTTGTGGAGGGCACCACATCTCAGAAGGTACTGACCTACTTGTTCCTTCTGGGACCCTCCCCTCCTCCTAGCCAACTTCACGTTGCCGGACGTTGGCGACTTCCTGGATGAGGTGCTGTTCATTGAGCTGCAGAGGGATGAAGCAGACAAGCTAGTGAGGCAATACAACGAGGAGGGTCGCAAGGCCGGGCCACCCCCCGAAAAGCGCTTTGACAACCGAGGCGGCGGTGGCTTCCGGGGCCGTGGGGGTGGCGGCGGTTTCCAGCGCTACGACAACCGAGGTCCACCCGGGGGCAACCGAGGAGGCTTCCAGAACCGAGGGGGAGGCAGTGGTGGAGGAAGCAACTACCGAGGAGGTGAGTTCTCCATACTTCTGGTTCCTGGGTCAGAGCTGGGCTCCGTGACTGTGTACTTAGGCAGTAGGTGAAGGTTCCCTAGCACCAGCCCTGGGCTGCACTCTAGGAGAGAGCCAGGATGAATCAGACTCTGCGGCCTCAGGGAGATGTTCCCACTGCCCTGCTCCCCGGGCGCTTGCCCATTTGTATATCTCATTGCTATCATTTTTGTGAATCTTCCCATCTGACTTTGAGACGAGGGGCCAGACTGAGTTTACTGCCAGTCCTGGGTCCCAGCTCAGGACTTGGTTTAAGACAAATGTTAAGCCTGCTTTTGGTTTTTGGTTTTAAAACAAATGTAGAAAGGTGCTGAGAGAGGTTAATTTGCCCAGCTAAATCTAGAGTTGGGATCAGGTGACCCAAAGCCTAAGTTCTTTGTGACTAAGTTAGGCTGCCTCTGCAATAAAGTGTATAATCATAATTTAACAGACATCCGCAACCACATTTTGGTCTTGTAGTGGATAGTTTGGGGACAGTCATGACCTAGACACACACATCACCCTGTAGTGACAGTCCAGAAGGTTTCTGGGCTTAATTGGAAAGCCCAAGAAGCCAGTTGGCAGGGGAGCAGGGCTCAAGAAAGATCTCCTGAGGTGCTGATGCCTACGTTAAGGTCCAGAGGCCAGTAGGAGTTGGAAGAGGGAAGGGTTTCAGACTCGAGACACAACTGCATGAGGGCTCAGGAGAGACTGGCCCATTGGGACAAGCCTTCCAAGGACTGTCTTCTGTGCTTAGCAGCCCCTCTTCCAGAACATCTCTTCCAACTCATTAAATAATTATCGAGATGCTGGGGACACAATAGAAACCAAGACAAACCTTCAGCCAACAGTGATGATTGAGTGTTAACCAAGGCAGAATGGGGAAGTGTGCCCAGGGGTCTGGGGGCTCCCAGAGGGGGTGCTTTGTTTGCTCATTGGACAGAACTTCTGCTCTGTACCTGGGCACACTGGGGCTGCAGCAGTCAGCAGGTCAGCCCAGCTCCTGCAGGTCCAACTCAAGAATGACAGGTCTTTCATCTGGTTTCTCCAACACAGGTTTCAACCGGAGCGGAGGTGGTGGCTACAACCAGAACCGCTGGGGTAACAATAGCCGGGATAACAACAACTCCAACAACCGAGGCAGCTACAGCCGAGCTCCCCAGCAGCAACCACCTCCTCAGCAGCCGCCACCACCACAGCCACCACCACAGCAGCCACCGCCACCACCCAGCTACAGCCCTGCCCGGAACCCACCAGGGGCTGTCAGCTATAGCAAGAACAGCAACATCCCTGGCTCGATTGCCAGTACCAGCACCCCCACTGTCAGCAGCTACAGCCCTCCACAGGTGAGATGAGGTGGGACCAGGGAATTCACCAGCACCTGCTTCAGTCCATGTACGCTCCCAGCTCTGGCTCTGCCCTTCTTTCTCCCAGACAGTAGTGTTAACCAGGATGCTCCCAGCCACCTGCGGGTCCCTGCAGCAAGTGCATTTCTCTTGGCACTGTCACTGGTTCACTGAATCCCCAAGAGAGCACCTAGTTGGAGTTGCCCCTTGCCCAGGCTGGAATGGTCTGATCCCCTTGTCTTCAGGATGTAGAGGCAGACCCTAAGATTAGAGAGGACTTGCCCTCTGCTTGAAGGCCTTCATGTGGAGCAGCTCCAGACAGGCCCCTGTCAATCAGAGCAATCCCCTTTCGTTGCTCAGCCGTTTCCTGAATACCTTTCACATGCCAGGCCTGGGAACAGCTGCCAGGAGACAAATGAATGGTTCTCTATTCCTGACCTAACCAGAATATTTCCTAGAACAGGAGTTGAGCAGGCACAAATTCAAACCCTAGACCTAAAACATTCTGGATTTGTGACCTTGGACAGACAGCTTCACCTCTCTGGACTTCATTTTTCTCATAAAGGACTAGAGTTATAATAGAACTCACATCCTAGGTTTGTTGCGGAGGTGGGTGGTGGCATTACAGCTTCATGAGGCAGGCTGTGGAACTAGGCAAACCTGGGGTCAGGTCCTGGTTCTGCCACTTTTTAGCTATGTGACTTGACCCAATCAGTGACCTCACTTCCCTGACTCTGAGCTTCCTCCCCAGTACAGTAAAGCTGGTGGGGGTTGGGTGGGTTGATGATCCAGCCTGCACACGGGACACCCTGAGGAAACAGCTACAACTATTTTTCTCAGCAGCTGTTCTCATAACGATTACCAGTTTACTGAGCAGTCAGTGGTTCGTGCACACAGGCTTATTGGATATGCAAGGCAGTCAAAGGGTAGTTCTTTTGTAGTTTCATTTTACAGGGGAAAAAAAACCTGGGCTTTCAGGAGATGCCTGTGCCTTGTTCCCTCGGGCTCTCAGATTAGAGTCCAGACCACAGCCCTGCATCCTGCCCTGCCTGTCCCACCATGTGGCTAACCCACCTCCCCTTCCGTCCTCTACCTCCACCAGGGAGGTCTCTTTGTGGGCCCATTGCTTACAAAGGCCCTTCCTTCTTCTCAGCTGAGCTGGCCATTTCACAGCCCTGGTTTTTTCCCCTGCTTTCCAGCCAAGTTACAGCCAGCCACCCTACAACCAGGGAGGTTACAGCCAGGGCTATACAGCTCCACCACCTCCACCTCCACCACCACCTGCCTACAACTATGGGAGCTACGGCGCCTACACCCCAGCCCCATATACCCCGCCGCCGCCCCCCACTGCACAGACCTACCCTCAGCCCAGCTATAACCAGTATCAGCAGGTAGGTGCCGGGCAGGGTAGGGGTGGGTGGAGGCTGCGGAATGGAGAGACTTGTGGATGTCTATTCCCAGACTTGAGTCCCTGCTTATCCAAAGAAGATGGGCAGCCTGAAGGCGTCCATCTGATGTAGTTGATTAATGTGGTGACCACTTCTGCTCTAGCTGCTTAACAGCTGGTATCTGAGCCCCACCCCCCAGTGCATCGAGGCCTCCTGGCCCTGTCTCAGCACCATCACCATGTCCATTCTGATGATTGGTGCTAGCCCACCATTCCTGTGGTTAAGTATTTTGAATGTGGAATTTACCTACACCTGTGAGGGCTTAGACTGGCAGGCCAGGAAACCAGGCTTTGGTCCCTCAGTGCCCGCTGACCAGACTAATATCGGGCCAGTCCTTGTTCTCCCTAGGTGCCTCGATTTCTCTGTCAGGGGACCCGTGCGTCAGCTATTGTCACTGCACCCATCTCTGCCCTGGGTGAGAGGGGTGGGGGAGGAGCCAAATACAGGTCTGGATGAGAGTCAACTTGGTGCTTTTGGTTTCTCCTCAGTATGCCCAGCAGTGGAACCAGTACTATCAGAACCAGGGCCAGTGGCCACCCTACTACGGGAACTACGACTATGGGAGCTACACCGGGAACACACAGGGGGGCACGAGCACTCAGTAGCAGTGTGACCCGGAGGCCCCTGCCGGCTTCCTCCACCAGCGCCCACCTCGGTCCCTCATCTGCCCCACAGGGTCCTGTGGCAGTGGGGGACAGGTCAACCCAGGGCTGCCTCCCTTCTGAGGGGCTTCTTCCCCCACAGGGCTGGGCATTTTTCTCTGGATTCAAACAAACAACAGTGACCTTTTATTTTCTCTTTCTCTCCCTACCTCCTCCCTCCTCCTCTTTTTCCCTCCTTTTTGACTAAAGGCACCCCTCCCCCCCCCTTGGTCATACAGTGAGGCTACAGTGACTGGGGGGCCCTTCCTGTCCACTGTCCCAGCCCTGCTCCAGCCTCTCAGCTTCCCAGGCCCTTATGCAGTTGGTTGTAAATTCTTCCAGGAGCTGTTTTACTGTCTACTTTTCAGGATTAAAAAAAAAAATCAAAAATTTTAAAAAAAAAATTTAAAAAAGCAAAGTGTGGAGGGAGGAAGCAGTGACATTTTTTTGGTAATTATGCTTTTTTTAATTTTTAGAATTTGTCTGTTTTTACTGTGGGTCGGCTGTTGATATTTCATCAGGATAACTGTTACTCTGCTGAGTTCAAGCAACCAACAAAGAGCCACACCCTCAAAACAAAACCACAAAATCATCTTTAACCTAACTTTTTATACGATGTCTCAGTTTTCCCGTACGTAACTTTGCACACAAGCTTCTGTGTTGAGTTGAATTGTAACTGCTTTTGTATTTGGAGAGAGTGTGACTATTGAACTTGAAACCTTTTATTCCAGGCGTCTTGGTAGTTTCTGGTGGGATAAATTGGGCAGGAGGGAAGAAGGGGAGGTGGGGGGAGGGGACTCCTTCCCTTCAGAGTATGAAATTTTTCCCACTGCCTCCTCTCCAGAGATCTCCCACGTCCCAGACCTAAACATTTTTCCTACAGTGATCCTCTGATTATTTTTACTTCCCCTTGACCCATTTGTTTTTAACAGGATTTTAACAAACTGCACTTATTAAGAAATGTGTTTGCCCTGTTTTGTTTTGTTTTGTTGTTTCAATAAAACATGGCACCTCCTAGCAGGAAGGAAGAAGGGTTGAAACCTTGAAGCATTACTGCAGTTGGCCTTTAATTGGGGTGGGGCTTTTTCAAGGGGAGTTTATTTACTCATTCATTAAACTCTTATTGAGGGATTCATGTGCCTGGCCCTGTTTGTGGTGCTGGGGCTGCCCCCTTAAACTTGGGGCTCAGTTTAAAACCCACTAGTTTCTTTCTGAAGTGGTTCTCTGATCCTGCCCTTTCCAGTCCACTCACAGCCCCAAATCTCCAGGAATCTGTATAGAAGGCACAGAACCAGGTCCCTAGGTGTGGAGGGTGAGGTAAGGCCAATGGGGTGGACACTGAGGCTGGTCTCTTGGAGGTCATCACTGGGTGCAACTGCTTTTCCACTTCAAGCCTGGCCTGTGAGTTGCATGTGGGATAGTTCTGCGTTTGTACCGGGGTCCAGTTTAGTGGAGATTCCAGAAGCCTCTTTATCCAGCCAATAGGTTAGGTACTTGCTCAGTTCCTTACCTGGTCTGGGTGGTGCTGGGGTACACAGCATGGCCAAGGCAGTCCTCGACCCTGGGCTCCCAGCCCAGAAGTAACTGATGATAGCACCAAGCCTAGGGTTGGTGGGGAGGGTATTGTGAGGTGAGGGCTTCCTGGGGAGGAGGGGATGGATTGATGGATTGATGGATTTTAAGACAGAAAGATCAATGTGTGGTTGCCTCTCCCATTCCCCCTACTGGGGGCCTGGTCACAACCCAGGCATGTTCCCTGACTGGGAATGGAACTGATGACCCTTAGGTTTGCAGGCCAGCACTCAATCCACTGAGTCATATCAGCCAGGGCAAAGGATATTTTTCTAAGAGTGGAAGAGAAACATCAATGTGAGAGGGAAACATTGATTGTTTGTTTCCTGTATATACCCTAACTGGAAACCAAATGTGCAACCCAGGTATGTGCCTTGACCCAGAAGCAAACTGGCAAATTTGCCTGGTAGGACAACACCCACCACACGAATAGGGCAAGAAGGGAAAATATTTTTAAATAGGAGTAAGGGTAAAGGACATTCTGATGGCATTCCCACAGCCTATCATCCTTCCCCAGCAACTTGGGTCATTTATTCATTCACTCTGGACATGCTGTGTTCCTGGCACCTTTTGAGGGGCCACTGCTGGAGGCACAGGAGTGGCCAGTTCAGCCCCATCTCATCCTGCACAGGAAGTATCTCAACCTTGTGAAGGGGACACAGGTGAAAAGAAAAGAAAGGCCGACTCATTTTGAGGTTAGGGTGGGATATCTGAAGTAAGAAGAGTCGAGATGGGTAGCTAGTTGGACTAAAGGACTCCAGACTAAGTGCCCCCTCTCCCTGCTCAGGGAGGGCCTCCAGTCTGCTAGTCTGGGAATCCCCTTACGGACTCTGGTTCATATGTTGGGCAACCGCCCCCTCTGCTGGCCATCTGGTGACATATCTAAATGCAGTCCCCACCTATCCCATGTGGCAAATACCCTGGGAATGCAAACTGCTCCTAGCAAGCCTCTGCGTTACTGCACCAGCCTCCTCACAGATCTCCCTTACCAGGAGTCTCTCACCCTAATACCCCTGCCCCTTCCCCAGGGGATACAGAGGTGCTCGAGCTACTTTATATGGTTTTTGAGGCTCCATGCGTGGCCCCTGATGACCTCACTGGCTTCATCTTTTGCTGCTCCTCCTTTGAACTCCGGATCAGTGGTTTGTTCCCAGGAGTCGCAAATCCCTTGAAGAGTCTATAAATGTCATGAGTCAAATCTACATGTTCGTGGAATTTTGCATAAAGATTCGCGAGGTTCTCAATTCAGTGCATCCCAATCAAGGCCTTCAATTAGAACTCACTATTCCCGGGCCATAGGAAGTCCTTGCAGCAACCAGAACTATCCATACGTGTCCTTCCCTCTGGGTGCACGAGACCGTTCCCTACCTCCCTATCTCTTGGCCTAATTCATCTTTCAGATCTCAGCTTGGGCGTCTTGTCCTCCCAAAAGACCTCCTTGGCCCCCCAGAATGGCAGCGCTCTTAGTCCCCTCGATCCATCAGAGAGCCCTGACACTCAAGAGTAGTCACTGGTGACATGGTCTACTGTGGTAACACACTATGAATCCCTACCTAAGGCAAATCAGTTTTCTAAGGCCACGGTTTTTCCCCTCCACATCTGCAAATTGTCCCCGTCCTCACCACCTATCTCATGCTAGCCGGGGGATGGGTGTAATGGCAGAGCAAAGACAAAGCTTAGTAAATATTCTCTAAAAGGGTGAAGAAAGAAGAGGATAGACTGAGACCTAAACTAGAGCACAAACCAACCCTTTGAGGCCGTGAAGGGTTTCTCGTTCAACTAACAAGTCATCCACCCTAAAATTAAGCGTGCCAAGCTCTGGAGCCCCAGCAGTGAACAGGTTGAACAATGGTTCATCTCCCTCCTGATACTCCAATTTTCCAGGAGCTCAGAGTGTGGGTGGGGTTGAGGGGTGCGGAACTAAAGGGCCCCTCGGCCCCAAGCGCCGTTTTTCTTCCCGGCTGCGGAGCGAGGAACGCATGCGCATAGGAAGGTCCGTCTTTGGTCCGGAACTTTGGTTCCGGGAGCAGCGGAGCAGCGGGACCCGGTAGTGTGCTCAGCCGGAAGTGGCCGCTGAGGGCATGGGATTGAGTTTTTTGTGCTGATCCTACCGCGGCGGTTAAATAAGCGTAAAAAACTAGGATGGAATCTGTGGCGACCGCGGCGGCGACTAGGGAACCCGATGAAGGTGAGGTCCAGGAGACTCTGAGGTGGGGGGAGGATGGGGCTGCGATGTCTTTGGGAAATGATTCCCAGAGCGCCAAGGAGGACTCTTTATAGTGTTACACCTGTCGTAAGGCTCAGCAGTCCCTTCACCACTTTGTCCAGATTCACCCCTCTCGTTGCGGGCTGACCTCCTTTACCCCATCCCCTTCCGCGAAATTAACCTCGTTAGCGTTCCAGTCTATCCTTTTCCATGTCCGACTGTAAGCCAATTCCTTGACAGGCTAATTCTCAGGTAACGTGAACCTCTCTCCTGCCTCGGGCTTACTCTACCATTGTCCCAGCCAGGCCTGCTTTCTCAGATTGCTTTCTTCATTTTGTCAAATTGACCCTTCCCATTTCCTAGACTAACCCTCCTCCTGACCCATGCAAACTGTACTTATCCCAGACTAGCGGCTTCCCCCATTTCATTCCACTTCCTCTTCCCCCAAAGGTCACAGTCCCATCTGCCACCTCGGGGCCTTAATCTATTTCTGTGCTCCCCCATTCTTTCTCCTTTGCATTTTTAGTCTCTGCTTCTCCTGATGCCTTCCCATGTGTATCTAAACTGCTTTTGTTTCACTCATCTTAAAATTCCATCCTGCTGCTTCAGAATAATCCCATGTAAGGTGAGGTGTGCTGGCAGGCAGAAACATCACTGGCCAAGAATTGGTCATTATTGAAGCTGAATGATGGAAGGGTGAAGGGTTGAACTCTCTACTTTTGTGCATGTTTGAAATATTACATAATAAAATCGTTTAACCTAAAAAGAAAATCTGTCCCTTGATCCCATGTTACCTTCCAGAAACCATCTCTCTCTCCCAAAGAGTCACCTGTACTTGCTTCCACTTGCTTCCACCCACTGCATTCTGGCTTTTACTTTCTGAAACTGCTGTGGTTAGGGTGCCCTGTGACCTCCCTGTGTCACCCCATTCAGTTTTTTCTCATTAGAAGACATGGAGAACTCAATGTCATTGACCCTTCCATCCTTCTTTAACGTGTTTTGTTTTGTTTTTAAGATTTTATTTATTTTTAGAGAGGGGGGAAGGGAGGGAGAAAGAGGGAGAGAAACATCAGTGTGCCAGAGACACATTGATCAGTTGCCTCTCACACGCCCCCAACCAGGACCTGGCCCGAAGCCCAGGAGTGTGCCCAGACTGGGAATCGAATTGGTGACCTTGTGGTTCACAGGCTGGCACTCAATCCACTGGGCCACACCAGCCAGGGTATTCTTTAACGTTTTCCCTTGGTTTCTCTGACACCCTTCTTTCCAGTTTTGTTTTTGTTTTTGTTTTGTTTTGTTTTTTTTTGGTCAGCCTGTTAGTTTGCTATGGCTGCTGTAGTGAATTATCACAAACTAGGTGATTAAACCAACAGAAATGTATTCTCTGACAGTTCTGGAGGCCAGAAGTCTGAAATTGGTATCACTGGGCTGATACTTAGGTGTCAGCAAGAGCGTAGAGGGCAACCTCAAAGGCTCTAGGGCAGAACCCATTCCTTGCCTCTTCCACTTTCTGGCAGCTCCTGGAATTCCTTGGATTGTGGCCACGTCACTCCGATCTCCGCTTCTGTCTATCTTCACACTGCCGTCTCCCCTATGTGTGTCAAATCTTGGGCTCTTTCTTATGGGACAGTTGGGATGGCACTTAGGACCCACCTGGATAATGCAAGATAATCTCCTTATCTTGGGATGCTTAACTTAGTTACATCTGCAAGACCTTTTTGTTAATTGTCATTGGCTATATAAGGTTACATTCACAGGTTCCAGGAACTAAGACATGGCTGTCTTTTAGGGGACCATTTTTTACCTTTTCACAGGCATATCTTCTCCACATCCAGTCAGGGCTCTTTCCTACCCCTTTTTTCATCCCTCACACATACTCCCTGCCCCTGCCCTCCCCATGACCTCTTGTTTCCTTCACCTTTAATTGTTGTATTGGGTCTGTAGCTCTCACAACCCTGCCCCTAGCCCAGCACTTCTCTCCTGAGAAGTCTAGTCCCAGGCACCACCCGTCTCTTAGATGCCTCCCCTTGGGTGTCCCCTGATGCATGTCCCAACCTGGCCTCAGCATCTTCCCTCTCACCTGCTCCTCATCCACATCTCTGAGTCACAGCTTGACTAGTTCAGGAGCCAGAGTCCCCATCTTAATTGGATGCCTCCCTCACCTCCCAGCCCTTCAGCCCAAGGCTTGTCTGCTTGGCCTCCCAGGCATCTGTCTGACCACCACCCTTCCTGTCCCCTCCTCCACAGGCCCTGCCCTGGTCCAGCGCACTGTTCTCTTGCCAGTGAGGAAAGCCCTCCCTGAAACCCATGCACCTGCAACCCTCACCCCCTTGCTCTTCCCCATCCCAGCCAAGCTCTCTAAAGGAGCTGTCTGTACTTTTTGTCTTCCCTTGGCTCCCGCTTGCTGCAGCCTAGCTCCAGGTCCCACCGCTTTTGAGAAGCAGCTCTCACCCAGGTTTGCCTAGTGCTCAGCTTCCTTTACAGTGCCTGTATTGTCTTTGATCTTGCCTATTTCCCCCATCGACTGGAGGCTTCTTGAGGGCAGGAGCTGAATTGGATTCCTCCTGTGACTCCTCGGCATTACCCATCTCAGGGCCTTGAATAGATTTACAGTTCCTGAAGAGTAGTTGGATGAATTGTAAATGAGGAGGAGAGGACGAATGAGTGAGTGAGTGAACAAGTCAGTGAAATGTATTAAATGTCCTGAACAAATGAAAAGGCAAAGAATTGAGTGAATGTGTGAATGAAGTGGTAAAGGACCATGTAACCACACCAAATACACTCCTGCCTCAGGGCCTTCGCACTGGCTGCTCCATCTGCCTGGATTCTTCTTCCCCAGAAATCTCATGGCTCAGTCCCTCACCACCTCACATCTCTCTTGAAATGTCACTTTTTTGGCAAGCTTTCTCTCTGAAAATTGCAGCCTCTCTCCCCATCCCCTCTCCTTCCACCTGTATTTTTTTTTTTTTGCACAGCTCTTAGAACTCCCAGACACACTGTATGATTTCTAACACACAATATTTCTTTAGTAATTATGTTTTTAATTATCTGTGTCCCCCACTAAAATGTCAACTTCTTGTTTACTGTGCTATCTCTAGGGCCTAACACAGTGCCCAGATTAGAGTAGGTGCTCAATAAATGTGAAGTGAGTGAGGGACTGAGCACCCACTCCCACTCCCCCTACTCCTGTCCCTGGATTAAGAAATCTCCCCTTTCCTCACAGGCTGCACGGGTCCCAGCCCTAGGCACTGGGGAGAGCTGAGCTGGATGCCGGTTCCATCCAGACCCCTGGACAAGGAAGACACAGCAGAAGGAGAGCCAAGGGCCCTGGACGATGACTCCTCTGGGGCCGAGACCACGGAAGTGAGCGCTATGCTGCGTGCTGTGGCTGCCAGCCGCCTGCCTGTATGCAGCCAGCAGCAGGGAGAGCCTGACCTGACTGAGCAGGAGAAGGTGGCCATCCTGGGCCAACTCTACCACGAGAAGCCACTGGTGTTCCTGGAGCGTTTCCGCACAAGCCTCCGTGAAGAACACCTGACCTGCTTTGACCATTTGCGTGGTGACCATCGTGCAGACTTCTACTGTGCCGAGGTGGCCCGGCAGGGCACTGCCCGACCCCGCACCCTGCGCACCCGCCTGCGTAACCGGCGCTACGCTGCCCTGCGTGAGCTCATCCAAGGTGTGGGGGCAGATGGGCTGGATGGGAAGGGAAACTGAGGCAGAGCAAATAAGAAGGATACAAGAGCAGAGAAACAGAGATCCTGGGAGAGAAGTGTGGTGACAAGGGACACAGGGGAAGACTGACACAAATGTGAAGTGATGGGGTGAGACAGGCAGACTAGACAAACAGGGATCTAGGGGAAGAGAGTGGGAAAGACAGGAGTACCATTTCAGGTGTGTGGGCCAAGGGTACAGCACCTTGCACTGTGGTGACTGGTTATCTCTCAGGAAAATCAGATCCCTCCCTCCCACAGGACACAAAGGCATTGCTGGAAACCTAGGGAGCGTGCTTGTGACCCTGAAGACACACAGGCCCTTGAAAACAAGGCACACACATGAAAAGCATGAAGGCAAACATCAATGTATTTGACCGCAGTATAACAAGTGTTTCTGTGACCAAGGACACCAGAACTAAAGGTGAAAGATGAGAGTGAATGAAGCAGAGAGTGGGAAAGTTTCTAGTTAGGGAGATAGCACAGGCCGAGGGAAATGGAAAGAGTGGGACACAGTGACAGATGAGCAAAAGGACAACAGGAGAGATGATGAGTGAGGGGGGTTGGGTGACAGAAACTGGGGTCAGAGAAGGAGGGGGAGAAACTGAGACCCAGAGACAGGGGGCAGCAGTCAGCCAGGGGAAAGGAGGGAAAGAAACAATCTGGTGGGAAACACCAAAGCCAGGGGTAAGAGAGAAGGCAAGATGAAAGGCAGGACAGGGCGGTCACATGTGAAGCCAGGAATTTGGCAGATTCCTACCCTGCGCTTGGAAGGCTGGGCTAGGGCTAGTAGGTGGGAGGGACCCGGCTCGGTTTAACTGTTATGTGAGGGACAGAGCTGCCCTGCAGAAATAGGCAGCCAGGAGAGATGCAGAGGACTCGTGTTTGGGGTGGTGAGGGTGCCAGGCCTCCCTGGGGGGTAGCTGCAGAGAGAAGCACTAGAGAGAGGTGAGAGCCAGGCTGTGGAAGGCCAGCGGGCACACCACACCTGGGCAGACGTCCTGCCCTACCTGATCCTGTGCACACACATGCCGGCTCCACGCAGATGTACACTTACATGCCTAGCAGTGCAGGGGTCTCCAGGTGTGTGCACCACAGCCAGATGGGGCTCAGCGAATAGGCACACAGCCTGTAGCCTGTGTGTATACCTGCCTGCACCATCCTGCATGCCAGCTGTAGGTGCCTGTGGCGGTGCCCTGACACATGTGGGAGGGTGTGGGCAGCTGCTTGTCCGCAGGCCCCAGGCCACCAGTGCCAGGAGCCAGGGTGTCCGTGGGTCTGACTGTGCACAAACGTGCTGGGACACACGAGCACAGGTCCTCAGATGCATGCATGAGTACTGGTGCCCACACGACCTCGGGCGTCTGCTTGTCTTCCTACATATGTGAACGCGTGCACACTCGCATACATGTGCTCATATTTTCCCACCAGTTCGATCACTTACACACAGATACTGTCACCTGATACCCAGTCCCTGACTCCATGCCCACCCTGCCTCCTCCATGCAGGGGGTGAGTACTTCAGCGATGAGCAGATGCGGTTCCGGGCCCCGTTGCTGTACGAGCAGTACATCGGGCAGTACCTTACACAGGAGGAGCTCAGCGCCCGCACCCCAGCCCACCAGCCACCCAAGCCCGGCTCCCATGGCACGCCTGCTTGCCCACTCTCCGACCTGCTGCTCCAGTCCTACCAGGAGCGGGAGCTGCAGCAACGGCTGCTCCAGCAGCAGGAAGAAGAGGAGGCCTGCCTGGAGGAGGAGGAGGAGGAAGAAGTGGAGGACAGTGACAAGGAAGGTGAGGGCCAGTGGCAGGGAAGCCCCAGTATCTGAACTCCACAGTCCTGGGCCTGCACACCTCCCCATTCCATGGCCTAGGCTGGGCCCCACCTGCAGGAGCAGATAGCGAGTCCCTCCCCTGCCTGACCCAAGTGCCCTCTGTGCCCTGGCCCTTCCCAGCCTCTCCAGCATCTATGTCCCAACTCCTCAAAAGCACCAAGCAATCCCTCGCTTCCAGGCCTTTGCACATGTCTTTCCCTCTGCCAGGAATGCCTTCCCTCCATGGCCATTCGGGTGCCCAGTTCTGGCCCTACTCTGCACCCCAGAGCACTGGTTTGTCATTGTGTGTTCGGTGTGTGCTCCAGGAGGGCAGGGACTAGAGGCTTTTTGGTCACTGCTGTGTTCCCGGTGCCACCCAGCACCAAGAAGTATCTCTCTCTGGACTGTGTCCAGCGTCTGCCTGAGTGTGTCCTTCATACACCCCCGCCATGGCTCTCTCCCCCTATAGACCAGAGCCCCGGCAAAGACTCAGAGGCCTGGGTCCCTGACTCAGAAGAGAGGCTGATCTTGCGGGAGGAGTTCACCAGCCGGATGCACCAGCGCTTCCTGGACGGCAAGGACGGGGACTTTGACTACAGGTGCTCCCGTGCCCCTACCTCCCTGTCCCCCAGCCCAGCATCTCACAGGCTTCAGCCACATGCTAGACCTGAGACACCTTCGTGGAGCCTAAGAACAGTTCCAGGTCTGCCAGCCTCAGGGTTTCAGATCAACTACAGGTCAGAGGGTGACCCTGGACTAGTTTGTCCATCTGAGAGCCTCAGTCCTCTCCCCAAATGTAAGGAGGGAATGAGCAGGGCTGACATGCAGCTCAGTACTGACATAGTGTTGAAACACTTCCACTCTGGCAAGTGGGATGTCCTGGCAAGATGCCACTACCCCCAGGCTTCACAAGTGCCCCCAGGACCTCAGACCTTGTGCTACCGGAAGTAACCCCCGGCAGAGTACTGTGTGGCAGGGAAGGGCCTGTGGTAGCTTCCCCTGCAGTGCCGGTGGGTGACTTCTCCAGTGTAACGCCAGGGCAAGACACATGGGCCACCTGACTTGAATAGGACTTTGCCATCAGGGAGGACACAGGAGGGTGAGACATCAAAATAAAAGTTAGCGGTTTTGTCAGCAAGGCAGTCCCTCGCCAGTGGTGCGCTGGTTTCAAACCCAGCTCTGATGCCACGTGAACAAGCAGCCCTCTGGGTGCACAGCAGCAGCATGAACTTGCCCAGCTCCGGAGTCCGGCCTGGCGGATCCATTTCCCCCTGGGGCCAGCCTTGTGACCCGAGTGCCCACAGAGCAGTAAGCAGAGTGCCTGGGCTGTGGGGACACTGCTGCAGTCATAAAACCCCCGAGAACCCTGGGCCTGTCGTGAGGAATGGGGAACAGTGGGGACCGAAGCCTGCCCCCTCCAGAGGACACTGCTGAGCAGAGCGCCGAGCCGTCCCTCGTCGGGCCTGCTGTGCCCAGGCTCTGGGGCTAGAGCAGGGGACAAAATTGATGAGCAGGGGACAAAATTGCCTGCCCTTAAGGGGGTCGCACCGTAGTGAGGAAAACGAAGCATCAAGCATTTGGAGATGATGGGCCATGAAGAACAACGAAGGGGGCAGGTGACATGGTGACGGGAAGGCTCTCTGAGCACAGACCTGCAAGGCAGTGGGGGTGAGCAGCAGACACCTGGGGGAAGAGCGTTCCTGGCGAGGCTGCTGGGGGCAGGAGGTCTCATCACAGGACGGGGCTTCTGCACAGGAGTGAGCTTGACTGGGGGTGTTGCGGGGAGGATTCGGAGTGGAGCCAGGCTCCTCACAGGTTAGGGTCGCTTGTTACCCTAGGGCAGTTCCTGGGCCTCAGCACTATTGATCTTGGGGCTGCATAATTCTTTGCGGGGGTGGGAGGCGCCATTCTGTGTGCAACAGCATGCCGAACAGTACCCCTGGCCTCCACCCACTGGCAGCCGGCAGCAGCCCCCAGTTGTGACAACCAGATGTCCTCTGAGGGGACAATGCCTTCCTGGGTGAGAACCAGTGCCTTGACAATGGGAGCCCCAGCGTTACCACATCACACCTGCCAACTTTTCGAGAGAAACCAGGAGTTTTTGTGTAAAAGCTGATTTGGAAAATGTCGCCTTTTGTTGGAAGCCCTGAGAGACCCAACGTCCCCCTCAAAGGAAGGGTTAGCTGGCGCTTGGAGCTGTGGCATGTGGCCTCTGGCTGGGGGGCCATGCCCCCCGCTTCTCTGGAGGTCGAGGAGCAGAGGCGGGGACTGGGGCCCAGGCGGAGGCAGCCCCTGACAGCGCTCTCCTTCTACAGCACGGTGGACGACAACCCCGACTTCGACAATCTGGACATTGTGGCCCGGGATGAGGAGGAGAGGTACTTCGATGAGGAGGAGCCTGAGGACGCGCCCAGCCCAGAGCCAGACGGGGACTGAGGGCCTGGCCACCCTCCCTGCCCCGACCCAAAAGAGGCAGCTGCTGCGAGGCTGGCTCAGAGACTTTCTTCAGGGGCCCCGCGCAGCCACCCACACCGCCAGCCTCTTGGTCTGGTCCCATCTGAGGCTGTCCCTCCCCCTGTGTCTGCAGTTCCCGGCCTACCCCCCAATCCAGCCCTGCCTCCCTGTCTCCACTGCTGTCTCTGGTTTCCTTCTCTGTCGTTCGGTCACTTTCTCCCTGCCTTTCTGTGTCCTGCTTTCCAAGTCTCCCTCTCTCCACCTCACTCTTTCCTCTGCCTTTCTGTTTCTCCCCCGTTCTCTGTGCCTTGGCCTCTGTCCCCACTGCAGGGCGAAGGTCCTTCCCTGACAAGGCAGCAGGACTCTTTGTGACTGGAGCCAGCCAGGCTAACACCAGTACCCAACCTGGGGTTGGGCTGACCCTTGGGCCCCAGAGCAGCTTACTGTCTTCCCTCCCAGTCCCTGCCTCAGTCCTTTACCTGTCCCGTTTGTGCTGAGTGCTCCTTGCCTCTAAGTCCCCTTCTGTCCTTGGGCCTCGTGGGCCTGTGGTTCTCCCTGCCAGTCCCTTTCCATCTCCCAGCCCGTGCCATCTCGGTCTCTCAGCCTTTCTCGGTCTCTCAGCCTTTATCGCTCTGGGTTTCAGTGTCATCCCCAGTGTGCCCCCTGAATGGGACCTCACTGCAGGTGGGGGGAAGACCAGAGGTGGCCACGGGTGTCACCTCTCCATCGGGACTTTGGCCTGGGAGGAGTGGGCAGGGGCAGCACTGGGTATCGTGGGCCTGCCAGCTTGGGTGTGGGGGGAGGGGTGTAGGGAAGGGGAGCTCTCCCCTCCCAGCCCACGGCCCCCCTCTGCCCAGCCACAGTTTTCCCTTCGTTCACTTCCTTCGCCTCCCTCTCCCTCTCCTGTTTATACTCTCCAAATACTCACAGGCTGTTATCATGGGTCCTGAGTCATCCCACACACAGGCTGCCCCTCGTCTCTGCCCCCAGCCAGCCACAGGGCCCGCCCCACGGAGCCCCTGCCTCCCCAGGCTAATGAGAGCCAGATGGCCGCCTGGTGACTCAGCCACTGGCCTGTGGGAACCCAGGCGTCCCGCCTTCCCATGCCCCCACACCCAGCTCATGCTCGCCTAGTAGACACACACGGAAAAGGGCTGTCTGCGGGAGGGCACAGCCAGGGGTCGGGGAGGCAGGGTCTGGGGACTTGGACTTGGTCCTGGGCACGGCAGCGGCAGTGTCCTTCCGCAGCCAAGCCCGAGGGGCCTCCCAGCTGCCTCCGAGCATGAGGTCCAGAGTGAGCAGAGATCCCAAGGCCTCCTGGGGCCATGGCTCTTGACCCCTGGGTCTCAGCTCTGCCCTCTGGGTCAACCAGAATTAGAGCCAGACACAGTAAGTGAAAGCTACAAGGGGCCAAGGGACATTCAGGCTGTTCAGTGAGACTTAGAAAAGGAAAGTTGTGGTTTCTGAGCAGTTTTACTTTGTGCCAGGCTCCAGCAAGGTGCCTGCGGCTGTGCCGAGTCCCCCAGATGTCCCTTCAAACTAGGGACTCAGCTTGTAGAGGGCACTGGAAAGGAGGGTGGCCATTGGAGGTGGAAATGCAGGTCTAGAACCACAAATCCGAGAGAGCTCTCTAGGGCCTGCCTGCCAGCTGTCGGGCCCCTCCGTGGGCCGGTGACACAGACATCCTCAGATGGGAAGGTGGAGAAGAGTTAGCTGTTGGTGGTAGCAGCAGCTAATGGTCTGGGGGCCCTCGTCTGGCACCAGGCCGTCTTCCACACAGATGTGACGGAGCCGTCCTGGTGGAGAAGGCAATGCTGGAGTCACAGGGTCCTGGGGGCTGCGTGCTATCGATCTTGATAACCCACCTCCCAGAGGTGGCCCAGCGGAACAGCCAGGCAGGTCACAGGAGAGACCTTTGTCTCCTGGGGCTTGAGCTCGTCACTCCGGCTGTGAGCACGCCCACGTTAGGGGCATCAGTGCACGTTTTTCACCAGTCTGTCATTCAGTCATTAAATTTGTGATATACTTTGCCATACATAGATTTGTTTATTTTAAGTGATGAGGGACCACAGTTGAGTAAGAATTAGTATGAGCCAGATGGTGAGACGGGAGCATCAGTAGCTGAGACGGAGGTGGAGCTGGTCAGGAGGGACGAGAGGAGACCCATCCCCCAGGTCACAGCCTCAGAGCAGCTGAGACCTGGAGGTCCCTGCGTGGCCTGTCCCTCGCTCCCAGGTCCGGTCGGGTTGGGGTGGGTGGAAAGGCTGAGTCAGGGAGGGAGGGCCCTGAGGGGGGGAGCCCCTCCTGGCATATCCGGCCCCCACCCCCAGTCTCCTGTCTGTCCTGCTAGCTGCCGCCCCCACTCCTTACCCCCCCGCGTCTGACACCTCTGTGGGTCCTGCCAAAGCTGACATGGAGGACTCCCCACCCCTCTCCTCCACTGCCTGCCGGCTCTGTCCTTTGTCCGCTTCTCTCCTTCCTCTGCCCCCCATGCTCCTCTCTGTCACCCTTTCAGTGTCTCCACCTCTGACTGTCAGTGTCTCCCTTCAGCCCCTTCTCTCCCTCGTTCTTCCCAGGCCCTGCCTCCTCTCTCTCCCTCGTCATTCCCTGCATCTTGAGCCTGAGTTTCTGTCAGTGTCTGGTGACCCCATTTCCCCTGTCTTTCTGTCGGGGCCTCCCCTCACTGTCACTCTGCTCCTCTTCACCCTCGTTTTTTCCTGTTCCTCTCCCTGCTGTCTTTCTTGGCCCAGCCCCCTCGCCCCATCTCAGTCTCTGTCCCCTTTTCTCTGGCTCCCAAACCCTGGGAAGCCCAGAGGGGATGTCCAGGTTAGAGGTTCACTGGTGGCCCCTGGGAGCCCAGAATCAAAGGTCGCCCCCACCCAGAAAGGGGACGGGAAGGGGCAGTGAGGTTGTGGCCTGTCTGGCCAGAAGGAAGTGTCTGTGCTGTGGCCTGGTCACCACCCCCCAAACCGGCCCCCAGGACCTGCCGGGCTGCCGCCGCCCCCAGACTGGGACAGAGTAAACACCGCTGCCGGCAGCCCGGGATATTTATACCGAGGGCTGGGCGCGGGTCCAGTGCCCACCGCAGCCCCTGCCCTGCCCTGCCAGCCCCAGCCAGCCCCAAGCCAGCGTGGCACAGTCGGCGAGGGGACACGCCGCAGATGCGGCCTCCACTCAGCACGGAGACCACCAGGCGCGCTGCCCAGGATGCCAGTGGCTTCACTGAGGACTCATGATGCCCCCTCGCCTGGAAACACCATCACAAAATGCTCACGAACGTGTACACACACCCCACTGAGAGCTCAAAATGCCCCCGAGGGCAGCACAAACCAGAACCCCCAACTGTTCACACACTGAAGCCGCCAGCCCCATGCGGATGTCACCTGCTTGCAGAGGCTACACACACCAGTCCCCGAGATGGACACACTCATACCCGTGCACACACACACACTGGGAGTGACAGCAAGCAGGCTGGACACACTCCCCGTAGACAAACAACATGCTCAGAGCGCCAGACACACACACTGGCCACAGTGCGGCCCAGGAACAGCTCTCCCGCAGACTCTGGGACCTGTCACACGGAAGACACAGCTCTTGTGAGGAAATACACACTGCCTCCTAGAAACACCTTTCTCACAGACGTACAAACACACATAGAGAACACCCACGTTTCAAGTCACACTTAGCTAGGGATGCGCAAACACGCCTGGAGAAGAGCAGCAAAGATGTTGAGAAAAAATTCAGACACATCACACACCCCAGGCATACGACCCACTTTGCACACAGACCTCCCAAGTCACACGTGTCAGGACACAGCCCAGAGAGCACACCAACTTGTGCAGCAGGCGCACACACCAGGAGTGGGGCAGTCACCAACACACATTTGAACACGTGCTGGAAATTCCCAATACAGCCTCCAGGTACCCAGCTGGTGTGTAAAGAGACCCCTGTGCTTGACACGCAGGACTCGCACCACAGAGCTTGGGGACACACCCACAAAGGTGTCCTGAACACAGTCCAATTCACATTAAAACTGAGATCAACACTCAGTATGTCTAGAGATTTCGGGGACAGGGCTGTTGTCTGTGTGTGTGTGTGTCTCTCTCTGTCTCTCTCACCCACTGACCCCAGGCCCAAGACTGTCTGGGGGAGGGGCAGGAAGGCCTGAGCTGGCCTCCCCCGGCCCTGCTTCCTGCCCTGTGGGGGCTGGATAGGAAGCCGGGGCTCCAGCCGGAACCCAGGCTCCCCCCCACAACTTCCCGGCCTGCCCAGAGCCAAGGGAGGGGAGCGGGGCCCCCTGAACTCCCCAGTCTGGCCCGTGTGGTTGGTTGGGGGCCTGAGCTGCTTTGTCCCTCCACCGCCTGGCCACCCTGGGGAGCAGGGGGAGGGCGGGAGTAGCGCTCACGTGGTGAGAAGGTGCTGAGCCTGCAAGTTTCCTTCCAGGCGGCAGGCAGGTGGGCGGGTGTGTCATGAGGGCGTGGCCAGCACTCGGGCACCAGGAGTGTGACTGAATCCTAGTACGCAGCCAGGACTTGTCCTGGGGCCCAGGCACGAGCTGGGCGTGTGAGGGCCGCGACCCTGGGGGTGTGTCCGGGTGTGTGGGACTGTTCCGTCTGGGACCCGGGGCGTGACCGTGTGTCTGGCTATGACGGGCTGGCTGCTGCCTGCCAGGTCGCGTGGGACGCCCCAGGCCTGAGCGTGTGGGGCCGTGAAATGTCAGACCGAGTGGGCACGACCGCCTGGCAGGCTGTGCGATCACAACGTGTCAGACCTCTGTGTGTGGTGTGTGCCTGGGTGGACGGACGGGTCAGGTCGTGCTTGTGCGTTTGTGTGTGCCTGTGAGTGACCCCAGCCACGGAGGATGTTTGTGCAACTGCTGATGGGTCCCTGCCAGAGGCTCTGTTTCATTTCCTCATGCTGTGAGGGTGTGTGTATGTGGGGGGGGGGGGCACTGTCTCTCAATCTGTGGTGTGTGGTGGCTGCAAGCGTGACCCTACAGCATGGTTTGTGTGAGTGTGTTTTGCCATGTCCCTACTAAAGTCTCTGCTAGTGTAGGGTCCCAAGGAATCTCCAGGCTGGGCTGTGTGGGTGTAATGGGGTGGCACTCGGTGGCTGTGCCTGCTTCCAGGTGTCCTACAGGAGTTTCAATGTGCTCGCTGTGGCACCTGGAGGTCAGTGTGTTTGCGTGGCTATGGGACACTGTCCGTACTTCAACTCCTGTGTGTGAATATGTGTGCGCGTGTGCCACGGGGCTGCGGTGGGTCACAGTGTCCTTTCAAATGTCTCTACACAGGAGGCCAGTGACGATGGCTCCATGTCCTTGCATAGTGAGCACCTCCTGCTCCCACCCCACCCTCTGTGGCTCCCAGACCTGTGGCAGGAGGAGTAACCACATTGACACCCTGGGCAGGGTGGGGAGGACCCCAGGGCCCACTCACCCAGACCTAGTGCTGTGCATGGGCAAAGGAGCCTCACCCCCACACAGCTCTCCCCCAGGGCGCCTGTGGGCAAGGGAGCAGTTCAGGGCCCGGACCTGGGAAGGGGAGGGAGATGGAGGAATTGAAACCCACGAGGAAGAGGGGAAACCAAGAGGCCAGAGAAAGAGGAACCAGGGAGACTTCACCAGCAAGACCACAGCAGATGGGAAGAAGCGAGGCCCAGAGGGAAACCCACCCTGGTGCAGGCACCAGTGCCTCTCGCCTGGACCATGTTCTCCCTTGTCGATCTGCTGTCAGCCATCAGCCAGAGGGATCCTCTGAGCACTGAGTGAAATCGCACCCCTCCTCTATACAGAACCCCGCCATGGCTGCCATCTTCCCCCAGGTACAGGTTCTCACAGGTTCCCACACCCTTCAGGGCCGATGCGGTCTGGGAAGCGGTCAGGTCAGCACCAGTGCCAAGACCCCTAACTCCCGCTGCCTGGTTTGACTCCTCTCTCTGCTGCTTGTGTTGTTAGCTAACAAGTAACCTTTCTGTGCCTCAGTATTCCCATCTATAACGTGGCCTCTATAGCAGCAATTGGCAGGGTTTTTCTATAAAGGGCCAGATAGCCAATATTTTTTACTTCACATAGTTTCTACTCAACTTGGGCCTTGTAGCACTAAAACAGCCCAAGATGATCCGATTCATGGCTGTGCTCCAATAAGTCTTTATTTACAGAAACAGGCAGCGGGTCAGAATTTGCCTGCAGGCCAGTTTGCCAGCCCCTGCCTCTGCTGTGCTGTGGGGGGAATGCAGTGAGCTGGTAGATTCATACCTGGCATGGAGGATTGTTATTACTCTGGCCTGGGAGTGTAACCATCTGACTCAGCTCCCAACACCCTTCTCCTCGCCCCTCCCTTCCAACCACTCTGGCCTGTTCCTCCCTCACCCCAAGTTTCTCCTCACTTCCAGACATTTTCTTCCTCCTACCAAGAACACTCTCCCCTGAGCTGCCTTCAAGTCCCAAATGCCACCTCCTCCAAGAAGCCCTCCTTCCTCCATCTCTCACTCCATCCTGCTTTCCTGTCTTCATGCCACTCATCATGTCAGTCTCTTCCCCAGAAAGCAGGTTCCTGGTGGGCAGGAACTATTCCATTAACCTCTCTGGGCTTCAGTTTCCTCACCTTTAAAGTGGGTGTTAGAGTTCCCAGTATCTCAGAGCTTTGTTATGGTGATTGAATGAGTTAATTAACATAGGCACTTAGAACAAGACCCAAGGTGCTCAATAAATAAATCTAATGTTTACCAGGAGTACATGCAACATAAGAAGTGCTTGGTACGTGTCTGAGGAGGGGCAAATGAATGGTGGAGAGAGACTGGAGGAGGCAGGTGGAGCGGGAGTCCGGAAACGGTAGTGAGAGATCTGGTCAGGCGCCCAATGACACAGAGACCCCCAGTCCTCTCTCCACCTTTAATGGGCACCCTGGTGTGCCTAGGGGACGGTGTCCTTAAATACAGCCCGGCGTGGCGGGCAAGGGTCGGGGCCGGGCCTGCCGGGGGGCGGGGCCTGGGGCGGGGCCTCAGCTGCACTTGCAGGAGCGCACGATCATGTTCGACAGTTGCTCCACCTTGGGCTTGCGGCCCACGTAGTACACGATGGGCAGCGGCTCCAGCGCCTGCGGCACGCAGCAGGGCGCTGCCGACGCGCCCGGGTTGTGCTGGTTGTACAGGGCCAGGACCTGCGGGCGGCGGGTGGGCGGGGTGAGGGCCGAGGTCTGGGGAGAGTGCCCCCACCCTCATCTCACCAGTTAGTTCTAAATCTCTGTCTCTCCCCATTTCCCGCTCTTGGCTTGTAACTCAATCTGTCTACTTCCGTCTTCCTAACTCTGTCTCTCTGTATCAACCAGTGCCCTCCTGCTCTTTTCTCTCTCGTTCAGCCTCTGGGGTTCTCTTTCCCCCTTCAACTCCTCACTTCTCCCCTCACCCCCTACCAGTTACTCTGTCCCCACGGGTCTGGCCATATCTCTATCTCCCTCTGCGCCCTGTGTCTCTACCTGCGCAGACCCAGTCCATAGCTTCTCTCCCATCTCTTTATCACTCCCTCCTCCAGTCTCCCGGTCTCTCCCTTTTTCTCTTTCTCTCCTCACTTCATCTCCAGTTGTACCTCTCTCCCTTCCCTCCCTCCGTCCCTGCTCCCTACAGCCCGTGGGCCAGACGCACCTTGCTGTACTGCGTGTCCAGGCTCCAAATGTAGGGGCAGGGCCCCAGGCAGAAGTTGGCGTGGTAGCCCTTGGGCTCGTGGATCCATTTCCAGCCCAGATCCTTGCGGAAGTCAATGTAGAGCTGCCGCACGCAGCAGTTTTTCTCCGTGGAGCTGCGGGCATGGGTGAGGAACCCAGGTCAGGAGGACAGAGGGGCCCACGAGAGCTGACCATGCCCTTTCTCCCCGGAGCGGTGTGTGTGCGTGTGAGAGTCCCTGCCCCAGCGCCATCCCTACCTTGGTCTCCCTTGCGCCCCTGTGATAACAACAGCAGCAGTATTGATAATCACCGACGCTGATAAAGCACTTCCTCTGGTCAGGCACTGTGCTCAGTGCATCATAATAAACTATCTCATGTGGTGCTCAAAACAAGCTTGTAAGAAGCCCAGTGGCCATCCAAGAGGAACATCTACACACTGGGACATAAAAAACAGTGCAGCCCTGGCTGCTGTAGCTCAGTGGATTGAGTGTGGGCTGGGAACCAAAGGGTCGTGGGATTGATTCCCAGTCAGGGCACATGCCTGGGTTGCGGGCCAGGATCCCCAGAAGGGGGTGCACGAAAGGCAACCACACATTGATGTTTCTCTTCCTCTCTTTCTCCCTCCCTTCCCCTCTTTCTAAAAATAAAATATATTTTTTCTTAAAGAAGTATAGTGCAGCTCCATATGTACTGATACTTCCATGTGTGTAAATGTTTATTGAACTATTGTGTGCTGGACCGGGGTCTGCAGGGGACTCAGCACACATGAAACAGACAGAAATCCCTGCCCTCTGGGGCCACATGCGAGAGACTGTCACATTGCTCCTCTGCTCCAAACGTGGCTCCGTCTCACTAAGGACAAATACCAGAAGCCTTCACCATGAACCACAAGCCACTACTGGATCAGACTAATCTCAACTCCCTCTGCATTCTCACTCCAGCCACACTGGTGTCCTCACTGTTCCTCAAACAGTCCTACCCCAGGGGCTCTGCACTCGCTGTTCCCTCTGGCTTGCTATCCACACAGATACCTGCTCCCGCTTGTTTCTTCACGTCCTCTAAATGTACGCTCAAATGGCCTCCACTCAGGGAGCCTCACTCCTAGAACACTGCCTGGCATGCAGCAGCTGCCCAATAAATAGTGAAACAAATGAATGTCATCTCTTCAGAGTTCTTCCTGGACCATCTGATCCAAAATACCCATCTAAATACAATTCCATTCAGTGTAACAAAAGCATTGCAGGTATGCAAGAAAATATGAAAATGTCTGGTCCTGACTGGTGTGGCCCAGTGGGTTGGGCGTCTTCCCACAAACTGAAAGGTCCCCTGTTTGATCCCAGTCAGGGCACATGCCTGGGTTGTGGGCCAGGTCCCCAGATAGAGGTGTACAAGAGGCAACCACACAATGATGTTTCTCTCCCTTTTTTTCTCGCTCCCTTCCCCTCTCTCCAAAAATAAATAAATAAAATCTTTTAAAAAATGACTGAAGTGGTACAAAATCTTAAAACCTGTGGAAGCTGCATGAGAGTTCATTATGCTACGCTAGTTGCTTTTATATACATTTCAAATTTTTCATAATGAAAATTAATCAGAATAGAAAAAATAGTCTCCAATACCTTCCTTTCTGTCTCTTTTTTCTGATTTAGTTTCTGTCTTAGAACTTATAGCCACCTGCTCTTTTATTTGTTAGAGATTGATCTGCTTATCTATTCATTATCTGCCTTCCTCTGAGGACAGGACATTTTTTTCTTTTTTAAAGATTTATTTATTTTTAGAGAGAGGGGAAGGGAGGGAGAGAAACATTGACCAGTGGTCTCTCACACTCCCCGAACTGGGGACCTGGCCCGCAACCCTGGCGTGTGCCCTGACCAGGAATCAAACCTGCAACCATCCAGTTCGCAGGCTGGTGCTCAGTCCAGAGCCACACCAGCCAGGGCAGGACAGGACTTCTTTTCTCTTTTGTCCTTTAATGTATCCCCAGTGCCTACAGCAGTGCCTGGCACACAGTAGGCACCCTGCAAATATTGGATGTATAAATCAATTGCTCAATATGTTAAAATTTTTTTAAAGCACATTGGAGAAGAGTGGTATATAAGATGCTACCATTCAAGACTCGTAATCTCTGTCCCATGTTCAGATCCAGAGACCAGTCCTCCAGAGCTGGGGCCCAGGCTTCTGCTTGTTTGAAAGGACCTGGGCATTCATGGCCCCTGGGGCCAAGGCTGCGAGGGGCAGGGAGCTTGGCTAAATAGCTTGGCTCATGGGCAGCCAAGAACACTATATATTCCAAGGTCGTAACATGTGAAAGAAACACTGTGCAAAGCTGAAGGTACAATATGATCCAAATTCTATTTTGCATAAAGCAACTGGAAGGAAATATATTAAAATGTTGATGGTGATTTTTTATATGTAGTATGATGGATAATACTGTTTATATTTCTACTTCTATGACATTTGTATTTAGCATGATGGATGATATCCTTCTGTCCTTTCCAAATTCTCAACAGTGAATATGTGTTAGTTTTAGAATCAGTAAAGAAATTAAAAAAAATGAAAATGAAGCCCTTCACCCCGACCCCCACCCCCACCCCACCAAATAAGACTCTACCATTTAGACTAAATAAATAAACACCTAAAAGTGCCTCATGCAGACACTCTCTGGAAGGAGATATAAATATAATAAAAGTGGATACTTCTTCGGAGACAGGTTGGGGGTCAGAGCTGGAGGTTCTCTGAGATCCTTTCTAGGATGGGTCCATGTGTATGTATTTATCTATTCAAACAGTAATCAACAGAGAATTCATCAAGTAATTTCAAAACCCTGCGAGGCGAGCCTTCTTATTATTCCCACTTTTAAATTATTTTTTACTTACTGATTTGAGATAGAGAGAGGGAAAGGAGAGAGGGAGAGAAAGAGAAAGAAATATTGATTTCCTGTATGTGCCCTGATCAGGGATTGAACCCGCAACCCTGGTGTATTGGGATGATGCTCTAATCAGCTGAGCACCTGGCCAGGGCTATTATTCCCATCTGATGGATGAAAAGCTGAGCCTCACATGAGAAGGATGTTGCCTGCTCACATACAGTGTGTAAGGGGTGGAGTCAGGCTCTCAGCCCGGTTCACAGCCAACTCTGTGCCACCCCAGAGCTTGTGGCCTCAGTGGCCCAGAACAACCGTGTCAACTCACAGAGAGGAGAAAGAGGTGATAACACGAGATCTCCAGGGGCAAGATCTTTCTAAGAGCCACAGAGCCCTGAGAAGGGAGTCAGGAAACTGAGGTCCTTCAGCTCTGCCAGTCCCTCAGTTTCCCCATCAAAGATGCAGGGGATATTGAATCAAATAAGGCGTCCACATCCTGTGGTCCAAGGAGGTGTCAGGAAGTCTGTGTACAGGCTTAGGGAGGGTCCTGAGGCCCCCAAACCATATGCACATATATGTGTACGCATGCACATACTTCTGGGGGAAAATGTTCCTGGCTTTTGACTTCTCAAGGGGATCCTGGACCCACAGAAGTGGAAGACCCACTCTCCAGAATAATCTTTCATTTCTGGTCCAATTCTGGCTGAGGTTCTGAGCTTTGAATAGTCTGTGATTCTCTTATCCAACTCAGCTATTCTCCATGTGGGGCTACCAGTAGCAGCATCACCTGGGAACTTGGGGGGAATGCAAATTCCCGGGCTCTGCCCCAGACTTCCTGAACCAGAAACTGGGGGTGGGGTGGGATAGAGCAGGCCAGATTTAACAGGCCTGCCAAGTGACCCCTAGGCACTTACACTTCTGGGGCTTGCTGCACTCCAGGCCCTGCAGAGCTCTCCCCACTCCAGTCAGTCCCTCAGGGCCCAACAGGGCCTGAGGAATACAAGAGGCCCACTTGGGGCCCCAGGGCAGGCTGAGGGGCCTCACATTCACCGTGGATGCTGGTGAGGGGGTCAGGGAAGTTTCCCAGTGGAGATGGGGTTTGAGCTAAGAACAACAAGATGGTGTGTGAACCTCAAGCATGCACAAGAGCAGAGAACATTACATTGAGCCCTCATGTCTCTATCACCCAGCTTCAACACTCAGCAAAGCATGCCCAACCTCACTGTATGACAGGGGACCCACAACACCTGGAATTGATTTATAAAAAATTGCTTAGTGCTTCTGCCATTTTTTTGTTTCACCTCTTCCACTGTGGAAAACCGTTTCCCTTTGAGAACTTTTTTTCATCCAGGAGAACAAAAAAAGTTGCTCGGGGGTGAGATCAGGTGAACAGGGAGGGGTCCCGCTGTTTTGGTCAAAAACTGCTGAACACTCAGCGCAGTGTGGGCAGGTGCACTCATAAATTATACATTGTGAAATGGGCAAATGAGGTGAAAGAGTCTTCAAAAAATTCACTGAAGCCGAACGCAGCCTCTCACAACAATGCCAGCTGGTGCAGACACAGATGGGTTCCTCGAATACTCACCCAGTAGGGGAAGCCTGCACTACAAGGGGCCACCTTCCAGAAGATAATTCCGTTTTGGTTTTTTTTTGGTTCTGCCTCATATCACTACCCTTACCCACTTCCTCTCTCCCATATCATTTCACCCATAAATATTTCCATATGTATCTCCAAGAAATTTCAGGACTATTTTAAAACATAACCACAATACCACATTACAAAAGTAGCAATAATTTCTTGATCTCATCAAATAGCTAGTCAGAATTCACATTTCCCCAACTGTCTCATAAACACCTTTTCTTTTTTGAGTCTGCACAAATAAAGATCCAAATAAGGTCCACACATGTCAGTCGGTCAATATACCTCTCAAGATTCTGCTTAAAATCCACAGAACTGTCTTTCTGTCTGTTTCCTGCCTTTGCGTTGTATTTGTTGAAGAAAACGAGTCAGGTTTCCCGCAGTCCTGATGCTGCTCGCGGCGCGCCTGTGGTGGTGTTTAACATGGCCCACCATCCCTCTATTTCTGGAAAATTGTTAGTCAGATCTACCATCTTGATCAGCTTCAGGATCAACTTTTTTTGCAACACTTCCAAGGTGAGATTGTGTCCCTCTCAACAGAGGCTCACATGGCTGGCTGGCTGGCTGTCTTTGCACAGTTACTAGCTGTTAGCACCCAAGACCTCAGTCTGTTCTTCATTCATAGAGTGGCTGGGTGGAGGGTAGGGTCTGGAAGGAGCTTGGGAAAAAAGCTGAGTTTCCATCTGGGGAGCAGCATGTGACAAAGCCCAGAGGCACCATCAAAATATTAAGCAGGGGAGGGACAGGGTCACATTATCATTCTAAATTTGCAATATTAAATGTTAAAACTCTGAATTTTAACATTCTAGCAATCAAACTTTTCAACTTTCTTAGACTGCAATACACCAGCATCTGAAGATTCTAACACTCTAACAGCATTTTCAGCTTTCTAGGAGTCCCACATTCCAACTCTCGAGGATCTTGGCATTCCTGAATTCCAATATTTCAACACGACATTCCAGCGTTCCACAGTTCTGAGCCTATCACTCAAGAGGTCCAAGCTTCCGCTTTCTAAGATCCCAGCCTTCCAAGAATGTAGCATTCTGACACGGAGCCCCAAAACTCTAGGACACCAACATTCTGCCTTCCTCTGATTCTACTTGTGAGTGCTAGTATTTTCACACGTGATTCTACCACTCTGAGCAGAAGACTCGAGGACTCCAATCTGCCAACACGGGAGACTCCAACCTTTCAATGGTACAGGAACCCAGTAAGGTCAACCTTCCAATCCCGAATTCCCAAATGAGGATCCCAACACTCTCTGAGTCCAACACTGTCAGATTTCAACAATTAACAGTGAATTCTAGCATCCTAGAATCCCAGCATTCTAGGACCCCACCCCGTCAATAATACCGAAATTGAACACCGTGGCCTCCCAACATTGAATTCCCATTCTCAGCACTCAACATTCTAATAGTGTCTGATTCCCACACACCAGCAAGAAAACCACCTGATCTCAACCTTCTAGGGCTCTCAGGTCACACATGCCTGCATTCTAGGACTCAAACCTCATCCTCTGAGCTTTCCAGGCCAAAGGAGACGCCAGCCCAAGCAAGCACAGAACCGGTCAGGCGCCCACCCTGCAGTGCTGGGTCAGGCCCCCCCAGGCTGGAAGGCCTCGGTCTTCACCTGAAGCAGTAGTTGGTGTCCAGGGCTCGGCGGTGCCGGGGGCTGTGCAGGTGCTGGGCTCTCTCCAGTGGGGTGGCCATGAGAAGCAGGAAGGGCCGGTTTATGCCATGAATGGTGGCCAGGTCACCCCGGCGGCCTAAACTGATTCCTGTTTGAGTTTGGGAGCCAGTGGGTCGGGGGTGGAGAGACATACACACTCTCAGATGGTGAATGGGCGATGGGCAGGGGGAGGAGGCTGCGCGCGCGCACACACACACACACACACACACACACACACACACACACCATGGTGCCATGGTGCCAGGACAGAGGGGTGGGCCTCACCATTGATTTCCACATGGAGTGTGTCATCTTTGCTGTCACAGGAGCAGTGGGCACTGAGGCGAAAGCCCTGGATTTCACCTGTAGGAGTGAGGACAGGGGAGCCAGTGTGAGGCTGTGGCTCACGAGCCCCTGGGGGAGAAGGAAGAAGCAAACCCCTGCGGACTCCTTCCTGCCCCTCTTCCTGCACCTTCTTGCTCCAGTTCTTTGCCTTGCTGCCTGCTCCTCCACCTTCAGGTCTCAGCGCAAATGTCACCTCCTCCAAGAAGCCCTCCAGGATGCAGGCCCCACTCCCACTGTTATATCACCTTATTTTCTCCATAACACTGACCCTCTGGTTCCTTTGTATTTGTCTATTTATTTCCCCCATTGTTCTCAGGGGAGAGCAGGATGAATGGGGACAGGGATCCTTGTTTTCTTGTTCCCTGCAGGTCTGGCCCACTATCATAAAAACAAACCTCTACAGAGTGCAGGAGTGCGCACGGGGTGCAGGCCTGTCCTTAACACTCTGTGGGCACTACCCCCTTTAATCCTCACCAAAGCCACCCATTTTCCAGGAGAGGGTGACCAGGCGCACAGAGAGGGGGTGGCCTACCCAAAGTGGGAAAAGGCAGGGCTGGGATGCACACACAGTCCAGCCTCTTAAATGAATGAGTGGATTTTCTAAGCTGCCTACCATGTGCTGCACCCTGTACTGGGTGCTCTGGACTCAGCAGTGACCAAGACAGGCCTTTGTCCAGTGGCCCCAGCTACTCTCCCAGGGCCCACCTGTTCCCTAACCCCCATCTTTCCATCTGGCCAAACCAACACTCATCCTGTGAGTCTCAACCCAATCACCCTGACCCTCCAGGAGCCCTCCCAGGCCACCTCCTCCAGGTAGGTTTGGGCATCTGCTCTGGGCCCCCCACCCCGGCCCTCATCACTCTGGTCATCACTGCCTGCTAGGACTTTGGCAGCAGTTTCTGCCCCACACCACCGGCACAGGGTCAGGCACAGAGCAGGGACCTTCTAGCATTGAGTGGCAGCGTGAACAAGAGGGAGATTAGGAAAGGAGGTGTAGGCCTGTGGACTCAGCCAGGACAGGACAGGACACCGCCCTCTTCCATAAAGATAGACAGGCTATGTCGGGCTGTCCCCAGAATCAGGGCCAGTGCACAGCCTGTCTGCCTCTAACAGTCTTGCTCCTCCTTCTTGTCTGGGCTGGTTCCACTCATCCCTCAGACATCAGCTCTGATGTCCCCTCCTCCAGGAAGCTCTCCTTGATCGCAGATTACGCAGCCACCTCCTCTGGGCTCCCCATTCCAGGCCTGCTCCCTCTGGGTCATTACTGCTTGATTTACAGGTCTTTCATCTCCTTCCCCCACTCTAGCAATGGACCATGAGTGCTATGAGGGCAAGGATTGGGCTGTTTTTGTCACTGCTGTGTCCCCAGGATCACCCAGCACAGGCCAGGTGCTCAGGAAATGGATCGATCCATTAATCTCTCAGGTTTGAGTGTCTGGGAGGAGGGCCAGGTCTTGGTTCTTTGGCACCACCATAGGGTGGGGGGAGCTAGGCAGAGTATCCCCAGGACAAACAATGGGGTCGACCCTGTTGCAAAACAGGATGGGGCAGACAAGTGGTCCTCACCTCTGTGGCTCAGCCACTGCCGCACGACTCCAGTGACCTCAAAGGACAGCCACTCAGGCGTGTCGCTGGGGGCCAGCAGCTGGTTGCTGAGGTAGCGCCAGGAATTGTTGCTGTATTTCTGGGGAATGATGAATAGGAGAGATGGTGGGGGGATGCTGCCACCTGGCCCCATGTCCATGGCCTGCACCCCCACTCTATCTGCTCCCCTGAATGGATCTTCAGAGAGTCCCTCGGACAGTCCCCTCCCAGACATCCACGCTCTGGGACCCTGCAGGAACAGCAAGCCCCAGGCTGGGAGTCCAGCTACCTGAGTGGCTCGGCCTTGGTCCCTGACCCTTTGGGGCTGTGGAAATTCCTTTCTCTCTCTAGGCCTCAGTTTCCTTCCTGGCAAAATGCCAGGTCCCTTTGAGCCTGGACAGCCCACAGTGCTCAGATTTTCTTGCAGACATCCTGGGCTTCACTCAGCATACTGTTCTGCAAATTTGACCCCCTGTATTCTGAGTCTATGATTTTCTAGGGACCTGTGTTAGAAGTCATTCTATAACTCCAGGGTTTGGCAGCATCCCAAGTATTACACAGTCCATGAGTCTAAGAAGTTCTAAGAGACTAACATTCTACAAGTCCAGGAGTCCAGAAGCTACAAACACCTGACAGCGTGTAGAATGACTCCCTGGGGCTAGACAGAACACCTCAGGGGCTGGCAGCATAAAGCTGAGTTCTCTAGACACCAAGAAGCTAACCTCAGACAAAGTTCCCTGGTTGTAAGAGTCTGCCATCTACTGTTGTCTAATGTTCCCTGTGACGTGGACTCTAAGCCACTTTACCTTCTAGAGATTCCAGCCCTTCCAGATATCCCAATCCTCCTGAAGACTACACATATCCTACAACAGAGCCATCCAAGAGACCTGTCTGTGATGACGCAAATGTTCTTGATCTGAGGCATCCAAGATAGCCGCTGACCACATGTGACTACAGCCACTGGAAACATGGCCAGTGAGACTGAGGAACTGAATTTTTGCTTTTATTTCATTGTAATCAACTTCAATGTCCACATGTAACTATAGAAGTGGTCCCTGAAAGTATAGTCTTTCAAATGGCCATATGTGACTAGTGGCTTCCGTATGGGACAGAGCAGGTTGAGAACCACCAACCTTTCTAGAGATTTCAACTTTCAAGAGTCCTGTGTTCTAGAATCCAATTGCTAAGACTCCAGCCTTCTAAGTGGTTAACATTCTAGGGTGCCAGGAGTCTGAAGGTTTCAAAGAGCCCTACGATTCCACAGTCTGCACTCCTCCATCCTTCAGGGTTCGTCTATGTGGCCCTTGCAGCCACCTGTGGCCCAGTTGCCGCACCTGGCCCATTCCCCCACCTGGTACAGCTCCACGTGCTGCTCCACTTTCAACTTGTGCCTCAGCAGGCGCAGCTCTGCCCGGGAGAGCAGCTGGGGTTCGGGGACTGCTTCCCGGAGCTCCGACGTGTTGAAGAACATATATATGCTGTGTGAGTTATGCTTGAATGTCTCATAGATTTCTAGGCAGAAGGAGTGGAGAAGCGGACTGTCAGAGGTATAGCAGGGGCAGGGGAGCTGATGCACCCCAAATATAAGAGGGTGGGCTCCAGAGCTGACAGCTCTGGGTTGGAGTCGGACCCTGACCTTGGGCAAGTGGCTTGCCCTCTCTGGGTTTGTTTCTCCCCTGTCAAACTCTTCTCTCCCATCACTTGTAAAGTGCCCACTTAGTACAGGCTGGCAACAAAGGTATCAATCTGCTCGCCTGCTCAGACCTCTCCAGTGCTTGGAGCCTTAAATGCAACTACATGGCAGTGTACAGTCAAGGGCATTTGAAGCAGACCATGCCTCTGCTGACTTTCAGCTCTGGGACCCTGGCAAGTCACATCCCTTCTCAGAGCCTTAGTTTCCTTCTATTCTTTGAAAAATAGCAACCACATCAAGCTCCCTGTCTTCCAACCCAGGTTCTCCTAACAGAAGCACTGTGTAACTTTGGACAAGTGAATACCTCTGTGCCAGATTCTCACCTGTAAAACCAGAACAGACTGCAACGTGAGAGTGTGAAGTAAACGGGATGATGCAGATAAAGCACGGTAGCACAGCCTGCCAACAGGAGACCCTCTACTGTGTGTGTGTTAAAGCACTTTGCATTTAAAATTCACAACAACCCTATAAGGAAGATACTATTATACCCATTTCATAGGTGGTGAAACTGAGGCAACAAGCCCCAAGGTCACATAGCTAAGACGCTGCAGAATGGGGATTCAAACTTAGGCAGTCTGGGTCCTGAGACAAACCCTAGGCTATGCCACCTCCTAGCTAATGTGATGTCATTATTACTATTACTATTATTATTAATTGCTTCCTGCCTCAACTGGTTAGAAAAGGCAGAGTTCATTCCAGGTAGGAATGGACTGGTGGGTGCGGGGGTGGAATTAGGAAGTGTTTTCCAGACTAGGCAAAGTTTGGTGTTGGGGTTGAGGGAACAGGCTATAAACTCCTGGATCAAGTGGGGCATCTGCTTTAGGTCTCTGCAGTGGGGAGGGTGGGAAGTGAAAACAGAAGCAGAATCTGATGAGATCCCCTTCCATGGACCCCCTTCCTCCACTCCTCCCCACTCTAGCCAGGCCAGTCAGTCCCCTGCAAATAAGCACTATCTTGGCCCAGGGGTTACTCAGCAACCCCCAGAGGAAGGGTAGAGCCTGGGGTGGGGAAACAGATAGGGAAGAGAGAAAGGAGGGGCAGGGACCCGCGGAGGGTGTCAGGGAGAGACTGCAGAAACAGGTAGAGGAAGGGTGGGAGAGAAAGAGCGAAAGGGAGGAAAGAGATGGAGACCACGGGGGATGCAGGAGAGATGCAGACAGAGATGGGAACCATAGATGGAGGGACACACAGGGTTTGGGGGCCAGGTGGAGAGGATAGAAGGTGTAAGTGTTGAATCTCTACAACGAAGGTGAAGCCATGACGAGAAAGGTGAGGTGGAAATGTGGGTGGGGGTGGGCGTTCTTTGGCTGGAGCCATCAACTGGGCAAAGGAATGAGCTGGGGACCCACAAGTCCACCGCTCAATAGGGAAAGTGAAACGAGGGGGAGGGGGACGGCCCCAAGCAAGCCACTGGGCTCCTTGAGACTCCCGGGTCCCCGCGTGGGCGCCAACGGGGCGGGCCCACAGTAGCTCCGCCCGGAACTGGGGTGAAGAGGACGGGAGGCGCAGCCGCCGCGAGGGCGGGGACCGGACCTGCCTCGTCTCGCCCCAGGCTCCCCGCGCGATCCCCGCCCCCCCGGGGCACGGAAAGGGAAGGGAAGGGAGGGGAGGGAGGGAGGGCGAGGCGGCCGGACGCTGGGGTTTCCCCAGCCTCCAGGAGAGGAACTGGCACTTTCGGGGTCCAGATTCTCAGCCTTTAGCTCTGCGGGGTCCTCCTCCTCCCTTCCGGGCGCGCAGCTCCTCCCCCCCGCGCGTGGCACCCACGTGGGGCTTCCTCGCCGCGAGCTTGCATAGTCGCACCCACCACCTCGCCCCCTGCGGCTCGAGGCCTCACTCAGCCCACGCTCTTCCAGCTTGCCGCGTGAGGGCTCGCTGCGCCTAGCAGAGCGCCGTTTCTCTCTCCTCCGCCCCCCTCCAGGTCCACCTTTCCCACGCTTGTCCCCCCCTCTCCGTAATACCCCTTCCCACGACCCCAGTGCTCTGGGTTTCTTGGGGGTTGGCTCCCTCCTCGCACGTCCATCTGTGGAAAACTCTGGGCGCCTCATCGAGCATCCCCGGCACCCTCTGCGGTCTCGGCTTATCTCCGGCTAGCTTCTCCCTCCCTACGAACTCGCGCCCCTTTCTTCCCAGCATTTCTCACCCCTTCGCAACCCCTCTCTCTGCACCCCACCCCCAAATCCTGCATGTTCTTCGCGCCCTCTGCAAGCCGGTCCCCTCTCCATTTTCCTGTCACCTCCAAGGGGCCTTGAATGTGGAGGCTGGACTTTATCCTGAGAGCACCGGGGAGCTTCTCCACCTAGCTTTTCCTTCCTTCTTGAATCTTCCCGCCTCAGGACCCCTGAGCTCCGGGTCAGCTTTCTCCATTGCCTCTCCTTGCCCAAAACTGGGGTCCTCGCTTCTCCCAAAGCGAGCTCCCTTTCTGCAGGCCCCACCCCACGACCCCTGCACTGGAGTGCACCCTGGAGCGGAAAGTCTTGTCCTCCCCCTCCCCCTAATTGGTTCTCTCCCTCTAGGGGACTTCCCCCACGATCCCGCATGCTCCTGTCGGCCTCTAGAAGAGGTCCACTTTGCTCACTATCTCCTCCTCTTCAAGACCAGATACCTGGGGGGAAGGAAGTTCAGCTCTATTCTTTTTGGGACCCCTTCCCACGTTCCCGACGCCCCCAGGGGTTCTCTTCCTTCAGCCAGTTTCCTCCTCCGGCAATTTCCTCCCCTGCCTCCAGCATGCCGGCGCCCCCTGGGGCTCCCTTCTGGGGTCCCCTGCCCCTCGGAGCTCACCGTGGCTGTTTTCCACCATGAGCACACGGGTGACCTCCTTGGCGTAGTAGTCCGTCTCCGGCTCGGGCTCGGGTTCGGCGCTCTCCCCAGCCACCCGGTCGCGGGTACTGTTGTAAAGGGCCAGCACGGCCTCCGGCAGCGGGCCAGGCGGCACCTCCGCCTGGCTTGGGGGGCTGGCGAGCCGTAGCTTGGACAGGATCTGGCCGCGGATGGCCTCGATGCGCTTCCGCTTCACCAGCTCCATGTCGATGGTCTTGCAGGTGGACAGTCCGGCGGCCGGCCGGCCAGGCGTTAGCACTAGTAGCCACAGCAGAGGCAGCAGCAGCGGCAACAGCCGCAGCCCGGAGGGCGGCATGGGGGAGGCAGCGTTCCCGGCACCGCGGAGAGCGCGAGCCGGGTTAGGGTGGGTAAAGGGAGGCCCCACCCCTCCTGGGGCTGAGGGGTCTTCGGAAGAAAGGTAGGAGGGTCCGGGGGCGGGAGGGAGAGTTGAGGTCCTCAGGGAGAATGCAGGGGAGGCTCTGGTGGGTGGCTTCTGGTTATCCCACGGAAAAACCCGAAATGGGAGCGATCTGGTACCGGAGGTGAGTGGTTCCGAACAGGGGAGCTGAGGCAGGTATGAGAGATTCAGTCAACCGGACCCCCAGGGAGAAGGATCCTTGGATGCGTGGGGGCTCAGGAGAGAGGCTGGGGGTGGGGAGCGTGCAGGGGGATGCGCCCGAAGTCTTCACTCAAGTCTCCGTGGGAATCGGGTTTGCGTTTCCCCGAGGACTGGTCCGGAATGGGGGCGCCTCCCGGACGCTGCGTAGGGGGTCGGGGAGAGAAGAAGCGTCCGAGGCAGTGAGGGGGTAGCGAGCTGGGGCCCCCAAGTCCTGTCTCCTCGCCGGGCAGCGCCGCGCCAAGCCGTCCCCGAGCCTCCGGCTCCCGGCTCCCGGCAGCAGCGGAAAGTCTCAAAACTTTTTTCCTCTTCTTCCAACCAGATCGTCCCTCCTCCCCGCTCCTCCTCCCCCTCCTCCCCACAGTGGCGGCGGCGGCGGGGGCGGTGGCGGCTAGTCGCAGACTCTGGGGCCTCTGGCTGCGCCTTCCTCCGCTCCTGGCCCAGGCCGGCCCCTCGGGTGGCTCCGAGCGGGGGGTGGGGGGGTGCCCCAGAGGGGGCGTCCCCCCTGCCCCGGGCCGTAGGCCTCCCTGTCTAGTGGATCGCGTTGGGAGGAGGGGGTGGGACGACTCGGGGCGCGAAGGGCGGCGGCGCGAGGACCAGCCGTGGCGGCGAGGGGGTTTTGAAGCCGCCCGGCCCCACCCAGGAAGCGAGCGGGGCGGGGGCGGCCCCCAGAGGGAGGGCATGGGGGGGCTGGGCCACCGTCCTCAGCTCGCGTGGGCGGGCTCTGAGGGGGGTCTTTTAAGCCACTGGCACCTCGGCCCCGCCCCACAAACAGGGTGCTGCCTCCTGGCGGCTAAGAGCTACCAAAACGGGCGACCCGGATGCATGTGGCTTTGATGGCTGTGCGGAGGTCACCGAGAGAATGCAGACCTGGCGGGGAGGGCTCCATGGGAGAATGGAAAGAAAGGGTACAGGGGATCAGGGGAGGGGACCCAGAATGGAGAGAGTGGGAGACTGGGGGAGAGGGGCACAGAGTAAGGGAACACCCCCAAAGAGAGGGTCTCATAAGGGGGCACCCAGTGGGAAAGGGGTCAGAGCTTGAGGCAAAGGATGGGGGAGGCAAATCTGACAGAAGAAGGTGGGGATCAGGGAAAGAAGGGTGTCAGTGGAAGGATGGCGCACAGGCCACCTGACAGGTCAGGAATCAGGAAGGCACCCACACCTGTCAGAACAGCTCTTTTATTTAGCATTCGATGTAGGAGGCAGCCTCTTTCCCAAATACCTGGGACCCCACACAATTGCTGCCCCCATTTCACAGATGGGGAAACCAGACTTTAGAGGGACAGCTGGGAGACAAGGTACTAGCCAGGACAGAAGCTGCCGCATGCCTCGACTGGGGTCAGGTGCAGCAGTCTCTAGAGCCCACACTTCTGACCACTGTACAGTTCTGCCCCTCATGGGTGTCCAGGGATGTGGATGGGAGCTATGGAGGCAGAGTCCTTCAGCATTCCACACCATAGCGCTCAAAGTGGCGCAGCAGCAGGCCCAGGTCGAGGTGCACGGTACCACCAGCAGCTGTGTGCAAGCGATAGCGGTCGGCCCCACTGTAGATGGCGTCCCCGTGCAGCAGCTGAGGCCCACCACCCACAAAGGCCCGTGCCAGCTGCTCCCGCCAGCTCCCCAGGGGCCGCCATGTGGGACAGTCCAGCTTGTGGGTGCCCGGACTGCTGGGCACGTGGCAAAAGCCGTAGCCAGCAAGCTGGCAGCGGCCAAAGCTATCCTGGGACCACACCTGGAGATGGAGCCGGGGCCAGCCTGCAAGACAGGAGGGAGAGAGGAATGGGTGCAGCTCCCTATCCTGGTTGCCCACCTCCTTGATCCCCACTAGAGACTTCAGGCTCAGTCCTTTCCCCCCTAGGTTTCTGCCCCAGTCTCCTCTCGGGACTTCCACTCCCACACAGCAGCCAAAGCCAAAGGGATATTTCTGAATCCATGTTCCTCCCCTGCTCAAAACCCTTCCATGGCTCCCTAGTGCCCTCAGGATAAAATCCAACTTCAGCATTCAAGGCTCTTTGAAACTAGCCTCTGCTGACTTCCCTCTCTGTGGCCTCTTCTGTGTCCCCACCTCAGGACAGCCTAGCCCAGAGGAGAGCAAGCTCCTTGGGCTTTGTCCTGGACACCTCCCCCATTCCCACCTTGCCCTCTCTGGGCTCAGGGCCTTCCTTCTTGCCCCCTCCAATCCATCTTCCACCTGGCACCTGGAAGCATCTTTCTCCTCCCATAGGTTTCCCAGTGTCCTTTCTTAGCCTGGTAGGCAAAGTCCTTGGAGATCCAGCTCCATTCTGCCTTCCTTTCTGAGCCCCTCTGTGCTAGAAGCTGGGGACACAGGTGAACAGAGCAGACCAAAATTCCTGCCTTTGTGTAGCTGACATCCTAGACAACGAACATAGTAAATAAGCAAATTATAGGGTATGTCAGATGGTGATAACTGCTCTGGAGAAAAACAAAGCTAGGTAGGGTGGGGGTGGGATGTAGTTTTAGGGGGTGATCAAGAAAATCTTCACTAAGAAGGGGACATTTGAGTGAAGGAAGGAAGGGAGTGGGCCATGATGACATCTAGGGAAGAGCATTCCCAGCAGAGGGCATAGCCTGTGCAAAGGCCCTCAGGTGGAAGCTGCCCAGTGGGGTCTGAAGAATGGAAGGACAATTGCCTGCCTCACCCTCCAATCCACCACCCATCAGCAGCCAGAGGGAATTTTAGAAGCAAAATCTGACTTGTCAGTCACCTGTTCCTCCTACTTCAGGGAATGGCCTCAGCTCTGCAGCCTGGCATTCAAGGTCCTGTACAGCCCATCCCCTGTCCCCTCACCCGCTGCAGTCCTCCTGCTTTCCCTCCATCTTCTAAATGCCCTGGCTCACTTTACCCTTTGAGCCTTCCACACACAGACCTCTGCCTTGAACCCTCTTCCTTCCCTCTGCCTTATTAGCTCCCACTGGCCCCTCACAGCAAAGCTCAAACATCCCCTCCTCCAGGAAGCCCTCTTTGAACTTCCCAGCAGAGTCAGGAGCCTCCCATCTCTGGCTCCTATTGCCTCTAGAATCCCTATCCCATCCCTGCCCACTCTGGGCTGTCACTGTCTGGGAACAGGTATGTCTCCCTCATGGGATGGTGAACCCTGTAAGGACAGGGCTGGGGGCAGTCTCAATCACTGACATCTCCCGGGCATCACAGGCCAGGCTCAGGGCAGGACTCAGTAAATATTATTTATATTGTTGAAATATATGGCATATTTACCCAGGCTATTTCCTGGAATCCACTGCGTTCCAATGACCCAAATTTTCCACCAGAAAAAGATTTGCTGGTACCCTTCCTCCCCCGAATACTCATTTCTCCTCTGAACAGCTGAGGAGCCCTGCCTCTCTCTCTCTCACATAACTCCTCCAGCTTCCTCCTGATTGAAGACTCTCTTGGTTTCTCTCTTTGAAAGCCGCCTCCCCTCTTCCCCTGGCCCTCTCCCTCCCCTCTCCCCCTCCACCCCTGGCCTCTGGCACACTCTAAAGCCAGCCATGGGAGGCCTTGGCTCAGCCTCTCCAGGGCCAGGCCTGGCTGAGAAAGGGACTCAAAGGGCAGAGGAGCAGGGTCAGGACCAGCCCCATTGGGTGCTGCTAACCCCTGCCCTGTTGGCCTGGCTCAGGGCCCAGGCCAGGAACCCACCTTGGAGGCCTTTGGTGGCGAAATGCAGATCAATGGGGTGAGACCAGTAGGCCATGTCCCCTATTTGGGGAGTGTCCACCTGTGTTTGGCCCTCCCGAACACCTGACAGGAGCTTCCATGCTGCTCCTGCAATGAGAACCAGGTCACTGATGGGCAGGGAAGGGTGGGAGGCAGCCATCAGGGAGGGGATGCCACTGTGGCTGTGAGACCCATTCCTCCCTGGCATTGGGGGAAAGGGGATACAAAGCATGGACTCTGGAGCCAAATGTCTGGGTTCAAATCCTTGGCATTATTTCTTCCTGCCTGTGCACACTTAGGCAAGTTACCTTTCCCTGCCTCAGTCTCCCCATCAATCAAGTGGGTGTAATAATGCATTCCTTGTCACTTTGTGAGCAGATTAAACGAGCTAATACAGACAAAGTACTTAGAAGAGTGCCTGGGGCACAGTGAGTGCCCGGTAAGTGTTGGGTGTCATAGTTACTATTCTTACCCTGCATTCACAAGCCTGGTCCAAGGACTAAGATGGTACCAAGGGCACCCTTCAACAAAGTGTGAGCACACTGCGAAAGGCACATAGTAATATCAGTCCTACTGAGGGTAAAACTAAGAGCAAAAATGCACTGAATGCTTACCAAATGCCAGACACTGTGCTATACACTTTAGTGATGAATTCATTTAATCCTCCCTCCAGGACTCTGAATCCCCACTCCACCCCCAGTCTACAAACTCTCCCCAAAGCCCATGAAGCGCTATATCTGAACTATGTTCCCCCACTGAACTCATATCCCATCACCTGCCCACCCCCCACCCCCGCCACCAACCCTCACTATCTCTAGCCTCACTGGTCCTATTTTTGTTTCCCTCCTCAGGACATTTGCACTAGCTGTTCCCTCTGCCTAGAAAGCCGTGTTCCTGGATGTCCCCATGCCTGGCTTCTGTTCATCCTTCAGGGACCAGCTCAAGTGCTACTTTTAGAGAAGGGTCCTCCTTCACCCTCCAATCCAAAATTAGCCTCTATTACTTTATCTCTACCACCATCTGTAATCATTACACTCATTTCTTTCTTTTTTTAAAAGATTTTATTTATTTATTTTTACAGAGAGAGGAAGGGAGGGAGAAAAAGAGGAAGAGAAACATCAACAATACACCCCCAAATGGGGACCTGGCCCACAACCCAGGCATGTGCCCTGACTGGGAATCAAACCAGTGACCTTTTGGTTCACAAGCCGGCACTCAATCCACTGAGCCACACCAGCCAGGGCATTACACTCATTTCTGTATCTGCTTATTTATTTTGTCTCTCCTCCTATGAGCCCCAGGAAATCAGGGATCTTGTACACTGCTGGATCCCCACATCAAACCCAGATTTTAGTATACAGAAGATGCTCAAAAAATGTTTTTTTGACAAATAAATGAGCCTGGGAGATGGGCTTATATAACCCCCACTTCACATGTAAAGAAGCAGACTCTGGGAAAGAGAATCACTTGTCCATTCATTCCACAAACATTTATTGAACACCTACTGTGTGCCGAGCACTGTTCTCCATGTGGGGTACAGCAGGACTGCAGCAGACCTGGGCACCATGGTGGAGCTGGATTCAGACTGAGCTCTGTTGGACTGCAGGGTCCAAGCCCTTTATCTACCTCTGAGCTCTCTGCAGGATTAACTAACTACTCCCCACTCAACAGTTCCCTGAAGTTGTAAAAACCATATGAGTTATTGTTGCCTCTGGTCCAGGCAAAGAAAGCACCAGGCCTTGAGTCCAGCTTTTCACACACAGTATTTCCCAACACCCCTATGGAGGACAAATATCCCACTTTACAGACGAGGAAACTGAGGCTCCGAAAGGAGACAGCACCTGCCCAGGGTCACAGAGCAGGTGGGGCCCAGACTGGAAACCAAGTCTGACTCCAGAGCCTGCCTCTTTATCTGCTCAACCAGAGGGCCACAATTTCCCAGGGAATCTCAACCACCCTACCACCAGTGAAATCGCCAAGGTCCCGGGGCCTGAAAATATTTCGATGGCAATTAGCCACACTCATTACATGGGCATTTGTGCGTGCTGGGCAGCATACCCTGGGCTTTACCAACAAGACCCCATCCAACTTTTACCTGAGCAGGGTGAACACTTACTAAATGATTACTAGGCCAGGTCCCCTCCTAAGTGCTATTGTTACTCACTTAGTTCATACAACCACCCCATAAGGTAGGTGCTGTTATTAGTGCCATTGTACAGACAGGGAAATCAAGGCAAAGACAAGTGCCCAAGGCCACATAATAAATAAACAACCAGCTCTGAACCCAGGCAGTTTGCATTCTTAACCTCAATACTATGCTGCCTCTGTTATTAGCTTAATTTTTAAACAAGGAAACTGAGGCTCAGAGAGGCCCCCTAATTTATTAGGTGGGAGAGTTAGTATTTGAGCCCAGACCTGGCAGCCCTAACCCATTATGCCATACCACCACACTATTCTGCTTCACATGGGGAGACAGGAAACTGGGACCTCTGAGGTCCCTTCTGGGCCACGCAGACGGACTTGGATGATTACCAGAACTTGGTTCCTACTTTCTCACACAGAATTATGAATACAGGAGGGTAGCCTTTCCTCTGTAAGCCTGGAATGGAAACTTCCATTTTACACTACGAACTCAATAATGGAGACTGTTAAGCTAAGAATTGAGATGGGGGAGAGACCCAGGACACCCCTAAGACAGCAAGGTTAAGGCTGTGCAGTGTTCTGAGGGCTGGGAGTGGGTGTGGAGTCTAGCCTACAGCTCCAAATCCTTAGGGGCGGTGTATTCAGAGAGTAGAAGCCAGAGTCCCCAGAGATGGGATGGAAAGTGATAAGAAGAGCACATGAGACACATGGACACAGTGTGGTCCACAGCTAGGAGTCCTGAGAGCCAATGGTCCTGAGAGTGAGGATCAGGGACTGGGCCACGGGGTCAAGGAAGGAGCGAGGAACCTCTAGCCTGGGAGTCTTGGGGAAATGAACCAGGTCCGGGAATACCTGTGTGGACGCCCCACTTGCAGAAGAGGCTACTTTCTGAGAAACCGGTGGCCCCTACGATCTGCCCAATCACGTGCACCTCAGCCATGGCCCTGAGAGGGTAAAAACAGAATTACAACCCTGTAAGTGTACTGTTATTTCCACCTGGGGGAGGAGGAAACAGACCCTCCAAACAAGGGACAGTACTAGGATTTCAAAGTAGTTTCGTCAAACCACTGAGGCTGCGGTCTTAACCATGATCCTAAAAGCCTCTCCAGGAGAGCACCAAAAAATTAGGGGATTAGAGAGGACGGGGCTAAAGAGCTGGCAACTGACTCAAAAACAACCTTTCCGCTCAGCGCACAGAAAAGCCCCGCCCCAGAGGCCAATGGCTCCGCCCACAAGCACTAAAGCCCCGCCTCCTTGCCTCAACTCCTCCCTCCCCCTCAGTTCCGCGAGGAGCATGCGTTTTAAGAGCAGGGCGCCAAAGCCCCGCCTCTAATCGTACGCATGCGCTATTCACACCTCAGAACAGCTAACGTTTAGGAGGGGCGAAAGCGGCACCGGGATTGCAGTTCATGGGCCTGACCTGTCCCCTCTCTCCGCGGGCGCCGACTTCCCAGGCCTGGCTCGCGCTTCTCCCCGGATCTTCCCCGCAGCAAGATATCCGAGGCGCCACGATTCCTCCGAGGCCGCGCCCGCCTACGTTCTCTCTGGTTGTTGCTGGGGCAACAGCAGCCTCCTCCCCTGACCTTGTACCCGCCCTGCGAGTCGCTAATTGGCCCTAGCTGTCCTCGGGGGCGGGGATAAACTCTGATGGACGTTCTCTCTCCTCTCCATTTTGGGTAAAGTCTGTCCAGCGCCGACCCACCGTTGAGCCATTTGGGGCGTGGCCCAGCAGCCGCCATCTGCAGTGTGGCTGATGAAGTTTGCGTGCAGCTGTTTCTGCCAGATACCCTCTTCACAAATAAACCTATCGATACCCCATAACCCTCAAGTCTCTCCCCCAACGTGGGCCACAAACACTCTCCCTTAGCAGAGTGCATCCCCCTGCCACATAACTAGGAAAGAAAGTCCTTCCTCATTCAGAGGTACTCAAGACGTTGAGGAGGGGCTTTTCCTTCCCTTTTTAAAGAGTTCCTCCGGCTTCAAGGGACTGATCTTCCAACTTCCTTCTCAGAAAAACTGCCCAGTTCTGCACCGTGCAGATTCTGAGCAAGGGTGGGGGCGCGGTGAAGATGAGAAATGAGGAAGTGAGGCCTCTTTATCCGCAGAAAATCCGGTTCTTAAAACTGGATTCTGCCAGCAACTTGTCTTGTGACCTCGCTCGGCTGTAGGTGTCAGTTTCCTCATCCCTGTAATGGGCACAAGGAGAGCGCAGTCGGAGGCACTCACATTCTGGTGAACCGAGCAGTGCCTTAGTCCCTTATTCCTCCCGCCCGGCGCGGAGACCGAAAGGAGCGCATTCTTTTTCTTTTTAGCAAAACGGGACCGCGAAAGTTAGAGTCAACAACTCAAAGTTATAGGGAGGGGACATTTCAATCGGATAATATTTATATAGATAAAATAATTCATTGCGCTATTTTACTAATAGATATACTTGAACACTGCTGTTTATTGAGTTATTACTTGGTACCAGTCCCCCAGAAACTGATCGTTTTGCACATACGATCTCCCTTAATCCTCACAGACATCCCACCAGGTAGATAATATTACCAGCTTTATTTAAAATGAAGAAATTGGGACAAAAATCATTTGCCTTGACAAATTAACCATAGTTCTGTCTCACTCTGTCTGTAAACTTTATATTATTAGCCTCTCTGCTCTCCTGCCACTCCTGGATACAAGTCTCCCAGATTCAAGGAATATGGAAGTTGTGCTTGGGGGTCACCCAGGGTGCTATCACTTCCCATATTCAGCCTGTTACCAAGCCTGCCAATTCTTTCTTAAATATTTTTTCTTCAATTGGTTTCTTTCCTACTGGTTGAGTATTAGTGATTAAGAAAATGCTCCCCTGTTTTACTGCCTGGATTTTAGTCTTGATGCTGCCCCTTCTTTGTGACCTTCAATGCCTCAGTTTCCTCATCTGTGATGTATGAATGATGGTCTCCACCTTGTTGGATTGTCAGGATTTAAAGAATGTATGAAGCTGTTTTAAAATATCAATATGCCACCCCGGCTGGTGTGGCTCAGTGGGCCAGTGCCACCCTGTGAACCAAAGGGTCGCCAGTTCAACTCCCAGTCAGGGCACATGCCTGGGTTGCAGGCCAGGTCCCCAGTAGGGGGCGTACAAGAAGCAACCCTACATTGATGTTTCCCTCTCTTCCTCCTTTCCCCGTCTCTAAAAGTAAATAAATAAAATATATATTTTAAATAAAATAAAATATCAGTATGTCCACAGGTTCTTTGACACTCCTTTCACTAGGTGGAGCCTAATTCTTCTCCCCTTGAGTATAGATTGCACTTTGTAACTACTAACTTCTAGCTAATAGAATGTGGTAGAAATGTTACTATGTGACTTCCAAAACCAGGCCATAAAAAGCATCCTCCTTGATCTCTCTTGGTTGGTTTACTTTGAGAGAGGTCAGCCATCATGATGTAACAACAGTAAAGCTGTCAATGGATGAACACAAATGGGGAAGAATGGAGGCATCCTGCCAACAATCAGCACCAGGTGAATGACCCGTCTTGGAAGCAGATCTCCCAGCCTCAGTCAGATCTCAGAGAACCGTTGCGCCTGGCCAGCATGTGGACTGCAACTTCATTAGACATCCTGAACCAGAAGCACTGAGTTAACCCATCGCCAGGTTACTGACCTACAGAAACTGTGTCAGTGGTAAATACTTGTTGTTTTAACCACTAAGTTTGGGGGATGATTTGTCATGCAGCAATAAATTACTTATACAAATACATAATGAATTTAGGACAGTTCCTGGCAAAATGTTTGCTATTATTGATCATGTTTATTATTGTTACTGAAATGGTATATTTTACATATTTTTTAAAGAAGCACACTGAATATTCATGTACTTTTTATTTTTAACTTTTAAAAAATTGTGGTGAAATACACATAACAAAATGTGCCACATGAATCATTTTTAAGTATACAGGTGAGTGGCATTAAGTGTATGCATGTAATTATGCAACCAATCTCCAGGACTATTTTGTTTTTGTAAAGTTGAAACTCTGTATCCATGAAACAGCAACTCCCCCTCTCCCTTCCTCCAGCCCCTGGTAACCACCATTCTATTTTCTGTCTCTATGAATTGGACTACTCTACGTACCTCATATACGTTGAATCCTTTAGTTTTTGTCCTTTTATCACTGGCTTATTTCATTTAGTATTATGTTTCAGGAATCATCCATGTGATCGTGCATATCAGATTTTCCTGCCTTTTCAAGGCTGAATAATGCTCCATTTTATATGCCCCACTTTGTTTTTCCATTCATCTGTTGGTGGGCACCTGGGTTCCTTTCACCCTTCAGCGGTTGTGACTAAAGCTGCTATGAACATGGATGTATAAGTATCTCTTCAACACCCTGCTTTCAGTTCTTTGGGTCCATACCAGAAGTGGAATTGCTGGGTCATATATTTATTCTATTTTTAATGTTTTGAGGAACTGCCAGACTGTTTTCCATAGTGAGTGTATATATTGTTTTACAGTTTGCTTTTTTCATTCAGTGATACATCTGGGGAATTTATGTCTATGTATAAATATCTAACTCACTCTTTTTTTAAAAAAAATAACTGTTTTGAAGTATAATATACAAACATACATACATATCATAAATGAAGAGCTGGATTAAATTTTATAAACTGAATTCAAGTGGTAACTAGAACTTGGCTCAAGAACACCAGCAGCTCCCCAGGATACCCCCTAACGGTAGCCACTAACTGGATTTCTAACAATGTGGATTCATTTTGCCTGTTTTTTAGAAAGATTTTATTTATTTATTTTTAGAAAGAGTGGAAGGTAAGGAGAGAGGGAGAGAAACATCAATGTGTGGTTGTCTCTCACATGCCCTGTACTGGGGACCTGGCCCACAACCCAGGCATGTGCCTTAGACGGGGATTCGAACTGGTGACCCTTGGGTTCACAGGCTGGCACTCAACCAGTGAGCCACACCAGCCAGGGAAACATTATTTCCAGAAGTCAAATTCCCCTAAGAACAAGGTGGGGGTGGGGAATTCTCCTATATAATCATAATGCCAATTTAATATTTTCTACTGTACCAATTTAACATTGATATAAAACTATTATCTAATTTATAGTTTATGTTCAAATTTTCCCCATTGTTTCAATAATATATTTTATTACTATCTGCCCTCTATCCAGGATCATACTTTGTTCTTAGTTGTCACATTTCCTAAGTCACTTTGAATCTAGAACAGGCCTGCCAGGTTTTAAATTTTGTTATTGTTTTGTTTGTTTTATTACATTGACATGTTTTTACAGGCTTAATCAAGCTCTTTATTTTACTTTTTTATTAAATGTATTGGAGTGGCATTGGTTAATAGACTTTTTAAAATTTGCATGTACAGCCCAGGCTGGTGTAGCTCAATGCATTGAGTGCGGGCCCGAGAACCAAAGGGTTGTCGGTTTGATTCCCAGTCAGGGCACATGCCTGGATTGCAGGCCAGGTCCCCAGTGGGGGACATGAGAGAGGCAACCACACATTAATGTTTCTCTCCCTCTCTTTCCCCCTCCCTTCCCCTCTCTCTAAAAATAAATAAATAAAATAAATTTAAAAAAATTTGCATGTATGTATTACATCCCTAGGAAAAGAATCCCAGATTTTCCCTCTTGTTTTTCCTCTTGCTTCATCATGGTCCATAATGCCTGCCAAGGTGCCCAGTACAATGAAATTGAACTGACAGGATGGGAGCATGTTGTTCTATTTTTCTAGATCTTCGAGTGGCACATCAAATCCGATCACTCCGCACTATTTAACCTGCCCGTGTGTTTCACAACAATTTTTCCCACTCTGATCAACAGTGATTTCAAATTTCACCAATGTGGTCATGCTTCATCATCAATTAGAAATTGGGCGATGACTTTGGAGCACTGCCTAATAAGAACCTGGTGTTTGCCCCTCTTTTCAGCATTGTGGATACTCTTGAGAGCATCAGCCAGGATATTCATGCCCACTGTTTTGGTGGCACGGAAAGATGGTGGAAAATGATACTGACATTTTTGAAGAGCACAGCCAAGCTCCTCTCTCTCTCTCTCTCTCTTTTTCTCTCTCCCTCTCTCTTTCCTTCCTTCCTTCCTTCCTTCCTATTTTTAGAGAGAGGGGAAGGGAGGGGAAAAAATAGGGAGAGAAACATCAATTGGTTGTATCTTGTACCCAAACCTGCAACCCACATGTGTCCAGCTGGGAATTGAATCAGCGACCTTTTGCTTTGCAAGTCGATGATCAACCAAGTGAGCCACACCAGTCAGGGCCGGCCAGCTAGTTAACAGACTGTCTCTTAATCTGGCTTTGTCTCATGTTCTCTCAAGTTTAGATTCAGATGATGGATTTTTTGGCAGGAAAACCACAGAGATGATGTCATGTCCTTCTCAGTGCACATCAGGAGGCACATGATGTCAGTTTGTTGCATTGCTGGTGATGTTAACTTCTATCACCTGGTTAAGGTGATGTCTGCCAATATTCTGCACTAACACTATATTTTTCCTTTGTAGTAAACAAGTAACCTGTGGGAAGATACTTTGAGACTAGATAAATGTCCTGTTCCTCACTGAACTTTCATCAATGGTTTAAGCCTCCGTTGATGATTCTGGGTGGAATCTCATGTGTAACATTCTAGGATCAGTGCAGACCCTAAGAGGCCTGGGTCTCTTGTCATTTCGTGAAAGGGGTGGGGTTGGGGAGACTGTACAAGGCTGATGGTGGCCAGAGACATCTAAATGGAAGTGAATAGATGGTTAGGGTGGTCTAGGGGGATGAGGGACCCACAGAGAGCAGAGAGTCGGTGAAAAACTGAGGCCAATGGGCATTCATGACCCAATCTCACAAATATGTCTGAAGGCCTACCTTGTGCCAGGCACTGTTCCAGGCCCTGCGGCACAGCTGTAAACAAAATCGATCAAATCTCAGGCCTCCTGTAGCTGACAATGATGTGGGAAGACTCAAACCACAAACAACAGAAACATACAGTAGCCCTCCACCTCCCATCCTTGGTTTTGCTTTCTGCTGTTTCATTTACTTGAGGCCAACCACTGTCTGAAAATATTAAGTGGAAAATTCCAGAAATAAACAATTCCTAAGTTTTAAATTGTGCGCCGTTTTGAATGGCATGAAATCTCACAGCATCTGGCTCCATGCCGCCCAGGATGTGAATCATCCCTTTGTCCAGACTATGCATGCTGTATATGCTAACCTCCCATCGGTCACTTAGTAGCCCTATCTGTTGTCAGATTGACTGTCACACATCGAAGTGCTTGTGTCCACGGAACCCTTCTCCTCAGAGGGTCAGTAGCAGTCACAGTGCCTTCGCCATTCACCTCCCTTCACCTCATCACGCAGGCATTGTACCGTCTCACGTCATCACAAGGATGAGTACTGGACAAGGTGTTTTGAGAGGCTACATTTACATAACTTTAATAACAGCATATTGTTAAGTGTTCTATTTTCTTATTAGTTGTTGTTAGTCTCTTACTTTGTTTAATTTATAAATTAAACTTTATAATAGGTAGGTATGTCCACATTGGAAAAAACATTGTATATACAGGTTTTGGTACTACTCACAGTGTCAGGCACCCACTCTCGTCCCCCTAGGCCATCCTAGGTCTTGGAACATGTCCCCTGTGGATAAGGGGACTACTGTAATATGTTTCATAGTGATAAATGAGATGAAAAACCAGAGGGGTTAAGGAGATAGAATAACAGGGTATCTCTCCCAGATAAAACAATCCTGCTCCCTCTTCCCTCTCATCTACCCTCCCATGGATCTCCCTGCCTGCCTGTCATTTGCCAGAAACTCTGGCTTATTCAAGTGTTTTCCCTGGGAGTGGGGCCAGTGCCAGCTCCAGTGTTTGGACTCTTGGCAAAGAGCCCCAGAGCCCTGGAGCGAGGGAACTCTGGCTAGCCCCACATCAGGCAGGGGAAGGCTTCAGTTTGACTGGCACTGGTGAAATGGAGGGCTTCTGGGAAGGGGAAGCCAGTGCAAGCCTGGTGGACTCCCTGAAGGTGGTGGCGATCGGCAGGGTAAGGCAAATTCCCTAGTCAGACTGATGGAGATGGATATAAATAATATTCATACGCACAAACATGTTTCCAGTGCTTTTGCCAGATTTTGGGTAAATGTTGGATATTTTTATCTCACCTAATTTGTGGTTAGTGGTTTATGTATATTACTGCCTCTAACAGACAAGGAATCCTTACATCATTTTACAGATGAAGAAATTGGTGTTCAGAGAAGTGATTCTATTTTCCAGAGGTCACACAGCCAGTGCTTTGAAGAACCTGGAAAGAAACTCAGGTCCCTGTGGATCCAAACACTGACTCAACCACCACCTGTACTATCTGATAACCAGCACATCGCCTCATCCCCAGCTCACTCCCAGTTCAGCCCCCTTTCCTCAGAAGCCCCCACCCCACCTTTTGTCTCTGCTTCCTCCCCTCACCTTGACCAGCAAGGAATACAGCTTTGGGTTACAAGCTGCCAGGCCAAGTGAGCACACATCTCTGAGCTTCAGTTTTTTGGTCTGCAAAATGGGGATAGAAATAGAGCTACTGAGAGGAATCAGTGCGATGATGTCTGCACTCCGTGACCTGGAAGCTCTCTGTGCCGGTTTCCTCCTGCGTACAACAAAACAGTAAATGAGAGTGCCCCGTAGGTCGTTCTGAGGATACATGTGCATCAGTATTCTGTGCACACAGTTGGTCTGGATGGCTGTTACCATTGAACAGGGGGTGGTGAAGGTACGTAGAAGTAGGGCCAGTCAGGAACACCCTGGAGGATCCAGGATCCCCTCCTCCGCCCCCTACTGCCGGGTCCCGCGCTGACGTCGACCTTCCAGGGCCCCTTCCCTCCGCCGCCGAGGGCGGAGCCCGGAGGTTGCCGCCCCGCCCCCGTGCGCTGCGGACTAGGGCCACGGAGGGGAGCTGAGTGGAACGTGCGGACCCCGCAACCCCAGGCTCGGGCCGGGCAGCGTGGGGCTCACTGAAGTCCGCATACCCGACCGGTAGAGTCGGGGCAGGTGTCGGTTCAGGGTCCCGGGAGGTCCCGGCATGGGGCCGTGAGCGGTGAGTGAGGGGCGCAGTTAGGGGACACCTCCCCTCCTCCGGTTCCTAGCATTGGGGGTGGGGAGGCAAACCCTTGGCGAGGAAGTCGGCTTAAACCGGGTTTGGAGTGAGAGGAGGAGGCTTAGGAGGACCCCCAGGGGGACCGTGGGCGAGGAGAATATTGTTTGTTGAGTATGTACGAGTGTGTGGTGGGTGGGGGGTGTTATGGGGTAGGTGAGCCAAGGTAGATTCTAGTAAAACAGGAGGTGCCTGGGGAGCTGGTCGGAGCGTGAGAGGTTGTGTGGGGTTACCGAAGTGGATGGAGTAGGCAGGGGTGCCGGCAGGTGTGCAAGGGAAGTGATGGGAACAGGGGAGAGTGTTGGATACTTGTGCGTATGTTTACATATGGGGGGAATCTCTTCTGCAGAGATTATGAATGTGCAAGGAGTCACTTAGAATGAGCGTGTAAGAAGGTTGGGGGCTCCAGTGGGTGTTTTCTGGAAGCTGTTGCCGGGGCTAAGTATGCAAGGAGCCCCTTGGGAGATGAATGCGTGTAGATGGAGGTGGGGGCTGGGCTTGCCAGGATGGATATGTGAGGCCAGGGACTTCGGTATTTATAGTGTGTAGGCTTGAGGGGCATAGGGGGTGTGAACCGGAGTAAAATGCCAAGTATCACTGGGGAGGGGTGTGAGGGAGAGGGATGGTGTGTGAGAAACCAGGATGGGTGCATAGTTCATTGGGCAAGTAAATGTGTAAGACATGGTTTGGAATAAGTGTGCCACAGTTATGTGGTTTTTGGCTGAGGATACAGAGGCCCAAAGTTGAATGTCCAGGCCCCTGAATTCTCTTTACAACTTGGGCCAGCCTCTTTTACTCTCTGGGCCTCAGTTTTACTCTCTGTAAAGTGGGTCTGAGGGTTGTTGACCTGTCAAGTCTCTGCCTGGAGTCTCTCTGGAGTCAGGAGTCAGGGGAGGATGAAGGTGAGACTTTCACAACTCCTTTTCTTTCCCCTACCCAAGGAAGCACCTCCGGGAACCCCTCCCCAGCTATGGACAGCCCCAGTCTTCCAGAACTGCAACAGCCTCTGCTGGCAGGTGTAGGCTCCACCTGCCCCATCCAGAAGCCTGGAGAGCCTGAGTCGGATCCCCTCTTTAGAGAGACAGCTTTTGCAGAGTCCCTAAGGGGTTGGCAGTTTCTGCCACCACCTCTTCCCTCTGTGAGCACTGGTCTGGGGCAGCCAGGGCACCCTGACCTTGAGGTAGGAGAAACAGGCCTTAGAGGGAGCAAGGGGAGGGGGCTGTGGGAGATCCCAGCTACAGTCAACATTTGATAGGCTGGCAGCTGAGGTACCTGCCTTTGGCCTGGAGTCTCACTTCTGAGCTGTGAGTGGGTTTCCTAGAGTGGGTTTCCTAGATATCCGGCTGTTGTTTATCTTCTCCTTCTCCCCTGGATACTTTAGCTTTTTCTCTTCATATTTGCCTCTCATCTTTGTTCCCTAGCCTTTGGCTATCTGTCTTTCCTCTTGATTTCTGACTCCCCTGCTTTCTATCTGTCCATCTCTCTCCAGAGCCAACTCACCTGTGGCCTCTGTCTGCCCTGGTCTCTTTTTTGAAAATTGTCACTTTTGTCATTTCTTATTCCTTGTCTTTTATTTTGTAAACATGGCTTCCCAGTTCCTATTGCTGTATAAGAAATCACTCCAAAACTTAGTAGTTTAAAACAACAGCAGCCATTGTTATCGCTCATGGTTTCTTTGGGTTGGGAATTTGGGAAGCATTCAGTTGAGTGGTTCTGCCTCAGGGTCTTTCATGAGGTTGCCGTGGAGCCAGTGGCTGAGATCTGGAGCAGTCAGGGGGCTGAAGCAGCTGGGGGCTGGCTGGTATCTCTCTTCATGTAGTCTTGGGGTTTCCACATGTCTCCCCACGTGGGCTGGTTTGGGCTTCCCTCCAGCATGGCAAATTGAGGGCACTTGGACTCATGTGCCTCCGGTCTCCAGCATAAGTGTCTCAGCAAAGCGGGAGGTGCCTCACCTTTTCTGATTAGGAAGTCATGTAACATTACTTCCACTACATTCCATCAATTATGAGTGAGTCACAGCCTCTCCAGATTCCAGTAACCGGGACCCAAACCTCACCTTTGATGGGAAGAGTATCAGTCACCGTCAGAAGAGCATACGGGATGCGAGAGATGGTCGCGGCCATTTTTGGGAAAATCTGCCACATTGTCATAATAGGCATCACGCTGACATTGTATGTGCTTGATAATTCCATTGTTTGAAGATTTTGAAGGTCTAATTATTTCTGCTCATTCTCATTCACAGTCCTTATGTTCCTGGTTATCTTTGACTGCATGCTGGTCATCGTATTTGAAAAATTATTTTGAGGTCTAGAATGAAGGTGCCTTCCTCCAGAGAGGACTTGCTTTGCTTCTGTGAGCTGCCTGGGGGCATTAGCAGTTAAAGATCATCTTTAATTTCAAGGTTTGATTGAAAGGTTAATTTTTCTGGGATTGGCATACATTTTCCCAGGAAGGGCAAAAGAGGCCTTTTATGTTCATTTGACCTGTTACCATTTTCATTTCAGTTTCGGCCTTACAGCGACTCCTTACTCTTATGCAAGATTAAAAAAATTTTTTTTTTTTAATGTAGATTCAATAGTTTCAGGAGGCAGGTTTGTCTGAGTAACTTAGGCCACCAGAGTTGTTTCTCCTAATCTTCCATCTTTTTGCAGACCCTGCCCCTATTTGTGTCTGTCCCTCAGCGACATTTAACTCAGAGCTTTGGGAGTAGGCGGGGCTCTTCTCTGGAGACAAGCTTCACAGCTTCCCTCAAAGGGCTCGAAGATACAGAAAAGTCAAGAGCCTGTGTCCTGAAACATTTTTTGTCTTGGTGTTTCTGGGGAGGCCCTGGTGTTGGTCTTAGGGGCTGTGCAGAGCAGAGCGTTGGGGTGGGGGAGGTGGGAGATGCCCACCCAGGCTCTCTCCTGTCTGTAGGATGCGTCAAGCGACAGCGACTCAGACTGGGATGGGGACAGCCTTCTCTCTCCGCTCCTACCCCATGACCACCTGGGCTTGGCTGTTTTCTCCGTGCTGTGCTGTTTCTGGCCGGTGGGCATTGCCGCTTTCTGCCTGGCTCAAAAGGTCAGTCTGTGTGGGGCTGGGAGGGGACTGGATGTAAAAGAGAAAAATGCATTCAAGGAACAAGAAAACAAAACAGCAGCTATGCCTGGGGCTAGGGGAAGACATGGAGAGGATTCACATGGAAACATTCAGGGATAAAATTAGGCGTGCTACACAGAGGGCTGCCAAGTGGTGGTTAAGAACCTGAACTTAAACCCTAGGCCTGCCACTCTCTGTGAGCAGGCCACAATTTCTCTGTGCCTCATGGTCACTATGTGGATCAAATGAGTTAGAACAGAGCGGTGGCAGACACTAACACCTTACTAGTCACCCAGTACCCCCAGTGCCCAGGAGATGCTCCCTGTTTTGAGGACGTAGGAATGAGTGCATGGGTGGGTCCTGTGGGGAAGGGACTGAGGCTTCAGGAAGCAGGGTGGGCAGAAGGGCTGCCTGACTCACTGATGCCCAACATCTCCACAGACCAACAAGGCTTGGGCCAAGGGGGACGTCCAGGGGGCAGGGGCCGCCTCCCGCCGTGCTTTCCTGCTGGGGGTCCTGGCCATCGGGCTGGGTGTGTGCACGTACACGGCAGCCCTGGTGACCCTGGCTGCCTACTTGGCCTCTCGAGACCCGCCCTAGCTGTCCCTGTGGCCCTCACTGTGAACCAGAGGCTGGTGGTCCAGAGCATCCAGCAATGGGACCAAACTGTACAACCCTCTACCCTTCCTGGCTGCTACAATGTGAGATTAAACACCAGACATTCTTGCAGTCAGACCTGTGTCAGTCTGTGAGGGGCAGGTGGGGCTGAGGGCACCAGACAGGCCATCCCCAGGGCGCTCCTGCACACCTCAGAGCTGGAGAAGGGGAAACCCGAGGGTTGGGGGTTTCCCAGTTGCAGAATGATGTCTTCACAACTGATGGTGGTCAGCAGAGAATTACAGAGCTGGGTGGCAAAGACTTACTGCTCCGTATGGCAGCTGTATGACCTTGGCCCAAGGTCACATTCTTTGAGCTTCATTTTTTCTCAGTTGTGAAGTGGGATTGGTTTTTCCCCACCTGGGAAATGGGTCACACATGTAAAAGGAAGTCTCCCTCAGAGCTCTTTGTATAGCAAGTGGCAGAAACTCAACTCCCATCACCTCACACACACACAAAGGGGAGAAAGCTGAGGTAGAGCAGGATTCAGGGGCTCAAGTGAAATGGCCTGGCCTCATCTCTACGACCTCCTTCCCTTTTGGCTTCATTCCATGCAGGTTCCCCCTTGTGCGGGGGGAAATGGCCCTAGCCAACTGAGAGCACCCCAGGAACCCTCAAGGGCAGCCCCAAATGAATCATACAGCCTGCCAGTGTGGGGGTGGGGGGCAAGCATGAATGGAGCCTTTAGGTAGTGTCAAAGTGGGGTTGAAAGGAGTGTCTGCTGAAAGCAGTGGTAGCAGAGGGGCATGTGCTCACTAAATGGGGGTCAGTATAACCTAGCAATGGAGTGAGTTTGGTTCTCACTCCATTTAATGTCATTCCAGTGGGTCTTCCTGAACACCCTTCTCCATTTGGTATTCCATGGACCGTAATTACAAGCTAAAGATATTCATGCATTTCCTTCCATTTCCTGGGATGAAAATGACACTGCCCGGAGGGCAGCTGTGGGAACTTGGGAGCTAGTTCAGGCACGTGAGACACGCAGCACAGGGCCCATCACAAACCCCCAAACACCACTGGCTGCCGAGACCCAGCAACCGTGTGGCTCAGAAGTGGGTTAATCCTTGATGCTCACACATTCTTGCCCACTAAATAAAAGGGTGGGGGAGCAATCAAATGGCAACTAAAAATGCTCCCTAGGGGGTGCTACCAGCCCTGAAAACCAACTTCTGTGTACAGATGGTGAACCCCAGTCTAGTGTGCTGGCCTCTCCCTGGTTTGCCTGAATAGTGAGGGCCTGGGGCTGGGCTAAGTGGGACCCACGCTGCATTGCTGACTAGTGGGGGACCTCTGGCAGCTGCCCCACCTCACTGGGTTGTCGGGCTCAGAGGGGCCTCTGAGCCCCCATTCTTGGCTTGACCATTTTTCTCTCCTGCTTTCACAGGCGCAGCTCCACCCACGCTGGCTGCCTTGCTGGTCCTCAACAGGTCTCTTTCTGGGGCTTGTCCCCCATGTGTCAGTGAACTCACTCCCTGGCCTCCTCCTGGCTTCCCTCAGGTGTCTCCCTCTTGGTGAAGGTGTCCCTGACCAGTGTATTAAATTTGCCTTCCCCAAAGGTGCTCAAACCCCTCTTCCCCGCTTTTTGTTTGCCACAGCATTTACCATCGTCTGACAAACACCAATTCTGGGCCCTCAGCACCTAGCAGGGACCGCACAAAGTGCTCAACAGACATTTATTAGACGAAATGAATTCATTCAATAAATGTGCAATCCTAGTAATATTTTCCTGTGGGTGTGGGGTATCCATGTCCCCTCACCCTGAACCCCAGGGGCTGCAGTCAGGAGCACTCCTCAGGTGGTCCTGCAGCCACAGGCCCACAAGCTCTCCTGGGCACACAAGGACAGAGAGACAAGGCTGGGCTGCTGGTTTATTTTGCACTGGAGGTAGTGGTGGGTGGCAGCAGTGAGAGGGGCGCCCTGCCCCAGCTTGCCTCAGCTCTTGGAGTACCGCCTCTGCAGCGATTCCCGGTAGAAGCGGAAGACATGTTGTGAGGCAGCCTGGGCTGCAGCCAGGCACTGCTGGAGCTGTGTGGGAGAGACTGGTCATCACAGGCCCATCCCTGCACCGGTGCAGGGCCAGTGGGCACACCTGGTTTCTAGGGCCCCCAAACTGACCACCTCCCTCTTCACCAGGGCAACCCCCGACCCTGTCATCCTCCAGGTGAGCCAGGTGGGGAGGGGATTATTCCAAATGCATCTCCTTCCCCACTCCAGGGCCTCTTAGAGGGGATGAGAAGGAAAAAAAGAAACGGTGAGGGTTGCAGGGGCCAGCTTCCATCAGCTCCAGGGCCTCAAACCAATGAGATCAGGAATCCTGACAGTTGGAATAGACCAGAGCTCTGAAAATTTAAGAGCTCACAAAATCGGAGAGATCCTGGAATTTTAGAGCCACAGGCCCTGTGACTCCGGATGACGTTAGGAGCCACGGAATCTGAGACCCCAAATCTTAACTGCCACATGTCACTAGATTCTTGGGAGGTCCAGACTGGAAATGCTCTTGGAGACCATTTGCTCCAAGGGTTCCCAAACTCTTCAGACCTGGAATGGGGATTCCCCCATTCTGGTACCCCGCACCTCCAGATTTCAACCTGAACTCTTCTCTTTTCCTATCTCATAATTGGGCTTCCCTAAAAAAAATTTTTTATCCTCATCCGAGGACATTTTTTCATTGCTTTTAGAGAAACATTGACATGAAAGAGGAATACTGATTGGCTGGCTGTCTTCTCGCATGTACCCCACCCAGGGATCAAACCCGAAACCTGGGTATGTAACCCTAACCCAGAATTGAACCTGTGGACAACGCTCCCAACTGAGCCACACTGGTCAGGGCAGGCTTCCCCTTTAAAATTCCCACAAAGGTTTCTTGGCTACAAAATCTGCAGACTCCTATTCATAGAGGGCTCAAGGAGGGGCTCTCCTCGAACCTCTGAGGGCAGGGCAGAGTTGGGACATGTTATGGGGAAGGAAGATCTGGGGTTCCCCACATCCACATGCTGGTACCTCAGCATCAGAGAAGAGTCCCTTGGTGGTGGACATGAGTAGCTTCTGCTCCACGCTGTCGAGTGCAAAGGTCAAGACTGCCCGGGCCTCCTAGGGATGAGGGATAGAAGGTGGGGGACCTGAGCTCTCCCTTCAGACACAATGTTGGCTGATCCCGAAGAAAGGACTTGCCTTTCCCAAAGCCAGGTATCCCTGCATCCAGTGTGGTTGTCTACCTAGGGACCACCCCTCCCAGCTTTCCCAGCCTTTCCCCTGTATTCTATACTTGATTCCAACCACAGGGTTCTGTTGGGCTTCCAGGCAGTACTCCTGCCCTGCAGGGGGAGCCCTAGTGCACCTTATTTACCTGGTGCCTCCTAGCTTCTGTGCTCTGTACTGCTGAGGCATGAAGCCGGCAAAATGCATTTTCCACATGCCCCTAAAAGTTAGGTTCCACCTGTACTCTGGTGGGACACTGGCAGGAGGGAGACCAGCACCTAGGTCCTCACTCTGATAGTGACAGTGGGGTGCGGTGGGTCCTGGACTTCTGCAGCCAGGTTTACGTAGCCACAACTGACTGCAGTGATGCCTCCAATAGCATAGGCACAAGCTGGCTATAGGCTCCTGATCTCTTTTCCCTTTTGTTCCCTCAGCTCTTCCAACACTGTTGTAACCAGTTCCCTGCATTAAACTCTCCGCTGGAAATCCCCCAGTAGTTTCTGCTTTCCTGACTGGATGTGAGTGGGCAAGTAACTCAGAATAACCACAGCCCCAAGATACTGTGAACTTGAGCCGATGAGGGATGCTCTCTCTTCCTGTGCTTCTGAGCCTCTTAAGACATAAGCAGAGCTTAAGCAGCCAATCACAGCTTCAGGAGAGATACTGGCCAGAGGTAATGAAGCCGTCTGCAGAAAAGAGCAGGCACTAAGAAATGCAAAGGAAATCCGGATGGCGTTCGAGGCCCTGGCTTGATCTCTGTTCTGAGTTTGGTTCTGAATGTCAATAAATTCCGTTTGCTCACGGTTTGAGTTGGGTTTCCAGCACTTGCCCTGACGAACAGAGCGCAGCCCGTCAGCTGGGACTGGGGTGGTGTGAGCCAACTGTGGTGGGAAAGTGTGGCCTACAGGAGAGGGTCAGGGTCTGCCGTGGCCCTTCGCCAACCTGGCCTTCACACTTACCTTTTCTTGCTTGGCTGTGGGGTCCAGCATGAGGGTCCCATCAGTGTCCAGGGCACAAGTCACCCCACAGAAGAGGGCCCGCATGGGCACACCTGCATCGACTAACGCCATGCAGGCAGCGTTGAGGCAACAGGCCAGGAGCTGAGCACCACAGGGAGCAGTTAAGAGTTTCCACTGCAGGGCTGGTGAGCAGACGGGTCCTTGCCTCCAACCCCTCAGCCCGTGCGGTGGCATCATCACTGACTGACCACAGGAAGGCAGTATAGCAGTGTTTCCTAAGTGGTTCTGGGATCATGTAACCTTGGGTTCCAGAACTGACTTTGTGACCTTGAGAAGGTGAGTTACTCTCTCTGAGCCTCAATCAGGGATCAGAATATTCAACAGGTATACACTGGCAGGTGCCACGCACCTCTAGGGAAACCAAGTGCAGAGAGGGGAAGAAAACTTCCAGATCACATGGGAGGTACTGGCAGAGCCAGACTGGCAGGGAGGTGGTGGGAGGAGTCATTACTGCTGCCTCGGGGCTGGCCATCTGGGGAGAAGAGAGGTCGCAGCACAGTGGAAGGTGAGCACAGGGCCGAGCCAGACACCTGGCCCTACCGCAGCTGGCTGCCCGGGTCTAGTAGAGGATAAGGGCCCAGCTGTGGAACCCATCCCACCTCTGCCGCCGACCCTGTGACCACCTACCAAGTCTCACTTCCCCTGTGCAATGGGGCTACAACAGCCCATCCCTCCTCCTATCTATGAAGTGCCTGCCCCAGTGAGGCCCTCTAGAAATGCCCGTTTCTGGTCCTCAGCCTCAACCTGTCACCCAAACCATGGGGGTCTTTCAAGGACAAGCTGTTGGCCCTACTCTGCTAGCTCAGGGCTCCCCCAGGTCAGCCCTGACTGTTGTGGCTCAGTTGGTCAGGCGCTGTCCTGCAAAGATCACTGGCTGGGTCTCGATCAGCACACACGCTTGGGTTGCAGGTTTGGTCCCCAGCTGGGGCATGTACTAGAAGCAACCGATTGATGTTTCTCTCCCTCTCTTCCCCTTTCTCTAAAAATAAATGAAAATCTTTAAAAAACAAAACAAAAACACCTCAGGGTCAAAGTGGAGTCTGACAGGCCTGAGCCTGAGTTTTGTCTCTGCTGCCTTCAGCTGTGTGACCTTGGACAAGTGACTTCCTCTCTCTGAGCCTCAGCTTCCTCACCTGAAACATGGCAACATAAGAACATCAATCTGCCAGGGAACTTGGGCTCTGGAACCAAACAGTGTGGGTTCAAGTCCTGGCTCTGCTAATTACTACTTATGTGAGTTGAGTTTGCTGTGCAGATTAAATGCGTTGACATGTGTAAGGCACTTAGAATAGTGCTCGACACACAGTAAGCACTCAAACTGTTTGCCATTCTTTTTCAACAAGTTGGTTTGGTGCCTCTCAAGTGTTTGGAGGTCTGTTGGCCAGTGGAGGATATGTATGGCTATCAGCAAGGGAGGAAATTAGGAAAATTAAGGAGATTCTGGAGGACTTCTTGGAGGAGGCAGCTTGGGGGAAAGGATACAGAGCCAGCATCACTGATGACCTGCAGCACGATGGTGATGGAGGTACGGGGGTGCAGTGCCCCCAGCACCACCGCTTCACACGTGTTCCTGATCAGCCGCTCCCGGCTCTTCTCTGCTACACCTGGGGAAATCAGGGGTGGGAAGGGGTCAGGCTTTGCTCTTCCTCCACAAGGCTTGTGTCACCCAAGCCTCTGGAAAGGGCCTGCAGTCTCAGCCTGGGTTGGTGCAGGACTCTCCGCGGATGGCACAGGATTCCCAATGGGCAGGAGGTAGGGCCTGGCTGCCACCCTGACACGGACACTGTCCAGCAGTGTCCGTGGCATTATGGACGAGATTAGATAAATTCACACGGACTACTGAGTCCTGTGGAGGGAAAGGGACAGTACAGCCACTCTCTCAAGGGGAGAGCGCCCCGACCCTTGCCTTGACAGGCTTTTATTGGCTTTCTGATAGCATATATCAAAGAAGATTTTCATTTATTATACTTAAGTTTGCTTTAGGTAATTACTTTTTACAGAGAGCAATGGACGGGATGGTACTGATTACTTCTTACAGATTAACAAAGAAAAAATGTTGCAAATGCAAGGGAACGATAAGAGTAATTGGTCTGGTTACACTTCAATCCTTGGGAGAATTGGCACAGAGTTCAGGAAGTTACTTTAAAGATATGCAGTAAGCATTTGCTGCTTCAACTCAGGGTGAGGGAGTTTTAGCAAGAGCAATCACAAAGCAGCTTAGGTAGAATGCAGGCCTGGTTTGCTACAGGAGAACCAATCCGTGGGTTTGGCTCCTGTGTGCCGCCACATGCCTATGGGTTTTCCATAGGGCTGAGCTACAATTGTCATTGCCAGGCAGACTGGTTCCCTATACCACTCACCCCACCCCTGCCACCACCAGCATCTAGCAAGGGAGCTGCCTGGGGGAGGAAAATTTCAGAGTTCCCATGTCCCGTGCTGCTGCCCAAGCCCAACCCAGTGGGCCCAGTCCCCAGGAGTGAGGGAGACAGGAGGGCATAAAAACATGTTAATGGAAAGGGGAGATGGAGCCAAGAAAGAAGAGGGGGAAGGGAAGACTCAGAGAGACAGAGAGAGGCAAAGAGAAAAGAAACAGAGACTCGGAGGAAGAGACAGAAGTTGCTGAGGGGAGATGCTGACTGAGGACAGCAGTGAGGGAGGAGCCGGGCAGGGGTTCTCGACAGCAGGGACAACTGCAGAACCAATTACCAGGCAGCCCGATCTTCGGCCTCAGGATCACTTCCAGTGTGGCCTTGTTGAAGATCTCTTTGCTGACCTTCACCTCGGCCGGCCCGTACACCCCCGCCAGGACGGAGGTATCCCCTGCAGAGACAGCATGGAGGCCTCACCCATGTGTTCCTGCCTCTGGGGCCCACTTTGAGGCACTTAACAGTGTGGGCATCACTCTGGCCCACCGATTGTTGGCAGCGATTCTTGGAGTACTCGCTCCATTTCTCTCCCTTCACTTCCTCATCTGTGAAATGGGGACAGTAACAGTCCCTATTTAATCTCTCACTGCACCGTGAGGAATAAATGAGATAAAGCACAACACCGCCTGGAACATGCTGAGTTCACAAAAGCCTTTAGCTCATGTTACTAACTTTAACAAGAAGCTAACCTTCCTCTCTCTTACTGCAGCTACTCCCAACCTGTCCCAAAGCTTCCCCCAGCCCCACTCCCTTCCCTCACTCAGCCTCTTGATCCCAAACTTTGCAGCAGCCAGGACACCTGAGACAGGGATTAATCTCTGGGTGTGGGTCCTGACTCCCAGTTATTTTCCAGAGTGGGTATGGACCAGAGAGGGGGAAGCAAGACCTGAGAAGTAAAAAGCCTGGCTTCTAGTCCGGTCTGCCTCCTCCTGGCTATGCACCCTTGGTTGATTTTGCTCACTTCTCTGGGCCTCAGTTTTACCATGTGCAAAATGGAGACTTGACTCCAGCAGCGGCTTCCAAACTTCTCTGACCATAACTCCAGGAAATACATTTTGCAACAGGCCTCAAAATGCCTGCAGATCCGTGTGTGTGTGTAAACGGAACAAAAGCTTGACAAAATACCTTACCATTAGTGCCTTGGCATGCTTGGATATTTTCTACTCGATTCCAGTGAAAAACAATGAACGCAGTGGTTCTCAACCCCGATTGCACACTAAAATCACCCCAAAGCTTTAAAAAACACCGAGGCCCAGGCCCTCCTCCAGCTGCTGAGTGTGGGGTTCAGGCATCGGGAGTTGGAGCTCCATAAGGCCACTCTGTGCAGGGAGGGAAGGGGAACCCGCGACCTGCAGTGTGAAGAAATGAGCTCAAGCATAGCTTCTAAACACTGTTCTGAAATCAGAACCACTGCAGCATGAAATGGAAAATGTAGAGGGCAATGTGGTGGGTTCTGGGGCTATGCCATTTTTTTTTTAAATCCTTGCCTGAGGACATTTTTTCATTACTTTTTAAAGAGGGAAAGAGACAGAAACATCAATCAGCTACCTCTCATATGCGCTTGGACTTGGGGAATCCTACATGTCCAGACTTGGGGTGGAACCTGTAACCTAGGTATGTCCCCTGACCACAAATCGAACCCGCAACTTTCGGTTACAGGACCACACTCTGACCAACAGAGCCACACCGGCCAGGGCCTCAGCCTCTGCATTTTATGCTTACCAGAGATTCTGAGGCCAGAAGCACCTGAACATGCTTTTTAAAAGGGTCTTCAAAGACTCCTCATTCCAGAGGCCTGGGGCTTTGGGCTTTTAGAACATGGAAGAGGCCACCCTTCTCAGTATTCCTAAGCTCTAAGAAACTTGAGGCGTCTGAATTTAGCAAGAGAGCTAAGCCTGGGTGGGGGCAGGCCCGAGAAGGTCCCTAGTTGGGCTGTTATTCCTGGGGTTGGGAGGAGGGGCTGTTGCACAACTGAGGGCTTCTCTGTGTTCCAGGAGAATATGCCCTGAGGCGAGGAGGTCACCCAGGAGAATTAGATCTGCAGTGGGGTGGTCATTCTTGTCAGTCCAGATGAGCTCTCTGCAGTCCACCTGAACACAGGAGTCACTCCCCCTCACCTTCTCGAGGACACGGCTCCAACAGTTCTGTGGAGCAACTCCCTCCTCTCTGGGCCCACATCCAGCTTCAACGCCTGCCCCACTGATCTGACCCTCTAACAGCCAAGGTCCCAAAGAGCCGTCTCCTTCTCCTCTCCTCCTTGACCCACCATTCTACTGGAGCAGCTCTTGGCAGCATCACCAGTGACATATGTCCAAACTCCCAACCCACAGGTCTGTTCCATCCTCATGTGACGCAGCCTCACTAGGACTGAGGCAGCTAGTCGGCTCTTACACCTCTGGGCTCCTCCAGGTCACCTCCCTCTCTCGGTTTTCCTCTTGCTTTGCTCCTTCTCAGTTCTTTTTGCTAGCTCCTCATAAGTGAGAAGACGCGCACCTTAGTCCTAGGACCTGTTCTCTTTCCCATCTACACGTGTTTTCTTGGTGCTTTCATTCAATCAAGAGCTTAAAATACCATCTATAGCCAGAGGATTTAAAATGGTATGTCCATCCTGGGTCTCACTTCTGAATTCCAGATTTTATGTCCAATTTGCCACTGTGATATCTACTGGGCATTGCAAACAGGCAAAGACCTTACCTCTGTCCCTCTCTTCTCATATCCCCAATCCAAACCATCTGCAAATTGTGTCAGTTTTACCCTCAAAATACACCCAGAATCTCACCACCTCCTTAGCTTTCACTCTAGTCTGAGCCACCCTCATCTCTCTGTTGCCCCCATAACCTACTAGAGGCAACACTGAAGCCTGAGAGATTCTGTTAAAATATATTCAGATCACGTCCCTCCTCTGAGCAAAGATTCCAATGGCTCCCATCTCATTTACTACGACTTCTGTGATGGGCCATCCTTAACTCTCTCCAAAACCTCCTCTCACTGCTTCAGCCATATTGGTCTCCTGACTTCCTCAAACAAACCAGGTGCCTTCTTGCTGCATGGCCTGGGCACCTGCTGTTCCCCATGCTTGATACACTTCCTCTCCTGGTATTTTCAGGGTTTGCTCTCTTACCTTTAGGTCTTTATTCAAATGTTACCATCTCACTGAGGCCCTTCCTAATCATCCTATTTATGATTGCAGCTTTCTCTGGCACAGCCCATTCCCGTTCCATACTATAGTTTGCTCTGTAGCACCTTACTTAGTTATTTTCTTTACTGTCTATCTTCTTGGTTAGGTGAGGGCTTAAAAAATTCTTTATTGCTGTATTCTCAATGCCTAGAATACATACCTGTTCAATGAGAAAGAATAATTGAAAGCAGGTTTGTAACTGGGTAGACGGTAGTGCCCTAGAGAGGGGACTAAAGCATCTATGGGCGTGGTCCTTAGGCTTACCTCCAGAGGAATATTTACCTGGTTCAAGGAGTTTGAAAGGTATTTAACTAGATGTTACAATAGGTAAGAACTACCCCAATCTTAGGGATATTTACCCAATTGGTGGGGATGGGGAAAATCTCAACTCAGGGTGCGGACATCAACCTTAATCTGAAAAGTATGTGCTTGGGTGAAAGGTCTTCCCTACCAGGGAGTAATGAAACCGGTAATAGTCATCTACCAGCCTTCGAGGTAGTTATGCAAACAGGCAGGTTTGCCTCAGTCTGGGATGTATGGACCCAGGGTATGTCTGTGGGAGACTGAGGAAGAATCTAATCAGGGGGGTTATTCACTGTGGTGAGATTTTCCCTATTGTTGCGGATTGATGCTTATGGGGAGGTCTGCTCCTCTCTCCTGTAAGTATTTACCAGGGTGGAGGTATCTCTCCCTTCTAGTTGGGAGATATATACTTACCCGGCAGTATCCAGTAATATCCACCTGGGCAAGAAGTTCTGTATGAATCCAGGAGGTATATTTACCGGCTAGTATCGGAGGAGGTAGGCACACCTTTGCATGGTACATCGTAGCCACTCCCTAAAATAAATACGACTTGGGTGAACGCGGCCGCGGCACTATCTACTTGGGTAATTTCTCACCTTGCAGGAACGAGGCAGAGCCATCCGGCCGGGACAGCAGGTTCTGTTCGCAAGCAAAGTGCCGGAGGCTGCAGCCGGGGCCCCGAGTACTGGAATCTGCTCCATACTCAGTGCGGATTTTGGCGTCAGTCTGCATCGCCCCCTCCACCCGCCAACTCCACGAGTTCAGTGGCTTCCGCACCGAAGAACGCGCTGGCGCACATGCTGCGTACCCAGGGCGCAATGCGCGGATCCAAGTTCGCCAGGGCCCGCACGTGGCTCCCCGTTTACTAACAATATGACCCCGCCCGCTCCAGTCTCTAAATTCCAGAAAAGCCATTGGACAGTAGCAAGTAGTGGGTGGTCCTTGGCAAGGGCTCGTCCTACCCGAGGCCCCGGGTCTTAAAATCCTGAGGCTCTAGTCAGGTTGCCCTCTTTTTTGCCTGTTACAAAAACAGTGACAGTGAGGCTATCAGAGTCAGTTCGGGAGACTGTGTTGTTTTATCTATAAATATATGTGTCCTAGGGACCTCAGGACTATATCAAATGCTTTCTTTGCAGAGTGGTGCTGGCACTTGAGTCAGGCTAGTGAAAGGGCAGCCCCAGTATCGACAAGGAGAGGGGCGGATCGCCAAGAAGTTGTTAGTCAAGATGGCGTTAGTGGCTGTTGCGGCGCGGGTCTGGGGACCACGTAGAGGCTGGGGCCAGGCTGGCCTCCTTTTCCTGCAGCGGCTTGGGATTCGGGGGCTGGCTATATCTGTGAGTACCTGGGGCACCAGTGAGTTATCCCCAGCAGAGAATAGGGATGTCAATGCCATTTTCAGAGTGTGGGGTTCCTGCAAGGAGTGAAGGAAGGGCTGTCACAGAAGGGACAAGGGGTAGGAGAACCACTTAGAGAGGACACTCAGAGGGAGAACTTCCACTTCCTTAGGAGAGGAAAAGTGAGGCAGGTTCTTTTGGGGCCTCTTGAGACGGAGACAATTTGGAGAGAGGGATGGGGGTTCCTCATTAGTTGCCAGGGGGTGATGACCGCTGGGAAGAAGGCGAGACCTTTGTTTTAGGGGTTGGGGAGTGAAACTGCTTTAGTAAGCTTGTTTTAGGTAAAGACCCCTCCCCTTCAAAGAGGAGAAAAGAGAGGTCAGGTCTTTCGTCACGGATTTTTTTTTTAAATAGTGCCCTATATTTCTTTGCTCCTTTGCTACAATTCTGATTGTACAATGAATTGCAGAGCCTTGACTGGTGTGGCTCAGTGGATTGAGAGCCAGTCTGCGGACGGAAGGGTTGCTGGTTCGATTCCTGGTCAGAGCACATGGCTGGATTGCGTTCCCAGTTGGGGGCGTGGGGGCGTGCGAGAGGCAACTGATCAGTCTGCTTCTCTTTCTCCCTCTCTCTAAAAGTAAATAAATAGTCTTTAAAATGAATTGCATAAAAAAGTTGTTTGAACCTGTCCCTGAATAAGATGCCAGGACAGGGACCTTGTCTGTGGGTTGCAGTAGACCTATGAACTAAAATCTCACAACAAGAAAATAGTTGTTTAGAAGGATATGAAGCTAGATCACATTGGTTCATGTCCCTAATCTGCTATTTTTCAGCTGTGTAGCCTTGGGTAAGGGTCTGCTGTTCTCTATACCTAATTTTCCCCTCTATAAAATGCTACCACTGGCACCTCAGAGGGTTATTGTGACAATTAAATATGTAGAATGCTAAGAAGGTGACCTGGCATTATGCTAAGGGCAATAGGAGTGTTGGCCGCTTTTGAAAGTGAGGGTGGAGGGAAGGAGGGAGGAGAAATGTGACTTTCTTTCGGAGGGCTTGGATTGATGAGGGCTCTGGAGGGAATCTGTTAAGATTTTGTGGGGTTGGGCCTGACCCTCTGACCCTCCAATCCAGAAGGAAGGGAAGCTGGAACCTGTAGGTGGAAGCTCTGGATGGGAAGAGAAAGGGGAGGAGGGTGAAGAGGATGGGGTCGGAGTGAGGGGAGGGGTCAGAGGAAGGGAAGGGTTGCTGGAGCTGGATGGGGGTCGGGCTGTCTCCTACATTTGGGCTGGTTTGTGTTGGCCTTTATTTGGGGGGGGGGTGGGGGCGGGAAGCGGTCAGATCTTCCATAGCTGATCTCGGTCCCAGGAGCCCATTGGCTGGGCCAGTGGGGCGGGAGGTGGGCTGGACTCCCGGCTGCACTTGGGCTGCACTGGGCTACAGTAGGGAAAGGTCATTTAGGCCTGATTAAATCAGCTTTCTTCTGGCCCGGTCTCCCTGCTGCCCCTTCCCTTCCCTCTTGACTTCTGTCCTTTGATTTTTTTGGGTGGAGTGGAGGAGAGGAGGAGAAGGTCTCCTAGAGTTCTACTTTTTATGTATGTATAGTATTTAAAAATTTACATATTTTTGGAGTCCTCGGTTTTCTTTCCCACATTTATTTCTCCAACTTGTTTTTTTAAAATTAAAAATGATACTTTTGTATTTTTGAGTGGAGGGAAGGAATAGTAGCATTTAGTCAAAGATTTTAGGCCAGGGCTGTCCTATAGAACTTCTGGAGATGGTGGAAGTGCTCTTTGTCTGGGCTCTCCAGTGTAGTAGCCACCAACCACACGTGGCTGCTGAGCACTCAGAGTATGAGTAGTGCCGCTGAGGAACTGAAATTGTCACTTTACAGACGGTTTCCATCTTAAGATGCTTTGACTTAACTTTTAGCTTTAACAATGGTGCAAAAGTGATACACGTTCATTAGAGACCTTACTTTGAATTTTGAACTTTTCCCAGACTAGTAGTATGTGTTAGATACTCTGGTTGTGCTAGGCACAGGCAGTGGGCCACAGCTCCTAGTCAGCACACGGTCCTGAGGGCACACAACCACAGTGAATTGTGTGGCCAGCATTTTTTGGCTATTGTGTTTTGTGTTTTCACATCTTATGTCTGCAAAAGGCCCGTCTGTCTTCTGCTTCTGGTGAGAGGAAAAAGAAGAAGGCAATTATTTTGAGATGAAATTCAAGATAATTGCTCAGCTGTAGGCTGTAAGTGTTCTGAGCACATTTAAGGTAGGCTATAATGTTCAGTAGGTTAGGGGTTTTGTTTTTTTGGGGGGGAGGGGAAGGGAGGGAGAAAGAGGAGAGAAACATTTTGTGGTTCCCTTTTGTCCAAACCCCGCCTGGGAACGAACCAGATACCTAGGCATGTGTCCCGATCAGGAATTGAACTTTTTACTTTATAGGAGGACGCCCAACTAACTGAACCATACTGGTGGGGGCAGGTTAGATGTTTTAAATACATTTTTGATTTGTGATATTTTCAACTTGTGTTGGGTTGATTAGTACTTAACCCCACTGTAAGTCCAGGAGTGTCTGTATTTAATTTTTTTAAAGTTTTAATTGATTGATTTGAGAGAGAGAGAGACAATGATTTGTTGTTCTACCTATTTATGCATTCATCAGTCAATTCTTACATGTGCCGAAACGGGATCGAACCTGCCACCTTGGCGTATCCCAATGGCACTAACCAATTGAGCTACCTGGCCACGACTGTATTTATAATGAATTTAAATTTAAATAGCCACTGGCTGCCATATTGGATAGTGCAGTTTCCGCTGAGCCAGGAGACACACAGTGCCTTGAAGGAAGGTTGGGAGGCTGTGTTGCAGTGGACAGGTTGGGTTGTTGGCGCAGGCTGGGTCGGGAGGACTGTGGGAATGCCTGCCTTCTTCCTGTCTGCTTGCCCTTCCTTTCACCTTGGAGATGTTTGCCTGATTCTGTCTTCCTTTCTTCCCCTCCAGTTGCTGGCAGATGTATTAGTGCTCAGGGTGAAGAGGAGGAAGGAAAACTGGTTTGTCAAGGTGTCCGGAGTCAGTTTCTCAGCCAGCAACCCAAGAAGCAAATGGGACCTTGGCCAGGTCGTTTCACTTCTCTGAGCGTAGCAAGCAGGTGACTAGAGTCCCTGCCCTGTTGGAAATCAGGGAGCACCTGGAGCTTGTTTTGTGCAAATTAGCAGTAATGTTATTTCTCTGACCCAGCTGTTCGGGCAGCTGTCCAAGGGCTCCAGTGTCCTGTGCAGTGTCTCCGAGTGGCCGGTGCCCAGTGTGTATTGTGGGATGAATGGAGACGGTCATAATTGATCCATTTATGTCCATCTCCCTTTTGCCTTGTGTCTTAAGGACCCTGGTCTGTTTTCTAAGGAACCCAACTTCTTTTCACATCATGAAGCACTTTATAATTTACAGTACCCACTTGTTACATGTAACACAGCTATACTGCAAGGTACCTGCTGGTAGTTTTCTCTCATTACAGGTGAGGAAACTGAGGCCCCGAGAGGTGAGGTGTGAACTTGGAGCCCTGGAGCCCAAAGCCCAGTTTCTTTTCATAGTACCAGGCTGCCAGGAGGAGAGCATTAGGGCTTTGTTTAGGTCTTGCAACTTGCAGCTCAGTCCAGGCTTGGCTGGCATCACCAGCCTCTGCCCAGGCCAGCTGGTGGGGAGCTGGGTGACAGAGCTGGCCTCAGCCCTTTCCCTCAGTGCCACTGGCCATTTTTCCCGCGCCTTGGATGAGCCCCTGCTACCCAGAGGCCTCTGTGGGTATATGGTCCTTCAGATGTCAGCGGGCAGGCTGCATCCTCAGAGAAGCTTTCCTGATCTCAACACCAGTCCCTATCTGTAAAATAGGGACCATGGAAGTACCCTTTCAGAGAGGTGTGAGGAAGAAAGGAAATGGTTCTTATGAAGCACTTACTACATATACCATGTGCTCAGTAAGGGCTCAAGAAATGGCTGCTGTTTTTCTCCAGGGACAGGGAGTCTGGGGTGGCCATGACTAATGCTGGGAAAGGTTGGCCTCCCAGAGGGCTTCACACTCCAGTGCCTGGGAGAGCATAGTGCTGCTCAAGCCCCCAGGTCCCAGGTCCCTGAGGCCAAAGAAAGGCTGATTAATCATACTTCCCTGGCGTCCCCAACTATCTCTCCCACAAGGCAGGCCACTGATGAGGCCGCTGACATATCTGACCTGGAAGCACTTTGGACTGTTTGAGGGCAGAGTGCCTCAGACCCCAGGAGGGAGTGGGTTTGGGTGGCCTTAGTGTTCTACGTGCAGAGGGGGCTTGGTTAACTGGCTCATTTGCAGTGCCTTCTGTGGCTGGGCCCCACCTTTCTCACCACCCTCCCTAGGCAGTAGTGGTCTGGCTGCCTCACTTCATGAGCTGACATCACCACTCATGAGCTCTGTGACCTTGGTCCAGTCACTTAACCCCTCCAGGCTTCGGGGCCACCTGTTTTACTGCCATGTGATAACAGGTCCTGCCTCCCTGAGCTGCCGTGTGGGCTCATTGAGCGCATAGGCCAAAAGAAAGTGCAACGTGCCCAGCACATTGTTAGCCGTTGTTATTAATGTGCTGCACCTGTACTGGTCTCCAGGGTGCCTGGGTGCCAGGGTCCCAGGCTCTGTTCTCTTGGCTCAGAGCCTTTGTTGTTCCCAGAGACTGAAGTGTTCTTCCCCCAGCCTTTGCAGGCTCACCCCTGCTTGTCCAGCAGGCCTCAGCTTCACCCCCCTTCTCTAGGAAGCTTTTCCTCGCACTCCATCTGATGCTGGTGGTGAAGGTTGCCCCAGAGCTATGGCGGGTTTTATACCTACCTCACTACCATTCCTGTGGAGTAGCAATTCTTACTTTATCCACGAAGGGACACAGGGTCAGGGTGACTGTCCTGCCCAGATGACATGGCTGGAAAGGGACAAAGTCAAGATTCAAACACAGGCAGTTTAGCTCTAGTGTCTCTGATCCTGCCCTGCCCTGTGTTAAGCACTAAACATCCTGCCTCCTCTGAGCTCAACCCCCTCTTGATTGTAACTCGTGTTGAGTGTTTGTCGCAGCCCTCGGTTCAGGTGTGACTTGGAGCCAGTGTTCAGCACCTACCTGTTTGATGACAGTTGTTAAATACACTAGTCAGCTACTTGTGTGCACTGAGTGTTCATTCTTGCACTGGGCTGAGCAGTTACACCATGGAGTCATTAATCCTCGTGACCACCTGTGAGATAGGTCGTCCTACCGTCCTCTGTTTACGAATGAGGAAGCTGAAGCTCAGGGAGGTTCAGTTGCACAGCCAGGGGCAGTGGTCTGCTCCCGTCCATGCCCTTAATCTTGGTGCCCTAGGGAGTGGCTCCACAAGGGGCCACCTTGCCATTGATCTGCTGGGCAGATCAGACGATCCAGGGCAGGCCTCCCTGTTTCCTGTGTGGTGGGAGAGGATGTGGTTTCAGGGTTCTGTGTAAATCTGTGTGGCCTCTGCCATTGTAAGTCACTGGCCACCAGGACAAACCCACCCCCTCACCAAAAACAAAAGAAAAAGTGGGTGGAGTGGCATCCTTTCCCTGCAGGCATTTATCACCCACTCCTGTAGTGGAGCATTTCCCTGGACCAGGCGCTCCTGAACCTTTCTCAGAGCGCACTGACTCGGTACAGAGCCCTGGGGTGGCCCAGGAGAGAATGCACTCCCAAGGCTCACCCCCAGTGTGTGGGGTGCCCCACAGCACCCGCTCTTTGGTCTCTGTAGGCAGACAGAGGCCTGTCCTGACATCCTGGCTTGTGCGGAGCCCTGAGATCCTATCCTCCAGACCCCTGCCGGCCCCTGGACTACCCCCTTAGAGGATCGTAGCCCTCGTTCCATTTGTGTCCCCAGGCCTCTGTCTTTGTCTGGAGTGTCTGCCAGGCCCTGCATCACTCTTCAGTGTGAGGTGCAGCCAGTCCTTCTCCCCACCTCCTCTGCCCCATCTTCCTCTTGAGGTGCAGTCATTTCCCTTTTCCCATCTCCTGATCTTCTAGATTTCGTTTTTTCCCTTCTACCAGTTTTCAGGCACACGGTGTGTCCTGTGCCTGTACCAAATTCTTTGGGTGCCTTATCTTAGGAACTTTTCGCAGCAGTGGTCTACAGCCGTTTTACAGAGGGGAGATTCAAAGAGAGGGTGTGTAGCAGAGGGCCACAGAGTGAGCTAAGAAATTGGAGCCCAGGCCAGTGGGACTCCAGAGCCCTTGAATATAACCGCTCATTCATCCGTTTGTTCAGTAACTGCCTGTTGAGTGCCTGCTCTGTAATCGGCCTGGACATAATCCCTACCTTTGGGGAGCTTATGATGTGTGGGGGAGACAGACACGACACAAAAGGACACATTAGGTGGACAGAAAGGCCTGGCTGCGGGAGCGCTCAGGGGTGTGAGCCCTCTTGGGGAAGTGCAGTCTGCAGAGTTTAGCTGCTTCACTTGCAGGTGGAGGGGAGTCTGCCGTGATGTGAGGTCCAGACCTGCCTTGCTGCTGGGAGTGTAATTTCCTCACAACTATAATTGCAGATGAACGCACTTGTGTTCATGCGCCCCCAGAACCTTGGATGGCTTCTTCACTGTAATTAAAGGAGAGGAGGAGGAAGGGAACACCCTTGAGCACCCATATGTGAGGTCCAGCTCATGTCACACTCAGTCATTCTTCAGCTCCTGTTGGGAGCGAAGCCACGGTTATGAGCTAAGAGGACTCTGGTGACCAGTGTAGAAACCAGGCCAGCAATGGCAATTGGGTTAGGAAGCATGGGTTTTGGGGTCTGAGTGTCAGCTCCGCCCAGGTTTAAAGCCAGTCCTGACTTATTTATTTAGTTTCAGCTCTGTGGCCCAGGGCTGGGCAGGTTATTTTATCTCCCTGAACCATAGGTTTCTCATTTACTCAAGGGCAATAGTAAGATTGTGCATGCAGAGCTAAGCTTGGCACTCAGCAAGTGCTTAATCAAGGGGCACTGTTGCAATACTGCGACCAGTTGAAGGTTATCTTAAGAGTTGAGAGACTGAATTGGTTCATATTCTGCCACACATGGAGGCTTCTCACGGGCTTTCCCTGCCAGGCCTCCTATGATCTGAGCAGGTGTGATGCTTCCCACAGATCTCCTCCAGCTGCCCTGAGCTCTTTCCACGTTCCACAGGGGGCATACTGTTCTTCACATTTTGCCTTTTCATGTTCTGTCCCCCTGGCATCGAATGCTCTTTTCCTGACCCCTAGGTAGCTTTCAGGGCTCACTCGCATGTCAGTTCCTCAGACAAGCCTGACCTCCTTTGCACTCCACTCCATGGAGCCCCATGGCTTCTCCTAGGAGAACATGACTCACCCCTGTCAGTACCTATTCAGCATCTGTCTTTCATTCTGGCAGCAGGGACAGATGTCTTGTGTCTCTTAAGTCCCCAGAACCCAGCGCAGGGCTTGTAACAAAGCAGGTGCTCAAATACTTACTGAGTGAGTCAGGCTGGGCTTGTGGAGGGACTTAGGTGTGGCACGGAGAGGGCATGATGCATGTGGAGCAGTTCGCCACGGCAAGGGGGCAGAGGCAGAAAAGAGATGACAGCAGTGATGTGGTGGTGGAAATCATAGTATTTTTTTGAGCATTTACCGTATTTGCTGACATTTTATGCGCGGGACCTCATTTTAGCCTTGCAACATTTCTATGAGTTCTCCATTTTATGGATGAGAAAGGGGTGGCTTTTTCAAAAGGGGAAGTCACTTTCCCATAGTCACCCAACAGGGGATTTGAACCCAGGCAGACTGACTCAGTCAACAGACTGAGGTCTGTTCTGGGTGGCCTTCCTGCTGGGCACAGGGGTCAGTCAGTAAAGAGCCCACCCAGGTGACTCAAGGGCTCTGTGCAGAGGTGTCTGTGCCTGTTGCAGCCATGCGAAATGGACAGACCGGTCGCTGTGGCCAGAATGAGGAGACCTTGAATGCCGGGGCAAAGAGTTTGGGCCTCTGATAATAATAACAGCTGCCAGTTCTTGAGCTGCCTGCCACTTTTTCAAGATATTTTATCTTTACAACAACCCTGTGGGATCGATGTTATTTTTACCTCAGTTGGATGAGGAACTGAGACACAAAGACGTTCCAGTAACTTGCCTGAGCTTACGCAATGGGAAAGTGGTGGAGCTGGAATTCACACCCTGTGTGTCCATGGCGGCTTAACCACCAGGCCACTGCCTGGCCCCGTGGGGTTGAGCCAGTGCGATCCCGAGTGCTACTCCTACTCAGGTGTCTGCCCTCCCCTCCCAGCATCCCCACAGGCAGCAGCAGCAGCACTTTTCATCCCTGGACGACAAGCCTCAGTTCCCAGGGGCCTCGGCAGAGTTCGTAGACAAGCTGGAATTCATCCAGCCCAATGTCATCTCTGGGATCCCCATCTACCGCGTCATGGATCGGCAGGGCCAGATCATCAATCCCAGCGAGGATCCCCACGTGAGAAGCCACCTCCTTCACCCCCTGCCTCCCATGCCCAGGCCCCTTGCCCATGTCCTCTCTGGTCCCAATGGCTCTATGTCTCTCTGTGCCTTTATCTGCAGCTGCCACAGGAGAAGGTCCTCAAGTTCTACAAGAGCATGACACTGCTCAACACCATGGATCGCATCCTCTATGAGTCCCAGCGGCAGGTGCGTGGGGACAGGCTGGGGAGGGGAGCTTGGAATCACCTGAGGTCCCTCTGCCTGTGTGTGGGCCAAAAGATAGCTCCCAAGGAAGAAAGAGTGGAATGGAGATCCACTGTCTTGGGGTCCTTAGAGTTCTTGGAGGTTTTCTTGGACCACTATAGGGAGAATGTGGGAATGGCTCTGGCCAGGGGCAGGAGGATGGACTAGATCACTGAAAACACCTATTGTGTACCGGGCTGGGGGCTTTGCTGTGCAGGGAGATGGCAGGTAGGAGTCATGAGGGCCCTTCTTCTTGGGAGCTCACAGTCCTGAGAAACAGGGAGACCCTTAGTGCTTCCCGGAGTGACCATGGCAGACACGCTGGGACCCTCAGTAGACGGAGACCTACTCAAAGAAGGAAATTTATTGATTCAAGTAACTTCAAGTTCAGAGGGCCCTGTCTTCAGGCACAGCTGTGTCCAGGAATTGAAAGATGTCACCAGACCTCTTCCTCTCGAGTGTCTTTTCTTCTCTCCTTGGCCTTGGCTTCCTTCATTCTCAAGCAGCTGAGGATTCTGGAAGCTCCAGGCTCCTGGAGAGGTGGCAGAGAAAGGGTTCAGGGTACGATTGAAGTTCTCATCTGCTACTTTCTGACTTCGTGGGCCTGGGAAAGCTGCTTGACCGCTCAGTGCTTCAGTTTTCTGGTCTGCATGGGGTTGTCATGAGGATTGATGGTGACGTGTAAGAGCTTTAGGGACAGTAAACTTGGCATTTCGTTAGTCCATGATAAATATTAGCTATTATTTGCTATGACCCTACTAGCCTTGCAATAATTAAACCTTCTCCTTAGTGGTGGAAAGAAATTGGTCTGTAATGTTCCAGTAGAAGGCCCAGGGCTGATACTCATTGGCCGCGCTTTGATCACAGACCCCTCCCTGAGCTATCTGGTGACAGGCCAGGCTGGGGCCATGTGCCTGTCTCCAGGAACCAAGGGAATAGAGTAGCAGACCCAGAGCAGTATTCTTCCCCCTTTCCTGTTAGAAAAGGGGGAGGAATACTAGGCAGGCAGGTCCTCACATGAGGATTGGCTAGGAAATTTGCATTTGCATGAAGGCCCCAGGTAACAGGACTGAGCAGATCAGGCAGGCAGCCTACTCTTGGACTCTTGCTCACAGGAACACTCCATAATGGCTCTCTCAGTGATGGTGTGGTCTCCACCCTGCCCAGCCACTTCCTTTGGTTCCCGGGTCCACAGGATCACATCTGGTCCTTCCTGTCCATCTTGTATTCCTCTGTGGCCTTGGCAGTTCACTCCCCTCTCCACAGCCTCAGTGCCCGGCCAGGCCATCTGCCCACCCTCACACAAGCCGGGCTCCTTCCTGCCTCTGCATTGGCTGCACAAGCAGGGCTGTGGAATCCCCTGGATGTGGATGCAGTCAGAGTTATGAGTTTGAGCGGGTGATTTTTCTTGTCTTTGTCTCAGTTTATTTAGTATATTAAAAAAAATGGGGATAACCCATTTTTTAGAGAAGCCACCCTACAGGGCCGGGGTAGGAATTCTGTGAGAACCAGCATGTAAGGTCTCTTGCGGCCCATCAGCTGATACAGGAAGCCCTCAGTGAGATCAACTCCTCCATAGAGGTTCATCCTATTAGCTAGGATTACTTTCACCTGCAGTAACAGACCTCCTCCCATTCTCCCCCCTCAAAAAATCCTAACAAAACAAAAACAATAGCTTCAACAGATTAATAGTTTTTTCCCTTGCATAAAAGAAATCTGGAAACAGGTGGTCTAGGGAGGGTATAGTGGCATCACAGTGTCATTGGATACACAGTGTTGGCTTCTAGCCTTGAGGGTCCCTCATGAACCTAATGGCTGCTGGGGCTCCCTCCCTCACATCTCATTCCAGGCAGGAAGTGGAAGGAAGGTGGAAGGTCAGACATGGCACATTCCAGATATCTCCGCAGCCATCTTTATAGAACTTTCCAGGTAGTCCCAATAATACATCACATTTTTATTGGTCACTCCTAGTACAAGGGAGAATAAGAAACGTAGTGTTTTAGTCTACGCAGTTGCTACCTGTGGTGAAATGAGACCTCTGTTAGCAAAGAGGAAGAGGGACAGGATACTGGGTGGCAACCAGTGACCTCAGCCGGTAACCCAGGTGCTGTTTGCTCAGGGGCCCTCTAAGGCTGTCACCCTTGCCAGTCTCGCAGCCCTGCCAGACACTCAGTACCCAGCATTTACTCACTCACTCAGCTCTGGGAGGTCAATTAGCTTTTAATTGGCTCCCCACTTAGAAGAAAGCATTATCCATCTGGTTCTCCTACCGTGATAGAGAGCCGGGCCTGTGGAACACGTGAGGGCTGTGCAGCGAGCACCCGAAGGTGCCAGTTTGAGCTCTCTCTGTTTCACTTTACGCGTGGTTCTGGGAAGCTCATTTCTGTTTCTGTGCCAGGGGCTCCCCAAATCTTCAACCTGCCTTAACCTCTTAGCCCCAGATCTGTTTGGCTTCTCACCCTGATGTCCTACACCGGATTCAGCCTGTCCAAACTTGGTCTCTGCATCTTCCTCCCAGGCCCACTTCTCTTCCTCCGTTAGGCCACTTCTCAGCGGAGGGTTCCACCATCCACCCATTTGCCCAAACTGGAGACCTGCACTTCATTTCTGTCTCCTTCCCCCTCACTATCACTTTCTCATTCACTCTGTCCCTAGGTATTTATCTATTTATGTTTTTTCCCCACCCATCTCTGTCCCTGTATATTTAGTTAGAAATCTGCTCTGCTGCTCAGCAGTACCAACGTGGTTGAGTTGGCTTTCATCATGTGCTTGTTGTCTTGTGTTCCAAGATAGCTGCCACAGCTCCAGGCATCATGGCTGTGTGCCGGGCAGGAAGAAAGGAAGGGGAAAGGCTGGCACCAGCTGCAGGGTTTTTTGTTTGTTTTTTTTAATCAAGAAAACAAAATCGTCACTTATCGGCCTTTTGGCTAAGATCAAGTGTAGTATCTGTTCTTACCAGTTTAATAGCTGATACATCCTTTATCTGAGGACATGGAGCTGGAATATGGAATAGGAGCTTGCTCTGTCCACTCCATGCATCCACCCAGTATTGCAGTACTTCCAGGAACAGTGCATTAAAAAAAAAAACCCAACGCAAAATCAGACTTCATTTAGGTCTCTGGCTAGAGCTGTATCCTGCGAGGGTGGCTGGGAACCTAATGTTTGGGTTTTCCAGGCTCTGGGTTCCAGGCTTATAGCCAGCCAGGAGGGTATGTCACTCCCTGGTACTGCTGCTACTGCTGCTTTTTTAAAAAAAAATTTAGTTAAAAATTTTTAGTTTTCAGCCCTGATTGGTGTAGCTCAGTGGATTGAGTGTGGGCCTCCGAACCAAAGGGTTGATTCCCAGTCAGAGCACATGCCTGAGTCTCAGGCCAGGTCCCCAGTAGGCGGCGTGTGAGAGGCAACCACACCTTGATGTTTCTCTCCCTCTCTTTCTTCCTCCCTTTTCTTCTCTCTAAAAATAAATAAATAAAATGTTTTAAAAAAATTTTTGTTTTCGATTATAGTTGACATTCCGTGTTATTTTATTTATTTATTTTTAGAGAGGAGAAGGGAGGGAGAAGGAGACAGAAACCTCAAGGTGTGGTTGCTTCTCACGTGCCCTGTACTGGGACCTGGCCCGCAGCCCAGGCGTGTGCCCTGAGTGGGAATCGCACTGTCATCTCTTTGGTTTGCAGGAAGGTGCTCAATCCACTGAGCCATACCAGTCAGGGCTATTTTTTAAAAAATTTATTGATATTTAGAGAGATTGATTTGTTGTTCCACTTACCGATGCATTCATTGGTTGCATCTTCTATGTGCTTGACCAGGGATTGAACCTACAATCTTGATACAGCAGGATGACACTCTAACCAACTGAGTGACACCGGTCAGGGCTGTACCACATCTTCTTTGTCCACTCATCTATTGATGGGTACTTGGGGTTGCTTCCATATCTTAGCTATTGTAAATAAAAATACGGAACGCTCCATGAATTTGCATGTCATCTTTGCGTAGGGACCATGTTAATGTTTGCATCATTCCGTTTTTAGTACATGTGCTGCCAAAGTGAGCTCGCTGACTGCTGCTTACGTCTGTCAACCATCCACTCCTCTCCCTGCCTGTCAGCAGTTCCAGGCCAGGCCATTGCCCTTCTTCTGTGGCTTGCTGTCCTCAGTCCTGTTTCTTGTATCCATTTCCCACATAGCAGCCTGAGAAACATTTCTAACACATCACTCCCCAAAGACAGCCGTGGGCATGTTACCACTGTTCTCCAGGTACAGTTCAGATGTCTCATTCCCTGTGGTACCTGGGTTCTGCCTGTCACTCCTGCCTTGTCCTTTCCCACCTACTTCCTGTCCCATCCCTTCCAGCCTCGTGGGCTTTATAGTTGTCTCTATCTGGCAACCTTTGTCCACCCCTACCTTCACTTAGGGTAGGCATTGCTCCCTGGTGCCCCTCCTTGGTGGGGCGGGTACGTCCTTACAGCTCCCGTGCACAGCCCCCTCAGTCTGGCTCTAACCAGTCTGGCAGTTCCTGCACGAAGTCGGAAGCTCCAGTGTGGCCTGGCCCAGAGCAGCCTTCAGGAAGTATCTGCTGATCAGTGGAGTCATGAGAAGTTGGTCACTATTTGTACAGTTCTTACTGGTTGCCCCGCATAACTAAGCCTAGGCTTCTGGACTCCCCTCTACCCACAGGGCCGGATCTCCTTCTACATGACTAACTATGGTGAGGAGGGGACGCATGTGGGGAGCGCGGCAGCTCTGGACAACACGGACCTGGTGTTTGGCCAGTACCGGGAGGCAGGTACGCCTGCCCATGTCCTGGCCCTGTGGAGCACATGCCAGAGGTCTGGGTTTGGGGTCCCCAGTGAGGCAGGTCCAACCCAGTCCCTCCTGGTATGAAGGTGAGGCCCTCATTAGTTACCCTCTGTGCTCTTGGAGGAGTGGTACAATGCCAGGGAGGTCCAAGGAGCTGGATGAAGAACTTTTCAAGTGAGAAAGAGATAAGCCAGGTCCAGAGTTTAGAGTGGGTGGGCTTCCCCTCTGTGGAGGGCGGGCACTGTTGTGGTTAAGAGCCTTTTCTCCTGACTGGACCATGGCTATTGGCTGTCAGATTTGGGGCAAATCACTTCCCTTCTGTGAACATCAGTTTTCTCCAGAATCAAGATGATAATGGTGGTATTACAATCTCTGTGCTGTGGATATAATCTCTGTTGCTGGGATCGTGCAGGATGGGCAGGCTGAGCTGCAGGTGTGGCATGTACTGTGGGCCCCTGTCCGCCCAGTGTGAGCTCTGCTGGTCTCTCTCCAGGCACCACAGCCTTCAGGGAGCAGAAGCAGATGGGAGGACCTGGCAGGTTCCAGCCAGGGAGCCAGCTCCCTTCTGAGTGCAAAGAAGGGTCAAAGACTAGGACTGAAGAAAATCAGTGTGCATAAAAGAGTGACTGGGGGTGAAGAAGCCAGCCCGGGGAGCTGAGGAGCTGGTTCCAGACTGGTGGTTGGCATGGGGGCCTTGCAAAGCAGCCTCTCTCTGGGGATGCTGGGAAGGCATATCTTGAGCCTTCCTCTTAGGTACTTGCAAGTTGCTGAACTGCTCCTCAGTTGCTTAATGGTTTCATGGGACAGATGATGCAAAGCCATTAGTACAGGACCTGGCGTGGGGTAAGCACTCAGTGTCAGAAGTGATGTCTTGACTGGGGCCTCTCGTCCTGGGACAGCTCTTTAGGAGGGAGGCAGGGCCTGGCCAGGCTGGCTGTGCAGAGCCCTCCCTGGACCGGTGTGCTGGTCCAGTTTACTTTTGGACTGTCTACTCCCCTCTGTGCTGCACCAGAACCCCCCTTTCCCACATGCAGTAGGAGGACAGGTGCCCACTGATGGTCTGTGGTTCAGCATCTTTAGCAAGGAAGATTTCCCCAGACACTAGGCTGCACACCAGGCCCTTGCCAGGTTTGCTGAGTGCTTCCTGCCTGTTTTGCTGAAGTGGTCCCTGGTGAGGGCTCCAGGCAGGCCAAATGAGGGCCCCAGAATCCTGGCGGCGGCTGGGCAGTCCACACAGGGCTGTTTGGGCCCTGGCCGCCTTACCGGAGGGGCCCTCTGGCACCACTGGTCAGCACACAGCTCTGTGTCTGGGCAGCTGCTGAGGGCACTCATGCTAGGTGAGATGAGGCAGACCCTGTGCCCCATCCTCAACTCTCTGTCTCCCCACTGTGGAGTGGGGAGAGCAAGGGTACCCAACAACCGAATTGTGCTGTCTCCGGGACAGCCCACCAGCCAGGTGAGAGAGCCTGGCGGTGAGGTTCTCTTTGATGGTGGCGGGTGGGCATCCAGCAGAGATTTTGTTTAAAGAAGAGTTTTACTGCCATAAATAGGTTTGAATGTTTTTCTTGTTAGTCCAGAAGTTGTGAGCTAGTGGCTTGTATTTTTATTTTGTTCATATGATGATTTTTCAAAGTAATTAGTTGAAACACTTAAAATTTGGGTAGTTTCTCATTTTTTAAAAAAAGCAAGCTAGGTTTCTTCTTTTGAAAACCTCGATGATTTAGCCTCCCTCGGTAGCAGTCACTTGGTCCGAACAGTGGCCTCCCTCTTGAGACAGACCTGTACTTGCTGGCCTGCCCACCTGGGTCCTGCACCTGCTGGTCCCCTCAGCCTCCCAGTGTGCTTCCCTTGGTCTCATCCAGCTCCTTTACTGCACAGACAGGGAACTGGAAGTCTGGGCAGGAAGGGCCTTGCCCTGGGACCCCCACAGGGCTCTGCACCCCCAGACCCTCTCCCTCAACAACTGCCTCCGCCCTCACAGGCGTGCTGATGTATCGGGACTACCCGCTGGAACAGTTCATGGCCCAGTGCTATGGCAACGTGAACGACCCGGGCAAGGGGCGCCAGATGCCTGTTCACTATGGCTGCAAGGAGCGTCACTTTGTCACCATCTCCTCTCCACTGGCCACACAGATTCCTCAGGGTGAGGATAGACGTCCTGGGCCTGGACCACAAAGACCAATGCTCTGCCCCTGAGCAGGCCCCAGCCCTTCTCCATCCGGTGGGGGCAGGGGGGTGCTCCCTGGTTGGTGACACGGTCAGAGCAAGACCCCTCTTGTCTGGGACCCGTCAGAGGAGGACTGTGGTGCCACCCTCACCTGTTTGTCAGGCTTCAGCCAGCATGACCACATTCTTGGTTTCCAAAACTCGTGCCTACCCCGTTTGTCCACACACACACAACCCACTGTGTGTGGCGGAGCAAGTGCCAGGTTCCTTGCTAAAGGTCACCCAGCAGGTGGCAGAAAAGTCAAGGACTGTGGCTACAGAGCCTGGTGTTTTCCTGCTCCCAACCCCGCTTTGCCTCCGTCCTCGGAGTCCAGCTCCCCTACAGCTTACTCTGGAAGCCCGCAGTGCTTCAAGCGGTTGGTGTGGCTTCTGTTAAAGATGACTGCTTGGGAAGCAGAGCATGGGGCCCTGGAAGCAGGCTGCCCTCCCTGCCCTCTGGAGCCTGTCCTTGGTCGAGGCTCAGAGTGGGCTTCAGCTTTCTCTGCTCAGGGCACCCCCAGGTACATGAGTTGCCATGTCTACTGGGTGAGCAGAGTGCCTGGCACATCAGAAGGCCCATGTGCATCCACGCATGTCGTTCTGTTTGGAAACGAGGACTGAGCAGTTCATGTCTTGGAGGTAGGAGGTGGGCAGGGGAGCCTTCTAGGTGGAGGTGGCATTTTTGCTGAAGGTAGGTGGGATTTCCTTAAGGTGGGGCCCTGGCCCTCACCTTTTGGGGTGACTATTAATTCACTGGGTTCCAAACATACAGAGTCCCTGCTGTATGGGGATCCCCCTAGGTAGAGTAAAAAAGAGACAAGACCCTTGGCCCTCCTGGTGCTGACATGGGGATAGGGAAGAGAGATAGTAAACAAGATGAAGATGTGACCCATGGAGCATGTCAGGGGTTGATAGGTCCTACGGGGAAAGATGAGTCTGGGAGGGAGTACTGTGTGATGGGGAAGGTGGGGTGACATTTTAGTACAGACCAGGAGGTGGGGTGGGTGGGGGAGGGGAGCCAGCTGGAATCTTGAGGCAGGGCCTTCCTGCTGTGTTTGAGGTGCTTGAGGGGCAGGGAGGAGCCCATTGGGGCAGCTGTGCATGGGGGGTGGAGGTATCAGAGAGGTGTGTGAGGGTGCAGATCTGCAGGGCCTCAGGGCCTTTGACTTTAACGCACAGTGGAATGGGGGCCATGGGGGAGGGGGAGTGGTCAGCTGTGCAGTGAGTTGGCCTGGCTCACCATTAAACAGCCCTCTGGCTGCCCCAAGGCAACAGGAGGGGCCTAGCTGGGGCCAGTGAGGTGAAGGAGAAGTGGGGAAGAGTCAGGTTCTGGCCTGTGTTGAAGGTGGAGGAGGTGTAGGGATGACAGAGTTAGGAGTCAAAGATGGTACTGACGTTTTGGGCCTGGGGAGTTGGAAGGATGGAGCTGCTGTCAGCTGAGGGGAGAAGACGGGCTGGGGCAGATTGTGGAGGGACTGTCGGGGTATCGGGTGTTTTCTTTCCCCTCAGCCTGGTGACAGCCAGCCTGAGTCCTGAAGCCTGGGGCTGGGGTGATGTGTGTGTGTATGTCTGCATCTGTGTGTCTCGTGAGGGAGAGATGGGAACGGTGGGGCTCTGCTCCTGCTCACCACACTCTCTCCCTGCAGCGGTGGGTGCAGCCTACGCGGCCAAGCGGGCCAATGCCAACAGGATTGTCATCTGTTACTTCGGGGAGGGGGCGGCCAGCGAGGGGGATGCCCACGCTGGCTTCAACTTCGCTGCTACCCTTGAGTGCCCCATCATCTTCTTCTGCCGGAACAATGGCTATGCCATCTCCACGCCCACCTCCGAGCAGTACCGCGGGGATGGCATCGGTATGGGCCTCTACTGCCTCTTCTCCCTTCCTGCCACCCTTGCCCTCCTGGTCTCTGCCTGCAGTGTCTGGCACAAGGGAGGTCGCAAGAGACGGTGAATAGAGCGCTGCTTTGTTTGCTCTCCTCTCCTGCCTGTCTCCCATTCCCTGCTCATTGTCCTCATCTGACCCGTGGGGTCTGAGCTGCCTCTCTCTGTCCCCACAGCAGCTCGAGGCCCTGGGTACGGCATCCTGTCGATCCGTGTGGATGGCAATGACGTGTTCGCTGTGTACAATGCCACCAAGGAGGCCCGGCGACGGGCTGTGGCAGAGAACCAGCCCTTCCTCATTGAGGCCATGACCTATAGGTGCCTGCCTCCCCCAACCCCCCCACCAGCCTTGACAGCCATCTTTACCATCTTCCCTACATCCATCACTGGGATCCCTAAAGCCTACCCCCATCACCCCGTGTTGTGTCCCCTTCCTTGCCTTTATTCTTTGCCCATGGCCCTTCCCTGGCAGGATTGGGCACCACAGCACTAGTGACGACAGCTCAGCGTACCGCTCAGTAGACGAGGTCAATTACTGGGACAAGCAGGACCACCCGATCTCCCGGCTGAGGCACTACATGCAGAGCCGAGGCTGGTGGGATGACGAGCAGGAGAAGGCCTGGAGGAAGCAGTCACGCAAGAAGGTAAGGGCCTCCTCCTGTTGCAGACCAACATACCTGACGTGGTACGTCCCTGGAAGGACGTAGACTGGGATTTGGGGGACATTGAACTGGGAGACTCAGGGAACGTCCCAGTGATGTCTCTGACTGTGGCCTGTGGAGCCACACTGCCTGGGCACATGTACCTCGGCTGCATCCTAGCCGTGCCCTGGGCACGACAGGTCATGGGATACCCACTTCAGAAGGTTGAGGACGAGGTGACTTAATCCACATGTGGTGTGAGTGTCCCGCCCATAGCCAGCCTGTTGTGTCCCCTGTCCCTGGTCCTCAGCAGCCAGAGGCCATGCAGGCCACTGGTGAGGGCAGACCCTGGCCTCAGGCAGCACTGCTGCCCCCAGCTACACGGTCATGGGCAGTCATTTCACCATGGCTTGGTTTCCCCACCTCTAAGCTACCTGCTTCTTAGGGCTGCTGGGTCTGAAACCACTCCATAGGCTTAGTCTTAGTGCCTGGTCCTTCGAAAGAGGGAGATGCTGGGATTGGGGGCCTTGATGGGGATGTTAGCTGTCCCCACTGTGATGGTGATCGTCTCCATTGTCCAGATGGGAACACAGAGGATCAAGTGGGTTAACGCCTCACGAGGTCCCATAGGTAGGAGGCAGGGTCGTGGGTGGGAGGCTGGCCACTTGCCTACTGTCCCATGTCTCCTAGGTGATGGAGGCCTTCGAGGAGGCTGAGCGGAAGCTGAAACCCAATCCCAGCCTGCTCTTCTCTGATGTGTATCAGGAGATGCCTGCCCAGCTCCGTAAGCAACAAGAGTCCCTGACCCGTCACCTCCAGACCTATGGCGAGCACTACCCTCTGGACCACTTTGAGAAGTGAGCCCTGCTTGCCCCACCCCACCCATCTCAGGTACCCTGAGAGGCAGCCCCAGACTGAGGGCTAGAGAGAGCTGGCAGCCAGCTCCCTCCAGGATACTCAGGGCAGAACTGAGATAAGGGGCAGAGCTTCCGCTCACCATCCCCGCTCCTCTAGGCTATTACATTGTGGGGGGTCCTGCCAGCCCCCACTTTGACTGTGGTTACAGTGCCTTCTCCCAGGGGCTAGGCAAGGGTGCCTCCAGGACCAGAAGCCCCTCTGGGCTGAGGGCAGGAATGGCAGGGCAGCCTGTGGAACTTACTCAGAGTGAGAGGTGGGCAAGCAGGCATTGAATAAACTGTCTCTGCATTTGGCTCTCTGCCATTTTTGGTCTGTTTCCTGGAGTTTTGGAGGTGGGAGGAGAGTCGTGCATGACTGGTTTGGGACCCCACCCCTTCAGTTAGATGAGTAAGACCAAGGCCGTTGAGATGTCTACTTCCCCTGGAAACTTGTGCAAGCTGGAGGGCCAGCCTCAGCAGACAGGCTGGGGGTGGAGGTGTTCCAGAGATTGACTCTGGCTCTCCCACGGGGTGAGGCAAACCTGGTGTCCAGCAAGGTGACCAGGAGGCTGTTGGAGCTGGCCTGTCTAGTGAGGATGGGCAGGGGGTGTCTGGTATAAAGGGCAGGGTATGCAGCTTGTGGTTGGCTGAGCTCTGCCCTTGTAACTTCTCGGGCCCCCCAGGAGCAAGGACAACTCCAGGCCTCAGAGTGGAGAGTGCATGTTTTTTAAAAACAAACAGTCTTCTGCCTCCTGCTGCCCAGTCCCATAGCCTGAGCTGGTCCAGGAGGAGCTCAAGCAGCCGCGTTTCCAGGACCTTCTCCCTCACACCAAGGCCTCAGAGAGGCTGAGCAAGGGGCAGGCACCAAGGCCCTGCCCAGGGCCCAGGCCAAGTCAGCCCTCCCTTCCTGACCCCACTGAGGCTCAGCAGTGGAGCTGCGGGTCCTGCAGGTGTTTCCAGAGCCCGATGCTGTCCTGGGGTCTGAGGGGTCGCACCAGCAGCAGGTCCCGGAGAGCGCAGGGGTCAGCCGTGCGGTCTGCTGGCCAGGCTGTGAGGAAGCCTTTGTGGGCCCTGGGCACCAGGCCCAGAGCACGGATGCACAGGCCAATGTAGACGTCGTTGAAGGGGAATGGAGCCACACGGGCCGCCGCCTGCAGCAGCCAGGGTGCCAGGCGCCCGGCGATGATGTAGCCACCGCCGCTGACGTAAGCTGGGTAGTCACCTTCAAAGAAGGACCCAGGCACGTAGAAGGGTCCTCCGGGCTTCCGGAGGGGCTTGGCTTGGGTAAAGACCTCACCCAGGTAGAGGCCTCGGGCCCAGCTGGGTGGCAGGGCCCGCAGGTAGTCAAGCAGGGCTGGAGTGTGCACAAAGGCATCATCCTGAGCTTGTAGGACAAAGCTCACACTGGGGCAGTGGTGGACGAGCCAGGATAGCAGCAGCAGGTCCTTGAGTGTCTCGTTGAAGGGAACATCCAAGAAGTCCCAGAGCAGCAGGTCACTATAACGGCGGCTCTCCCAGGCCACCAGTGGGCCTAGGTCAGGGCCTCCCTCACCCACTGGAGACCCCAGAAGGAAGAGCAGCCGAATTCCAGGGGCAGGACCACCCCAGGTCTCCCTCACAGCCTGTCGTTCAGCAAAGTGCCCTGGTTCTGACTTGACAGCCAACAGTAGGTAGGGGATGCCGGTTTCCCCACAGCTGGGCACTTGGCCACTGTCACCTTCAGGCAGCCACCGAGGGAAGCTCCGGCAAGCTGCTGACAGCAAGAAGCGGCGAAGGTCCGTGGGGTAGGAAGTGAAATCAGGTATTTCAGCAGCGGCAGCAGCTCCCCAAGCCCCACAGCCCCCCGCCTCAGTGCTGTCCCCCCTGGGCAGAGCTGTTAATCGCCACTGTTGCTGGTTCCAGTAAGCCGAGGACAGTGGGCCAGTCTGGCCCAGACGGGCAGAGAGGTTAGCCGGCAGGGTGGGCTCAGGACTGGCAGGCGTGAGGACTGGCAGGGTGCCCTGGGGTCCGGGGTAGGCCTTGCTCAGCTGAGACTCTGATGTCCACTCGATGTACACTTTGAGGCCCAGGAGAGTGAGCAGTGCTGACAAGCAGAGAAGGCACTTGGGGCAGCGCATGACCCAGCCCAGGGAAGGGGTGGCTGTTGGAGCTGCACAGGAATCACAGAGCGCTTTGGAGTTCAGGATGGGCCTTCACAGTTCCCACCAATCCCTGTGGTGGCCTCCTAGTCCCAGACCCTAGATTGGCCCCCAACCAAAGACCCAGCTCTTTCCTTTTCCTATTCCTGGACCTGGAATTGCTGCTCCAATCCCATTCCTACACCTGCTTTTTTCACTCAGCACAACCCCTTCCACCTGCCTGTTTCCCTCTCCCCCTGGTCATCCCCCTCACCCGAAATCAGGATCACTGGGGTCAGCTCCTTTGTGTTGCAGAAATCCAACCTCCTTCGCCCTACTTGTCCCCACCCTGGGGACTGGGGAGCCAGGGATCTGCTCCCTGCTGTTTACCTCTGGGTCTGGCTCTGGCGCCCCAGGCCTTTGGTCAGGCCCTCCCAGCTCCCTGCCTTGGGCTCTGGTCCGGCAGCTGTGGCTGTGTCGTTGTTCTCCAGCCCAGCCCAGCCCAGCCCAGCCCCTCTGGAGGGGCGGGGCGGGGAAAGGAGAAGGGAAGGCCCCAGGGGCCTGGGCGGTGCCGAGGAGGGGGGAAGGAGGGGGGTGAGCAGGAGGCTGACTTGAGAGATGGGGCTCTGGCGTGTTGGAGCTGGTTTTCTGGTGAGAGAGGGAAAGGTGCAGGGTTGGCCACAGATACAAACTGTGCCTGGCCCATCCAGAGGGGCTCTGGGCGAGGTCTGGGAGAGAGTCCGAGGACGGGTGAGACCAAGAGCCTGGCCTGAGCTGGGTAGTGTTGGAATGGCCCAGGGACAGGCACAGTCCCCAAGGGCAAAGCCCAAGGCACTGGTGCCTGATCACAGGAGGCGACAGAGAATGTGCTGAGGGAATGGGTCAGCCTGCCAGAGATGGTGCAGGTGGGGGGTGTTGCTGCCCAGAGTCAGGGTGGGTTGGGGAAGAGGGCTGGTGAGGAAGGGGAGAGACAGGGAGACCCTCAGGGGCAGGCAGAGAGAAGAGATTGGAGATGGAGACTCAAGGATGCAGAGGAGAGCACTGCAGGGAGAGGATGAGGAGAGAGAAAGAAAGGGAGAGAGAGAAAAGGTGGACAGGAAGCCACCCCCGTGGAAGAGAATGGAGGGGAAGATTTAGAGAGGCAGGTGGAGAGGGGCTCAAATGGGGACAGAGGAGGGAGTCTGCAAACAGCCAGACCCAGGGAGAGGAGGGGAAAGGAGCCAGGGAGGAGCAGCAGGCGAAGACCAGATGGAAGGAGAAGGGGCAGGCAGAGGGAGCCTTGGAGTGGAGCCATCCCTGCACATCCATCCCCTTTGCAGCCTGGCTGCCTGACAAGCAGGGCAGGAACCCATTCCTAACCCAGCTCCCACTGCAGCCCTGCCCACGCCGCACGGGGACTTGGGGACACTCACGTCCAGCCCCTGTGGGACAAGAGAGGGTCTGCCTGTGTTCACATTGATGCTCTCCCATGGCTTCTGCTGTCTGGAGAGGCAGACAGGTGGGGCCTCCTCCTCCCAGACCTCCTGAAGCCTGGGGTGGCACCAAGCCTGGCCTGACCTCCTTCACCTGGCTCGAGGTTGGGGATGACTGTCTTAGAGACCTTGTCTGTTAGCAGCAGCAGTTGATTGTCTGTCCAGTGCTGATTGTCTCCTCCTAAGTTTGAATAATGGAGCCCATGGAACCAGTTGGAAGACAATGTGGAGGTAGTAGGGAATATTAATGGAATAAAAGCTAGAATGGGAGATGACAACCAGGGTTTGGGGCCAAGGGCCTGGGCACCCAAGGGGGTTCCAAACCCACATTCTCCAGGGCTGGGAGAGGGGTTTAGGCCCCCTGAGCTCTCCTGGCTCAGCTAGCTACTCCAAGGACGTGCAGAGGTTCTCCACAGGGGGCGACACTGCTTCTGGGGGTGTTTGGAAATCTCGGAGGATACAGTTTTGGTTGTTAAGTGCATTAGTCTGGGTCCAGTCAGGTGGGAAAGCACACAGCAGTGGGAACAGGGAAAGGTGAATATCAATGACTCAAGAGGTACCTTCTTTTGGAAGAGTTGGGCGTGGGGAAGATATGCAGACCATGATCAACCAACCCAACATCCCCCCTAAGCCTTTGGACCCCTCCTGGCCTCTTGCCTCATTAACTGTAGGCCACTGTTGAGTCCAAGTCACCCATCCAAGAAAGCTGTTAGTACCCCCAGCTGTACAAGATCACTCATTAAATCCAGAACTTCAAGTAAGTACCCTGTACCAATGAACTTGGCCCCAGTTTATGTCCACCCTCACTGGTCTCACACCCTTCAAATCTACTCCCGTTTCCCCAGGTTTCTGGCTGTACGTATAATTGAGTCTTCCAATTTTAGTGTACAAGGTGTTGCCTCATGGGTTGTAGTGAATACCTGTACCCTGGGGCATGCTGAGATCTGACCCCAGGTATCTATGGGGTCACTGGTACAGGGCACTAAGAGATTCTATTAGAAAGGAAAGGATTCAGCCATTGTCAACCTGCAAACTTAAATGCTGTATTGTACTTTCAGTACTACCAGCCCTGTGGCTAGAACTTTTGGGGGCTGTCACAGAAGTGCTCCGGTTCTCAGGCTGTGACTTGGGCTGAGGTGACAGAGCTGAGCTTGTCCTTATGTCTCTGTAAGCACTCCAGGGCACTGCAAGGAACCTGTCCAAAGCCTACCTTCAGATGGTCCTTACTGCCACCAGTCAAGTGCTGCAGCCAGAGGGGCTGCCGGGACATGTGCTTCAGCTGGCACCTCCTCGCAGGAAACCTGTGATGGCCTGCTGTGAGGCCACCGCATGCCACAGACTTTACATACCTCACCCCCAAATCCCTGTCTGTGCGCCTATCTCCTGGAACACTCTGGATACCAATGCTGTATCAGTATGGATCCAATTGGGAGGGGAAAAAAACCACAATAATTTGAACAGGGAAAAGTTTAATACAAAGAATTATTTACTTCAACAGCAAACTGCAATGATGAGGGATTCATTGGTAAGGTGCCTTGGAATTTACTGGAAATTCTGGGCTGTGGTAGAGTCATTCACAGGAGGTGCCTCGGTGGAGACACTCCTCTAGGAAACTGCTCGGCTGGGGCCGGGTGCCAGGGCAGGCTGTGACCACCGGGCACTGGAGAAGCTACATGCACTGCAGGACACTGCCACAGAGTGACCCGCAACTCCTGCGATGTCTCTTGAGCGCCTCCTACTGACAAATCTTATGCCATTTAGTGAAAGAAAAACATTTCAAAGGCCCAAATCAGTTTTCACAGCACAAAGTTGAATTTGACTTCAGTAAGCTGGAACAAGAGAGGACTTGGAGTGCTACTGACCAGTGAGTTGGGGCCCGGGGTGTGTAGACCAGGGGTGCTGGACCCCGCAGTGAGCTGACCAGTCCCACATGGAATAGCCATCCCTACAGAATGCCAGGAGCACTCCCTGTATCTGTGTCCTGGCAGGAAACAGCAGCACACGTTAAATGGGGATAATCTGAGAACAGTCTTGACACAGTAGTGGGCAATGCAGCTTCCTGGGGCTACTTGCAGCCAGGAGTCCTTACCTGCCCCAGACCTGGAGAGGCAGGAGGAGGTTATACGGGAACTAGGAGAACTATGTGGGAAGGGCTGCCTGACAGGACAACAGGAGCTGTGACCTGCAGCTAGGCCCCCATCAGGTAGGGACCCCATGCTGTCCTTCCCCTAATCTTCCAGTGCAGTGCCCCTCACCCCACCCCAGCCCCCATGATGAGTGAGCCCAACTGGAAGCCAGAAGGAGAGAAAACCCTAAGACGCTCAACACAGCCCCGCTGAGATCCAACTAGATGGGGAGGGGGCTGCAGCCTAGGAAGGGGTGGGGCTGGCTGTGTCCTGGGGCTGCTTCTCTGGCCCTGACTTCAGGCCTTCGGCCAGATCAGCCCCCAGAACCTCGCAGTTGGGCAGCATCTCCTCCACCAAGATCCGAGTGAGGCCTGGGTTGGACACAGCAGGCAGCTCTGAGATGTCCAGCCTACGGAGGTTCTGGAGGTGGTGGAGACAGGCGAGGCCCCGTTCGGATACTCGGGGGCAACCTGCCAGTGAGAGCTCCTGCAGTGAGTCAGCCAGCTGGTAGAGACGGCTGAGACACCAGTCATCCACGTGGGGACAGCGCTGCAGCGACAGGGACTGCAGCTCCTTCAGGGCCACTGTGAGGGGGACAGAGCAGATGGTACTGCAGCCTTTCTGGAGCCCACCACGAAAGGGAAAACGCAGAGCCTTGCCCATCTCTACCTCACCCACCCCACTCACAGAGGTTGTCCAGGCCTTCATAGTTGATGGCGCAGTCACTGGCATCCACGGACTCCACAGGTACAGCCTGGAAATTCAGCAACTCAAGAGAAGAGGGGCGACGCCCACTGGACCGAATCCACTCCTTGCCCTGGAACCTGGAAAGCAGGAAAAGGAGTGCCAGTGGGTACCCTGCCTGTCCCCAAGCCTCCAGTCGCTCGAGACCACTCTGCAGCCCCATATTTTGTGTCCGCACACTTGTTCTGTGGCCCCATTCTAAGGCACGTAGGTATCTAGTCACATTAGATCCCCTGATAATCCCATCAGTTGGACTGTTTGGCCAGTTTCATGTAACTGGAAGCTGAAGGCTAGAGACCTTACTGATAATGTAAGAGAAAAGAGCTACAACATATGAATCTTTGTAGATGGGCAAAAGTTGAGACAGTTTCAGACATGTACAGCGCTTCTAAGGAAGGTACTGGAGGAGGTGCTCAAACCAAGTAAAAATTTTATAACAAAGATGAGAGGTAGATGAAGTCTACATAAATTGTGCTTTTCAAAAAAGAAGGAAAAGGCGGGCGGGGGGTGGGGAATCCCCAGAGGTTGGAGGAAGAAGTAAGGGGGCCCTGGCTGGTGTGGCTCAGTGGATTGAGCACTGGCCTGCAAACCAAAAGGTTGCCAGTTCTATTCCCAGTCAGGGCACATGCCTGGGTTGCAGGCCAGGTCCCCAACTGGGGGCATGCGAGAGGCAACCAATAAATGTTTCCCTCTCCTCCCTCCTTTCCCCTCTCCCTAAAAATAAATAAATAAAAATCTTGGGGAAAAAAAAGGAGGGGGGGAGATGAAAAAGACACTAGTATTTATTGAGCACATGTGTAGTGCCAGACCTGGCTACAAGTGTTTACACTACAAATGTGTTTGTAGGTTAGATACAACTACCATTCCATTTTACATATGACAAAACTGAAGCTTGGCACCAAGCCCCAAGCCACACAGCCAGTAGGGGGCACAGACTGGGGGACTCAGGGATGCCTGGCTGACTGAAGAGCCTGAGGCTGAGACGATCTGTGGCCTCCCCCAACCCCCGTTTTGACACCTTTGCTGTCATACTTGACTGCGCCTCCCTGCTTCAGGATGAAATAGGCACCTGCGACGTATGGGCCGTATCGCTCCTTGATGTAGGTGAAGGATCTGCCAAGAGAACAGTAGCTGAGTGAGTAAGGCCTGAGGAACACCACACCCCTTGCCATGCCCCTGTCTGCTGAGAGGGTCAGTGCCCGCAGCATCAGGACTGACAGATACACAGAGTCAGGCTGCAAATATTTACTGAGTGCCTATTAAGCTGGGCTCCTCCCCCCGGGGGTGGGGCGGGGCGGGGCAGTGGTCACCAAGGCAGATAACTGTCCCTGCCCTTCTGAAGTTATTTTTACAGGTAGAAACCAATAAACTAGGAAATAAAATCGAATTTCAGACAGTATCAATTTCAGGATGAAAATAAAACATGGACTGAGTGGCTTGGGTCAGGGGTGGGGATGGAGGAGGCGGATTTAATTCGGCTGATAAGAAAAGCTTCTGGGAGGAGGGGGCACTAGGGCAGAGAGCTGAGTGGTGGGAAGGAATGCAGAGGTCAAGGCACGAGCCTGCCAGGTCAAAGGAACAGCTAGTGCTAGACTCGGACGCTCAAGCCCTGGCTGGTGTGGCTCAGTGGATTGAGTGCTGGCCTGCAAACTGAAAGGTCACCAGTTCTATTCCCAGTCAGGGCACACCCCTGGGTTGCAGCTGGGTCCCCAGCAGGGGGGTGTGTGAGAGGCTACCGATGGATGTTTCTCCTACACACTGACGTTCCTCTCCTCTTCCTCCCTCCCTTCCCCTCTCTCTAAAAATAAGTAAAAACTGCCCTGGCTGGTGTAGCTCAGTGGATTGAGCACGGGCCTGTGAACCAAAGGATTGGGGTTTGATTCCCAGTCAGGACAAATGCCTGGGTTGCAGACCAGTTCCCAGCAGGGCACACACGAGAGGTGGTAACCATACATTGATATTTCTCTCTCTCCTTCCCTTCCCCTCTAAAGATAAATAAATAAAATCTTTAAAATAAAAATAAGCAAAAACTTAAAAAAGACTCAGAGGCTGGAATTAGGATGGTTGAACAAACAGCAATAAAGACGCCATGTTGCAGGGATGAAGGGAGCACCTGGCAGGCCTCTCAAAGCTCAGCAGATAGCAGGTTTTAGGCTTTGGAGTTTGGCTTTTATTCTAGTTGAAACTGGAAACCAAACATTTGAGGGTTTCAAACATGGTGGTAATGTTCTCTCTTTTACTTTCGTAAGACTTCTTTGGCTACTTTGTAACCTATTTAATAGACTACAGGGGGCAGAAAGTGACCAGTTAGATTACTGCAGTAATCCAACCATAAAATGGAGGGGCTCAGTCCTGGCTACAAACAGTTAAGGAGGTAAGAAGTGGTCAAATATGGAATAGTCTAGTATTTCATCGGTGAACTGGATGTAGAAGTTAGAGAAGCAATGATAGGAATCAGGGATGACTTCTTGGAATTTGGCCTGAACAACTGGATGGGGTGTGGTGCTGGTGATGGGGAAGGCTTGGGGGCAAGTAGGCGCTTTAGGGGGAAATCAAGGGTTTGCTGTCAACTATGTTAGGTCTGAGGTGCCAGCTAGACCAAGAGGAGATGGTGGGTAGCAGGTTGCCTATATGAACTGGAGTTCTTGGAAAGGGTATGAGCTAGAGATGAAGATGTAAGTCGGCACGGCTGGTATTGGAAGCCACAGGGCTACCTGGGAGTGGCAAGGGCAAGACTGGCATTCTGACCAGTGAGGCCAGAGCCACAAGGTCTTGCAGGCCAGGGGTTCTCACCGATTTTCCTGGTGCACCTTTGACATCTGCTTTTGGAGCAAGTACTCCCTCAGAGCCTCCACATCATAGAAGCGGTCAGCCAGGAACTGGAGCAGCCTTCTCCCCTTCCTCTGACTGCCCTCTGGGGCCACTGCACTGCTCAGACCACGGATGCCCTTGGTAACCCCATTCCATACGGGGGCTACCAGGTTCAGGGACTGGGGATGAAGAGAGGGGAGGCTGAGCCTGGGGAGCCTCCTGTGAGAGAGCTGCATAGCTCTGTTCTGTTCTGAGTCCATGACATGCCTCCCCCCACCCCAGTGCTTCCTGATTCCCCAAATTCTCCTTTCAGAACTTCCTAATTCTACATTTGGGATTCCCAACTTTCCTTCTATGTATCCCCCAAGTTCTTCCCCTTAATCAGCCCTAAATTCTCTCTGAATTAGCCAAACTTTCTTGGTTTTCCCAAATTCTCTTCCTGCCCTCCCCACCCCACCACCAAATCCTTATTCTCTCTTAAAACCTTCATTATTTTCCTTAATTTCCCACAAATTCTCCCCTTAATTTTACCCAATTCTCTCTGGAGTCTTCTTGAATAACCTGTTTCTTTTCCCCAAATATAATCTCAATTTCTTTCCAAATCACCCTTAACTTATCTCATAAAACCCTCAAACTCTTCCTTCGACTTCTCCTCAAAGTCTTATCTTAGTTTGCCCCAATTTTTTCCTTTAGTCAAAATTGTTTTCCCCAAATCCTACCTTCCCTCAAAATTCCTTGTAAGCTCCCAAACTCTAATTTTCTCTAAATTCATTCCTGAGTTTACCCAATTCTTTCTAAATCCTCTCCATGACTGCCGCAAATTCTCCCCTTAATGCGCCCCACGTTCGTTCCTTGGAACTATCAAATTTACCTGTTGGTGCCCCCCATAATCCCTTTGGTTTCCCATCAAAATTTCCATGAGTTTCCCTCACCTGCATCCCACGGCACCCTCCACTTGACCCCAGCCAATGCCTTCCCAGCCATCTTTCTCTTGCACGTCCCACTCTCGCCTGCCCATCCGCCCCCTCAGCAAGCAGTCTAATCCCTCCCTCTGATTGGCTGGGTGCGCCAGCAACTAATCGCACTCCTTGCTTCCGCATTGGTTTCTCTCTGCCAAATCCCCGCCCCCTCTCCCTTTTTGAAACTTCTCAGTAGCTTGCGACCCGCACGCGTCCTTCCGGGACCCGAACAGCTACTTGTCTACGCTGCCAGCGCGAGGCCCGGGGGCAGAGCCCTTCAACAGCCCCGCTACTAAACCCTGCGCGCCGACAGAGGCTCCGAAGGCAGGGGCAGCAGGGCGGGCTTCAATTTGGGAGCCCGAGGAACACCGGTCACCTACCGCCCTGGGCGCCGCCATCTTCTTGGGATTACATAACCGGAAGGGGCCGTTCTTTTCTCGTCCCACCCACCTGGGTCTGTCTGTGACGTCTTTTGTTTGTGGTCACACCTTCGTCTTAAAGGCGCACTCACTTTAAGTACTCTTATCGGATTTAGGGATTTCTTTAAGTGCCCTGTCCACTGGCGGTGTAATGAGTCTCTAGCCTTTTCCTAGGAGAGGGTGAGCAGTCCTTCCAGTTTGATTACTTTCCTTTACTCTAACTGCAGTCACAGCTCCCCGGAGCTTCCCTGTTCTCCAGCTCTCACTAGCTACCTTCTTACAAAAGTGAATGATGTTCCTAAAAGCAGACTGGCATTCTTTTTTCCTGGAAAAGAAAAAGGTGGAGTGGGTGGCAAGGTTAGCCTTCAGGGTAAGAGATAGAGGTAAATTCTCAAGATTAGTATTGTGATGTGTTTGTGGTTTCAGTTTAGAGTTCAAAGCTAGATCTCCGAGTGAAGATTCAGTATGAAATCTTGAGGATAGAATCATTCCTTCCTTCATTCTACAGATATTTACTGAGAACATACCGCATGGTAGGCACTGCTCTGGATGCTGAGGTTACCATGGTGAACAGGACAGATCCAGCCCTTCTCTCAAGGAGTCAATATTCCAGGCAAGGAGAGGATGGATAAGAAAAAATGAATCAGCAAGATAATTTCAGATAGTATTTGATAAGAGACACATACAACCAGGTAACACAATAGAGGGTGACTGCGGCATAGGGCCACTGGGAAAGCCTCTCTGAGGAGTTCACATTGAAGAGGAGGATACTCAAAGATGTGGGAGGAAAGTGTTCCAGGCAGCGGTAACAGCCAGTGCAAGGGCCCAGAGGTGGGAGCCATCTTGCAGAGGGATGTAGAAGCCTGGGTCAGAGAGGTGGGCAGAGGGCTGACTGTGCAGGCCTGGTAGGAGTCTATTGCATTCACAGAACAGTGTCATATGACTTAGACTTTGCAAATGTCATTTCTGCCAGGCTGAAAACAGATCTTAGAGGGCAAGGGTGGAAGCAGGGGTACAATAAAGAGGCTACGGGAATCATCCAGACCAGGGATGAATGGGGACAGGAGCAGGGATGGGGCAAAGGAAATGGTGAGAGGTGCTCAGATGATGAGTTTGTTTGGAAGGCTGAGCCAACAGCTGGAGAAACTAAAAAGATGCTGATGCCACTGATAGAGATGGGGAAACAGAGGAGCAGGTGTTTGGACAGACAGGTGTGGTAGACTGAAAATGACCCCCGCCCCAATGTCCTCGTTCTGATCCCTGGAAACTGTGACTGTGTTACTTTCTATGGTATACAGAAGGTGAGTTTAAGGTAATAATCTTAAAATGGGGAGGTTATCCTGAATAATTAAAGCAGGCCCAGTGTAATCACGAGGGTATTATAAAATGGAGGCAGGAGAGTCCTGAAGATAGGAATGGTGCAAGGAAGGGGCTATGAGTCAAGGAGTGTGGTGGCTTTTGTAAACTGGGCATGGGTAGGAAATACATTCTCCCCTAGGGCCCCCAGAAGGAACCCAGCCCTGTGAACCCACTTGAGGCTTCTGACCCCTAGAACTGTAAGAGAATAACTTGGTGCTATTTTAAGCTACTAAGTTTTTGGTGATTTGTTACAGTATCTCCACGAAACTAGTAGTGTGGTGGGTCCCAATGGGGAATTCTGCTTTGACCATATTCATTTTGAGACACGCAGGTGGAAAAGGTCAGGAGGGGGGTCGGGACTGGAGTCAGGGGCTTAGGAGCCCTTGACAGGTTGATGGAATTTGCACCCCCAGTCCTGACAGAGGGAGGCCTGCAGTGTGTTCCAACCTCCTCCCTGGCAGAGCCCGATGCTCATAGTGATAATGTCTCTGGGCAAACCTAGAGTCAGCAGACTGGCTGCTCAGTATAAGCCAGCACCTGGACACTCAGGCACCCCAGCTGAGGGATCATTCTCTTGAAAGCTGCTCCTGACTCCTCAGGCACACTGGTTGGGAAGCCCTGAGAAGACCTGAGTGGAGAAAGGCAAAACCAGGCTCAGGGTTGAGGGTGAGTGGTGGGTGGGACCCAGGAGAAGGCCAGGCAGGAGGAGGCCAGGCATCAATAGACACAAAACACAGGGAGGGGTTAGGCATGAGAAGGGGCAGGGAGGGGTAGAGTCACACCCTGTGACCAGAGTTGAAGTTAGACTTCAGAAAGAAAAAAATGCAGATTCACACTGGAGAATGGACTTTGGGATGCCGTGTCAGACCCTCCCACCCTCCTTCCATTGCCCTTTAGTCCCCCAACCCCCAGATTCCCAGGGGGCTGGGTCATTCTGGACCTTGAAACTTCCTGCTCCTTGGAGGCACAGCTCAGAGACTATGGAGGTGTGGAGGCAGCTGAGGCAGGCTGGACTGCTGCCCCCAGGGCTGGGCTCACCCCCCAGGGCCTTGAGGGATGTCCCCCCATCAGGAAGAGCTGGCCAGACCCTCGTGTTTCCACAGGCACACACTGAAGGCACTAGGGAGAGTCTGCTGTGGATCTGGGAGGAGCTGGTGAGTAGGGGCTTTGAGGGGCAAGAGGTAGAGTATGGGGTGGAGACTGAATGAATGAATGGAATGCATGGAAATATAATGGGTCAGCGATTGAGGGACAAAAACTGAGAGACATGAATAGAGAAATAGAGGTAGAGACAGAGAGCGAGAGAGCTAGAGAGAGAGAGAGAGAAGAGAGAGACAGAAACAGAGACCCAGAAAGAGAGACAGAGATGGAAATGAGATGAATGGCAACAAAGACAGAGAAACTGAGATTAAGTATGAGAGACAGAGAGATGGAGAGAAAGGCGGAAAAATAGAGACAGAGAAAGACAGGGATATGGAAACATAGACACAGGTGGAGACAGGGAGATAGATAAGAGGGAAACAAGAGAAAGATAGTAAGAATCAGATACACACACACACACATAAAGGTAGACACTATAAGGGACAGTGAGATGGAGAGAGAGAGAGATCAAGATGCTGTGAGAAGCAGAATGGCAGTGAGGGCCCAGGGACACAGAGGGAACCTGCCCAGGAACACATGTTACATGTAGTAAGGTGACTAGTACTGGGACTGCTGCGATGGGATTTTGCAGTAGAAGAGACAGATTGGGCTCGACTCCAAGTAAAGCGTGGGTGAGTGGAAATTTACAGCCTGGGAGCAGCTGAGGGTCAGTAGATGGAAAGTTACATCAGCTGGAATGGGGGTTTTGGGGTAAACTGACTCAGCAGGATTCCCGTGGAAGGCAGGCCAGGATGATCAGACATCCGCTGGTGGGTGTGGAGGCATGAGGAACCCGATTAGATAAGATATGGGGAGTGTTCTGGTGTGGAGGATGGGGATTCTTGTTAAAACTGAATTTTGCAAGGAGGTGCACAGATGGGCCTAGGAAAAGGTTCAGGAGCCTGACTAAATTTCGATCAAACTGAGTGTGTTTATCAGGTTTTGAGCCGAGACCTACTCCCACTCAGGTGGGGGGGGGGACGCTCTCTGTTGGTGCAATGTCCATGTCCCACTTCCCTCTGGCAGGGGAACCTCCGCAGAGTGGATGTCCAGCTGCTGGGCCAGCTGTGTAGCCTGGGACTGGAGATGGGGGTGCTTCAGGAGGAGCTGGTTGCCTTCCTGGAAGAGGAAGATGAGGAGACCCTCAAGGAAGAGGAGGAGGATGAAGAGCCTGAGGGGAAACAAGAGGAAGGACATCTGGGGGTCTCCCGCCCAGTCCCAGGCTGCCGCCTTCCCGACTTTGAGATGACTATCTGAGGCCAGTGTGCTTCCCATACGGAATTTTATGCAAATTTATGTAAAAGAGGGGTGATTTGCTGGTCAGATCAACCTGCAAATGTTGATTTGGAATCAGCACATGCTCCTGAGCAAGTGCTTTCTCTGAAGATGTGCAGTGAGATTCGGAGATTGGCCTGTGAGCTGTGGGCATGTTGAGGATGAGGTGGGAAGCTTGCAGGGTAACCAGGTGTATTTGCAGATGTGCTGCGGGAGTGTTGCAGGGATGATGAGGGTCTTTGCACGTTGAATGGAAATGCTTGCAGGTGAGGTTTTATATCAAGGCCATCCACTGGCCCCGCGTAGCTATTGAGCATTTGAAATTTGCTAGCCCTAACTGAGGGGCATGCCACGTGTAACACATGCTAAATGATGAACTTTCAAAGACTTAATATGATAACAAGAATATGAAACATTTCAATAATCTTAAAAATTAATTACATATTGAAATAATATTTGGAGTCTATTGTGATAAAATATTACTAAAACTAATTTTACTTGCTTATTTAAGATTTTTTAATGGTAAAATATACATTAAAATGAACCATTTTAACTGTTTTCAAGTGTACAGATCAGTAGTGTTTAGTACATTCCCATTGCTGGGCAACCCTCACCACCATCCAGCTCTAGAGCTCTTTCACTCTTGGAGAACGGAAACTGTACCCATTAAACAGCTCTCTACGTTCCTCTTCCACCAGCTCCAGGCAGCCTCCATCCTACTTTGTGTCTCTGTGAATTTGACTACAGTAGGAACCTCATGTAAGTGGGATTGTTGGTGTAAGTAGTGACCTAGTTATTAATAAAGAGGAAGAAGAAAGGGAATCAGACATTGAGCTTAATGAACTGGGGAGATGAATTAAAGCTTAATAACCTGGGGAGTTGAATCAAATATTTGCCCTGCTTCTACTAGGAAGCTATAGCTTTCACACACCTGTTTACACACGCCAGGGGACTGCTGCCTGGAGTGAGGCAGGCAGAAAGCCTCCCAGGGGGTGCTGCCCCTAATACCCTTATCAGAGGGAGGCGGAGGGCAAATTCCTCTGCTGGGCACCTGGGTAGTAAAAATGAGGTGACATAAGAGAACTTTTTAGCATTTGCAATAGAGGCCAAAATGGCAACACTAAGGGGAGGAATCTAGCCTGGGAAAATCTGGGAAAAGAATTGGATTTGATAAGGGATGTAGAAGCTGGTTAAGGGGAGGGCCCAACTCAGGCTTGGGAAGAATTAGGAATTTGGTTGGTTGGTTTGAATTGCACCTTGCTTGTCACCGGAAGCCAGGAAAATGTATGCAGGATTATAAAAAATTGGGACAGCTGCTGCTTGAGCCTGTGCTCGCTCTACATTCCTGATGGTATATCAGTTCCCTTCCCACAGTAAAATCACTCAGGTTAAACTTCTCCATGCCCGTGCCCTTTGAAGTTCCTTTGTTGCAACAGTGCAGAACAGCCCACTTTCACCAGCAACAAGATCATATAGTGTTTGTACTTTTGTGTCCAGCTTACTTCACTCAGCATAATGTCTTTAAGATTCATCCATATTGGAGTGCGTGTCAGAACTGTCTTCCTTTTTTATGCTGAGTAATACCCCAAAGCGTGTACCTTCCACATTTTGTTTATCATTCATCTGTTCATGGACACTTGGGTGGTGTGTACATTTTGGCTAGTACGAACGATGCTGTTACGATAATGAGTGAACAAATATCTGTTTAAGTTCTTGCTTACCATTCTATTTAGTCTACCTGGAAGTGGAATTCTGGATCATATAGTAATTCTATGTTTGATTTTTTGAGGAACCAGCAGACTGTTTTCCACTGTGGCCATGCCATTTGATATCCTCACCAACAGTGCATAAGAGTTTGAATTTCTCCACGTGGGTGCCAACGCTTGTTATTTTTTTTCTTTTTTTCATAATACATTCCTAATAGGTGTGAGTTTGAATCTCATTGTGGTTTTGATTTGCATTTCCTTAATATTTAAAGATATTGAACATCATTTCAAGTGCTTATCTGTTCTTACATTTTTATTTTTGAATATACAAAATTATTCATTTTTTTAAAGAGAAAAAGAGAGAGAGAAACATCAATTTGTTTTTCCACTTTTTTAAAATTTTATTTATTTATCTTTAGAGGTGAAGGGAAGGAGAGAGGGAAAGAAATATCAATGTGTGGTTGCTTCTCATGCTTCCCCTGCTGGGAACTGGCCTGCAACCCAGGCATGTGCCCTGACTGGGAATCAAACCTCAATCCTTTGGTTCACAGGCCCACACTCAATCCACTGTGCTACACCAGCCAGGGCTCCACTTTGTTATACACTCATTGGTTGATTCTTGTATGTGCCCTGACTAGAGACTGAACCCGCAATCTTGACATATTGGGATGATGCTCTAACAAACTGAATTACCCGGCCAGGGCCTTTTCTTACATTTTTAAATATGACTGCAAGAAACAGAAAATCACATATGTAGCTCCCATTGTATGTCTACTGCGCAGCACTGTTTCAGAGGTTTGACAATGGAATGTGGGTGTGAGCAGATGAGCAGTGAGGGTTTTCTAGGCGTTCGCAGAAATGTTGCAATGAGTCACAGCTCCACCTGCAGGAGACAGGCAGGTATGTGCACATGGTGGCTGAGGAAAAGCAAACTGCAGAAGTCACTATTGTCTTGTTGCAGAAAAAATGCCCAAGGCAGCAGGTGGAGCACTCCAGCCTGAGGAGAGACATTTCTTCAGGGGAGATATTCTGGCATTCACAAAACTAGACACACAGACAGTTTTGCAATTCTGCAATTTCTATTAGGAAGTGAGGAGGTTCCTGGAGAAGAGAGGTGTTGGCAGAAGAGGTGCTGAGTCCCTGTCCGTCGAGATTTCCTTCTTAAAAACAAGGGGCTTCCTTTTGTCCAGCGGAGTCTCCTAAGACTGAGTGCTTTGGGTGGGCTAGGGGGTTCAGGCTCTATCTCCAACCTGGTCCTCCTTAGCCAACCGTAGCCAGGACTGCAGCTTCTGGGAGCTCTGCTGTAGTAGGCAGGCTGGGAAGAAGGCTGAAAGTCAAATCCCAGTACCTAGTGAAGCGGAAAGACACCCCAAGAGCACGCAGCTAAACAGAAATTTCTCTCCTGACTTGGCACACTAGAAAGAGGCTGGGCTCTTGGGTCCCTTGCAAGTTACATCCAAATGTGCGTGGGTCATGCTTCACAGATGCCAAGTCTCTTGGGGGAAAAGAGACTGGGGTTGGGGGAGCGGCACTGAGGGTGGACTGCAGTGAGTGACTTGGGAGGCAGCGCACACTGTGCAAGACCAGCAGGTGGGTGGCTTCTGATATCTGCGTGGCAGCTTTTCTTAGCCGTGGCCTGGACCATGAAGGTAACATTTAGTGGGAGGCACTCAGGGAACTTGGGTGAGTGTGGCCTGTTCCATATTTTAATCATCAGTGCCGGTGTATAGCCAGCAATGTTCAAGTCAGCCCCAGGACTGGTCTCCTGGACTCTCCATCCAGCAGAATGGGGAGAAACCACTCACCACACAGGGACAGTGGAAATGGTCAGGGCTGGGATGGCAGAGGCACAGATGGGTGAGGGAACACAGATGAGGCAACAAGCCCAGCCTGAAACATTTGAAAAGTGTCCTCAGAACAGAAAGAATAAGTAAAAATGAGCCAAGCAAAGAAAGGAAATAGGAAGAGTATAACAAGCAGAAAATGAGCATACACAAAAGTCACAAGATGATCTTGTGATCTAACCTCTTGCTACTCCAAGTGTGGTCCACAGACCAGCAGTGTCAGCCTGGCTACAGCTATCTACTTATCCACAGCAAACAGCCCCAACTCAGCTGTTTTAAAACAATGGCAGCCCTGGCTGGTGTGGGTCAGTGGATTGAGCACCAGCCTGAGAACCAAAGAGTCGAGGGTGTGATTCCCAGTCGGGGCACATGCCTGGGTTGCAGGCTGGGTCCCCAGTAGGGGGCGTGTGAGAGGCAACCACACATTGATGTTTCTCTCCGTCTCTCCTTCCCTTCCCCTCTAAAAATAAATAAATAAAATCTTTAAAAAAGATGCCTTTTCTATAAAAAATAAACAATGGCAGGATGTATTTTGCTCACAAATCTGCAGTCTGCAGGGATGACTCATCTCAGGTTCAGCTAGAATTATCCGAAGGCACATTCAACTCTCAAGTCTGCAAGATGGTGCTGGCCGTTGCCTGGGGCCTCTGTCCCTCTCCAGGTTGTCCCTCCTTGTGGGCTAGACTGGGCTTTCACACAGCATGGCGGGTGGGTTCCAAAGGCCAGGGTCCCAAAGATGAGCCAGGACGAAGCCACATCACCTTGAATGGTCTCACCTCGAAAGCCACGCAGTCACTATTGCCACATTTTGTTTGTTAAGGTAATCACAAAGTCCTGCCTGGTTTAAGTCCAAGAGAAAGGGACTTAAGGTTTTCATGAGAAGTGCATGTGAGACAGGAAATATTACTGTGGTCCTTTTTGGAAAACATACTGTCACAGCATCACCTGGGAGCTTGGTAGACATGCTGATTCCCAGGTTCCACCCCAGACCTACTGAATCAGAACCTGCATTTAATAAGATTCTCAGGTGCTATTTTTGCATAATCAGTTTGAGAAGCCCTGTTGTAAATCACAAGTGTGGCACTGTTTTGAGCAGGAGGGGCATCTATTAAGTTTCAAAAACTTCCTCTGGCTGCTGTGTAGAGACAGCCTACCCCTGTGTTTGAAAGTATTTTCAGGTGGTAATGACGTAAAGCAAAGATAAAATTTATAAGACTTACTTCTTTCATCAGGTCAATGCCAGAGAGAGCCCTGTGTTCCAGACATGGTCAATGGAACCAAAACCAAATTTCCAAAGTCAAATACTGAGTCCTTAGTTCTACACCCTCTCCTTGTTAAACACCTCCCCTTTTAAAAATTATTATTATTTTTATTTTTAGAGAGAAGGGAAGAGAGGGAGAGAAACATTAATATGAAAGAAACATCGATCAGATGCCTCTCATATGTGCCCCAACCGGGGAATAGGCCTGCAACCCAGGCATGGGCTCTGACCTGGAATCAAACTTGCAACCTTTAGTTTTATGGGACAAACCCCAATCAACTGAGTCACACCAGTTAGGCCACCCCCATGTTTAAATAGATGCATATGACAAAGTTCCTTAATCCGAATACTGCTCCAATGTGCAATGGCCAAAACCATATTGCCATTACAACACCCAATTTTTCTTTATCTTCCATCTTGAATTTTTGTTCCTATGCATCCTCAGGCCACTTTTCACTGCCTCTTGATTGTCACTATTATGGTGATCTACACCTTACACACCCAGTTTCCACTTGATATGTTTATCAATCCAGCCCACATCCCTCTTCATGGAGCAGCACTAACACCATCAATGTTCTATATGTGATCCCATAGAGGAAAGCAGGGAGAGGGCTTATGGGACAGTGTTTGTAAAGTCCACAGCAGTGGACTGTATATTGTAGGCTTTCACATTCACTCACCACTCACTACTGACTCATCCAGAGCAACTTCCTGTCCTGCAAGCTTCGTTATGGTAAGTGCTCTTCATTTTTATTTATGTACCATATTTACTGCATCTTTTCTATGTTTAGATATACAAATACTTACCACTGCATCACAATTGTCTATGGCAGGGGTATCAAATTCATTTTCACCGGGGGCCACATCAGCCTCGAAGTTGCCTTCAAAGGGCGGAATGCAATTTCAACTCTTTAACAATAAAAGAGTAGTTACATTTACACAGTCCTAAAATTATTTCGGCCCTTTGAAAGCAACCTCGAGGCTGATGTGGCCCCAGTGAAAATGAGTTTGACACCCCTGGCCTACAGTATTCAGTACAGTAACATGCTGTGCAGGTTTTTAGCCTAGGAGTGATAGGCAATACCCTATAGCCTAGGTGTGGATGAGTGCACTCTACGATGTTCACACAAGGACGGAACTGCGTAACGATGCCGATCTGAGAACATATCCCCACCTTTGCATCATGCGTCACTGTGGTGTTGTTGCCAAAGACGAAGTGGGGATGTTAATGGACAGCAGAGTCAGAGCAGTAATTGTAACAGTCTGACTCAGAGACCTCTGGCTTTTGCTGGTTGATCATGATGTTCCTAAAAGTGAAATAAATGGAGAGTCTACTAAATTCTTACTTGCTCTGTATAAACAGATCAAACAGGTCAAATAAACAAAAGCCTAACCTGCCCTGTCTGGTGTGGCTCAGTGGATTGAGTGCCAGCCAGAGGACCAAAGGGTTGCCAGTTCGATTCCCAATCAGGGGATATAGGGGGCACTGATGTTTCTCTCCCTCTTTCTCCCTCCCCTCCCCTCTGTCTAAAATAAATAAAATCTTTAAATAAAAAGCCTAATCTGAGTCATAAAACGAGAAACTAACAGCTCCTCAGTCAATTTTTGGAACCCCTTGAATGAAAGGAAGGCTGTGTCCTCTTGTGTCCTCTTGAGGAAAGACCCCAGTACATGACCTGAAATTTTCACTGTTACTCTTTCTCCCTGTCTTTCCCAAAGAGACGTGTAGTCTTTTACCAGGTGTCTGTGAACCAGGAAAAAAGAAATAATTAGACATTTGGGGGACTACTGGACATTGTGTCTGAACAGACAGTAATTCTAGGAGACCCAAAGGGCACTGTTGCCCACCAGTTAGAGTAAGGGCATACGGAGGTCAGGTGAGCAAAAGAATTTCAGCTCAGGTTCATCTCCCAGTGGGCCCAGTGGGTCCTGAAACCCATCCTGTGGTTATTTCCCCAGGTCTGGAGTGCACAACTGGAAAAGATGTATTCCACAGCTGGCAGAATCCCCACACTGGTCCCCTGACCCACTGTGGAGAGAGGGCTGTTGTGGTGGGAAAGGCCAGTGGAAGCCACTAGAAATGCCTCTGAGATGCATGTCACCATCAAGGACGTGAAGGATGCAGGGGTGGAGATGCTCAGCACCTTCCCACTCAGGTCTCCTATTTGATGTGTGCAGCGGACAGATGGATTTGGAGAAGGACCGCATATTACCTTCATCTCAGAAGGTGTTGATTCCAACTGCAGCTGCTGTACCAGATGTGGTTCATTGCTTGAGTCAATCGACACAACCCCTGGGGGTTGGCCTGCAGCTGTTGATCTGCAAATGGCTTTTTCTCCATCCCTGTCAGAGGCCCAGCAGAGCAGTGTGCTTCCAGCTGGCAAGGCTGGCAATGCCCCTTCACTGTCCACACTCAAGGGCACATCAACTCTCCAGCCCTGCGTCATAATTTAGTTTGTAGGGGTCTTGATCAGCTTTCATTTCCACAATACGTCTTCCAGTTTATTACATTGATACTATGCTGAGTGGACCTAGTAAGTGAGAAGTAGCCACTATTATAATACACTTGTTGATAAGTCATGTGTGTGTTAGAGAGTGGGAAATAAATCCTACAAGAATTCAGGGGCCTTCTACCTCAGTGAAATTTCCAGGGGTCCAGTGATGTGGGGCATGTTGAGACACTCCTTCTTAGGTGAAAGGTAGTTGTTGTATCTGGTCTCTTTTATCACTGAAATAGAGATACAACGCCTAGGGTACGTCTTTGGATTTTGGAGGTAACATACTCTTCATTTGAGGTGTTATTCCAGCCCATTCATGAAACAACCCAAAAGGCTGCTAGTTTTAAGTGTCACCCAGAACAGAGAAGGCTCTGCAACAGGACCAGGTTCTGTGCAAGCTGCTCTGTTACATGGGCCATATGATACAGCAGTTCCAATAGTGCTGGAGGTATCAGTGGTGGGGGGATGCTGATGGAGCATTTGGCAGGGTCTATATAGGTAAATAAACTGCCCTTAGGATTTTGGAGTAAAGCCCTGTCAACCTCCGCAGATAAGTATTTTTTTTTGAGAATGAGCTCTGGAGCTGCTATTGGACCTTGGTAGAGCCTGAAAGATTGACCACGAGCTACCCAGTTACCATGCGACCTGAGTTGCCCATCATGAACAGGATGCTATCTGATTCACAGAGGACCAAGCCAAAAAGTTGGGTGTGCACAGCGACACACTATCATCCAATGGAAGTGGTGTATGTGTGCCTGGACCAAGCAGGCCCTGAAGGCACAAGGAAGTTACATGAAGAAGTGGCCTTAGATGTCCATGATCCCCACTCCTGCTACACTGCCTTCTCTCTCCCAGCCACACCCATGGGGAGTTCCTATGATTAGCTGACACAGAAGAGAGACTCAGGTCAGTTGAGAGATGGTTCTGCATGCTCTGCAGGCATCACACTAAATGGACAGCTAGAACACGACAGCCCCTCTTTGGGAAAACTTCTTTGTGGACAGGACTTCAGCAGTGTACCTGGGTGTTCATTTTGCTTGGAAGGAGAAATGGCCAGACTTGTGATTACATACTTGTGCATGCCCTCTGACCAATGGTTTTGCTGGCCTGTCAGGGACTTGGAAGAAACATGATAAAAAAATGGTGACAAGGAAATCTGGGGAAAAAGCATATGGATAGACCTGTCTGAATGGACAAAAAAGATGAAGATATTTGTATTCCACATGAATGTTCACCCAAGGGTGTATCAGCAGAGGATTTTAACAATCAAGAGGAAAGGATGACTCATTCTGTGGGTCCCAGTCAGCCTCTTTCCCCAGCTGATGTTGCCCAATGGGCTCATGAACAAAATGGCAGAGCTCTGTCACTCCGTTGTAGTTAGGTGAGCACAGCAAGTCCATGTGTGTGCAGAGGGGTGCAGCCGAGGGTGTCAGAGTCCAAGCAGAAGGGGGTGAGCCCCCCATGCAGTTGTTGCTTGGTGCAGGGCACCAGAGTCTGAACAGGACAATGAGACAACCCACACTCAGGGTGGCTCAGTGTCCATGCAGGGGGTCTGGTTGCCACATTTTTCTCAGGCCATGGAGGACTGACTCTGTGCTCACTTAACAATAACTGGGTGATGGACCACTAAGAGGTGCCTGATAGGTCACATGTGTGCCAAGAATATTCCAACAGCCTCCATCATGTAACAGCGTCTCCACCTTCTGTGAGTGGGAGAAAACTATGCATGCCCGGAGGGTAGTTCTTCCCTTGCCCTCTTGTCTTTTGGTGCAAAGAGCTCAAAGAGATGAAACAGCAGCCACAGCTCAAAGTTGCATGAAATTCTTAAAGGGTCTCCTGGTGAAAGCCATCCTTTCTGGGACCCAGGCTCTCTAAACCTGAAGATCCATAAGTTATGGGGATGAGAAGCACAAATTTTCTGTCATTGCTCAGAGTAAAGGTGAATGAGAGGAGACATTCCCATATCCATCCCCTGGTTGCTAGGCCCATGTGTTGTATTTTTTGTGGACATGGCACCACATAATGGCCATTGACCTAAAGTGAATTGCACATCCTGAGGGACAGTGTTCTGTCCTCATGAGGTGTCATTGCCAAAGGGATGCCTCTGTAGGAGGACATTCCAATGCTCTGTCCAACTTGCACCTGCTTATGACGAACATGAGGTAGGTCCAGCAGGTCCTGCAATCATGGGCTGTAAAACAAGTCTGTTGTAAGGTGATGAGGGTCAGGATCTCACTCTTGTCTTGGCACCAAGTGGCTAGTCGATCTCCGTGAAGTTTGGTGCCATGTTAGTGTCCCAGGGTTGGTGTGTTTCTGTAAAGTTGGGCATTCAGGGTGGCAGTAGCTGTACCAGGTTGGCCAGAGGAAGCTCCTGCTGTGGGACCGTGCATCGCCTCCCCCTGTGCCACATGCATGAGCACACAGTGTGGTTAAGGACCATTTCCTCTCACCATTGTCTCTCCATCTGGCTGCCTGTGGGTGGGAGGGTCATGCTCCCTCTGCCCATTTTGGCTCAGAAGTACTCATGGAGCTTGTACCTGTGAACAAGTTCAGCCCTTTTTCCTTCTTTGTAGGCTGGTGTATTAGGGTTGTCCAGAGAAGAAGAATAAATTGAATATATATATCAAAATAAATTTATTATAAGACATTAACTCTCTGGATCAAGGAGGGCTGAAGAGTCCTAAGAATTGCAGATTGAAGGCCTGAGAACCCAGAGAGCCAGTGGTGTGAGAGCCAGTCTGAGTCCAGAGGCAGAATCCGATGTCTCAGCTCAAAGACCATCAGGCGGAGAGAGCAAACTCTGTCTTGCTCAGTCTTTCTTTCTCTTCATGCCTCCAGTGACTACATATGACCCACCCGCATTGGGGAGAGCAATCTGCTTTACTGTGTTCACCCATTCAAATTTTATCTTATCTAGATGCACAGACCCTCATGGGCACACCAAGAATAACATTGAACTAAATATCTGGGTACCCAGTAGCCCAGTCAAGGTTAACACATAAAGTTAACCATCAGAGCCGGTCACAGGGAGCTCATAGGTATGAGTGAGAGGGTCTGAGCCAGCTGTCCATGCCTGATTCTGTATGTATCCCTCCTGTTTTATGATGGGTGTGCTGGGCCTGCCTGACCAGGTGACTTGGTGTATCTGATAGGACCTAGATCATGATGATAAATTCTGGCTACCAGGTCACTTTATGTCTCAAGTTCACACACATCATCACTTCCACGGCTTAGAAACATGTCAGGAACTGTTTTTCTATTGTTGCAGAGGGAGGGCCTTGCTCTAGAACCCTAGGAGTTGGCCCTTCTACCGGCATGAGGTCCTGCTAGAGGCTCCATGAAGAGTTTCTCATCCTTCCAACATGGGTTAGAGGAGATACAAGGTGCAACATGTGTCCCTTTTTGGGAGGGTATGTCCAGCATGCCCTGCCTATTGGGGCTTTAAAAACATAATAGGTAGAGCAGATCCTTGAATGGTCACAGATGTGGGGATGCCGAAGTCTATTAAACTCACTGTATGTTCCAAAGTGCTGATGACCAGATGCACCCATCTCTAGAACTCAAGAATTCTCAAACAACAGCTAGTCTTTTTAAGTCTATGTTTCCATTCACTGCCCAGGGAGTACTTTCTGGTGTGTCTTCTCCCAACACCCAGCAACTTGAAAAAGGACAAAAGAATCCACAGGCAGGATCCAACCCTAAGAGACAAAGGCTCCCACAGGGCTGGTGGCCCCATCTGGGTGTGAGGCACAGGGAAACATCCCAGGTAAGGAAAGGCAGCAGTCAGCATCCAGATTGTCTTGTGGGAAAGGAAGAGGAACAAGCCAAGTCAAAGAGAGACATTGAGGATGTCAGCAGACAGTGGAGGTCAAGAGAGGACAGGAGCCAGGGGGTGGCTGCCATGAGCTAGGGAAGGTGCAGAGCAAGGGGCAGGTAAACACTGTATCTGCTTACAGGACATGTGGTCCTCTTGCAGGGATGGCCAGCTAAGGGAACATTATTTTTAGTCTTTGGCCAATGAGAAGTAGCCAATGAGCAACCTGGTCCAGAGGCTGTGGGTCAGCTCCTCAGCCGGGGTGAAGTGGAGGAGTAGGAATCCTGCCCCTTATGGGTGCCTTTCTGCAGCTCCCCTCAGAGCATCCAATTTAAGAATCATTCTCTTAGCCCCACGATGAAGGCAAAGGGCTGATATCCCCATTCTTCAACCTGGTCAAAACCTCTTGGAGATTCACATTTGGACATGATTATGCCAGCACTTTTGCTGCCTGATGTAAGAACTAGGAAGTATGTGGGCTTGTTCAGCAGTTAGTTGCTCTCTGATTTCTGGCATGAAATATTTCTGGAGGAAATATTCGAGGAGCATTCCTTGTAATGAACCATTTTCCCTTTTGTCATCAGAAGTCTGCTTGTTCATCTGATGTCTCAGCTTCTCTCCCTGCAGGAGCTCAGAGACCAAATGACCTATTCTGCTGGGGTGCTGGATTGCATTTTCCCCCTGGAATTATTTTATTTCTCATGACTTTTCTCTTTTCCTCTTTGCACCTCTTCCACTCCTTCCCTAGGGACACTGTTCCCTTTGTCCCTCCATCTGCCTATTGTCATAACTCTCATGTTCTCAGGATACCAGTTTAGACTTCTTTTCAAAGAAGAGAGCTGGGTGGTGACCTGCCAAGTAGATGCTAGGAATGTCAAGTGTGGGGAATGGACACCTATCCAGAGACTGGAGGCCAGGCAGCTCAGCAGCCCAGCTCCCTGGGTGTTGTTCAGCCCCTCCCAGAGGTGGCCTGCATTGCCCCAGGCCAGACCCCTTCATGGGGTGTGGGGACAGAGACTGCAGGGGAGGATAAAAAGCTGGAGTGTAAGCAAGTGGGACACCTGGGGCCTCCTGCCTTAGGATTTTTGATCCAAAACAAAAAGATCGTGAAGTGAAAAATGGCAGAATATCCATAGGTGAGAACCTCATTCCAACACCACTGTCACTCCGTTCGTGAGCTGCGGAAACAGCCCTCGTCCCCACGCTCACGTGCCTTTTTTGGTCCATCTTTCTCATTCTCTGTTTCTCTGTCATTGTGTAATTTGCTTTCTCTCTGAATTTATAACAAGTTCTCTGTTTTTTTTCTTTTCTCTTAATACCACCCCCCCAACACACAAGCTCCCTCTCCTCCATTTGTCATTCTCTGTATGTCTGTCTTTCTCTCTCTGTACTAACATTGTACTCAACACCTGGTCACCCCTGGAAGAACACAAAGAGAATGGGGGCTGCTGTGGCCACACTTGCCTGTGATCATGACCTTCAGGGGGTCACTGGGGGCTGACCACTCAGTGGAGTGACTGAGAAGGCCATAGCACCTGTGGGTCCCTGCACATGTGGATGTCATAGGGCACAGGGAGAAATGAGCTTGTGTGTCCCTGTCACGAAGCTTCTCTACAAACCTCTGGGAATGCTGTGCATCCCCCTCCTTGTGCAGGATAAACTGGTCAAACACCAGTTCCGAGTGACAGTGCAGAGTCACGGCCTCTCCTGTGTGCACAAGGGAGGCTGGCTGGGTTGAGATGGAGGGGTTTAGTGAACACACCTGGAAAGAAAGAAAGTTTCCATGTGTCTCCCTCCTCACCTCTTCTCCTGTTATTCCAGGAGTGGATTTCTTCCTCTCTCAGCCCAAAGATGTCATGTTTCCTTCCTACGTCTTTGTACTGCGTTTTCCCTGAGCATCCTTCTCCATCCTCTGGCTTGTGACTTTCACCCACTGGATCTCGTGATTTCCCCTCGACCCGCTTTTCTGTCTCCCTTGACTAAAAGCCTCAACCTCCTCTGGGTTGGTTCTAAGCTGCGTGACTGTTGGATCCACTCTCACTCTCTCCCTTCCTTGATTTGTAGGGGGCGGGGTGACCCCACAGGATGCATTTCCAGACTCCCTGTGCACACCTCCTAGAACAAAGGAGATTACAGGTAGGAGACTGGGGAAGAAGGTGGAGATGAAAGAGGGTATTTCCCAATCTGTGCCCTAACCTGTACCTCTGGAGACCGCTCCTGAGGTGATGGTAGCTTCTCTGAGGCTCTGGCTCCCCCAAGACAGGGTTACAACTTTCCTGGAGGGTCTCCTGGAGGATCCTGGTGCTGGGATCAGGTGACATTGCTCCTCCTGGGTGCCCCCTGCTGGCAGGAGGTAGCAGCATCCTGTTCTTGCTGATAATCCCTGGATTGATTCTCCTACTTATTGGCTCCTCCTCCTTCACCTGGGTACCCCATTCCCTGTATTACACACCCTGCCTCTACATTCTCAGAGCGGGTTTTCTTCTAAGGTTCTTCCTGACTGGGAATCTGCGATAACTCTCGGCTCCACTGGCATCTGACTCTGTCTGCACATGAAGGTCATGGGTTGGAGTGGATGCCTCCTTCCTGTGACCACTGTCTCTAGGGCATCACTGTGCACTGACCACACAGATGTGTGGCTGTGATATTAGAACATCTGTAGGATCATGCATGTGCTGTGGTCACAGGGCTCGTGGTGAAGGTGCTGAAAATATTTCTCTGGAGCTCAGGAATGGGGGTCCCATTTCTTTTGATTAGTTTGAATCAAAATTAGCTTGAGGTAAACAGAGAGCAGAAATGACACTGAGGAGTCATGGGACTTCCTAGGGGAACCACAGGGCTCGGCCAGGCTTGTTGTGTCCACCTGGGAGAGAAGGAGTCACTGCCTTAGAGCTCAAAACGGGAGCTGCTCCTGTTCTTACTCCCCTCAGGGGGCTTTTCCTCCCTTTCATTCTCCCAAGGTATCTCCCCAAACTGCAGTCTCCCCACAGCAAGAAGTATTCTTATAAATGTTTGATAAAACATTTGTAAAATGTTTGACAAACATTCTGATAAAATGTTTGTACAAGGTTGACTTAAAGCACAATTTTTTATAAAAAAAATTATACATGGGAAAGTGGAGCAAGTTCTACTTGACGAAAATAAGGTGAAACAGGACCTTGATCTTTTGTTAAGTTCTCCTCGCTCAGAATTGCCACAAGGCCAGGAGGCCCTGCCTGCTGACCAGCCCCTTCCCCTGTGGTAGGTCCAGTGGGAAGCCCTGAAGATCTATGGTCAAGGGCAGGTTAGAGAAGGCATGTGACATCTGGTTCTAGGAGGGCTCTGTGGGGTCGAGTATTTTGTTCCCTTAATTATAGAGATGACAGTCATCTGCCCTGGAGCACAGATTTGGACATCACAGCCTCCTTCCTGCGAATACAGACCTGGGCTTCTTAGCCTGCAGGAGATACTAAGGAGATTTCCCAGGCAGAAATAAGACCCTAGGATCACACAGGGCATGCCACTCTCCTCGTGTTCCCAGAGCTCTCACCACGGGCCCTCTAGTGTCATCCACAGCGGCCCCAACTCCTCTCTCCCTCAACGACCCTGGCTGACACTCAGAGTGCTTGATCCACATGATAATGAGAGGATGCAGAGGACTCAGCTGTGTGTGTCCAGATCCACTGGCCCAGACAGAATCCTGGAAGGAAACCACATCAGAGCTTATTTGTTTTCAATGCATCCCATGCTCCACGCGCCCCATCCATGGAACCTCATCATGTGCCATGAGGAAGCCCAGATTTCTGCCATGACCCGCTCCTCCCTTTCCCTCCAATACCCCCCAAGACCCACGAGGCTGAGGAATTTGAGGAAGACGACACTACTACTTTGGGGCAGGAGGTGGGAGCTGAGTGAAGCTGACAAATTCAGAGGATGGGGTGGGCAGGGTGCCCACACCCCGGTTTGTACTGTCTGCAAGGTGCCGTCAGGCAGGAAGAGGGCCAGCTTCTTCTCACCATGAAGACGCGGGTGCTGAGCGTCTGACCTCATGTCTAAAGTACCAGTTTTAGTTTCCCTGGAGTCCACGGTCATGTAAGGGTATCGAATCGTCTTGCTGCCCTTTGTACTTTTTCCTTCCCAAGCTAATATATAAATATTCATGTCATAAAACTCTGTGCAGAAGAAATGTTTAATGCATGTCCCAGCTAATATTTTTTAGGGCTCATGCTTGCCGCAGATTCTTTACTTCTGTTAGAAAAGGAAGTTAACCGGAAACTTTGTTTCTTTATCCCCAGCTTTTTGAGGTATGATGACAAATGGGAATTGTGTATATTTAATGTGTACATCTTAGTGTTTCAAGATATGTGTGTGTACATATATGTGTGTGTACATATGCGCACACACATATACACACATATGTAATCACCATGTTCAAATAATTAACACATCCATCACCTTACACAGTTTCCATTTTTGGGGGGGAGGTGCAGGGTAAGAACCCTTGAGATCTACTCTTAGCAAACTTCAAGTATATAATCCATCATTTTTAACTATGATCAGCACTCTGTACATTAGGTCTCCAGAACTTATTTATCTTGTAACTGAAACTTAACATGTTTTGATCAATATTTTCTTCTTTTCCCAATCCCCAGCCTCTGGTAATCACCATTCTCCCCTATTTTTCTATGAGTTCAGCTTAAAAAATTTTATTCTACACATAAGTGAAATCATGCAGTATTTACCTTACTGTGTCTAGCTAATTCCACTCACATAATGTCCTCCAGGCTCATCCATGTTGTCCCAAACTGCAGCATTTCCTTCTTTTTTATGGCTGGATAATATTCTATTGTGCATATACACACCACATCTTTTTTTATTTTTTTAAAAATTTAATTAATATATTTTATTGATTATGCTATTACAGTTGTCCCATTACCCCCCCTTCATTCCCCTCCACCCTGAACACCCCCTCCCACCCACATTCCCCCCTTTAGTTCATGTCCATGTGTCATAAGTTCTTTAGCTTCTACATTTCCCATACTATTCTGGCCCTCCCCCTGTCTATTTTCTACCTACCCTCTATGCTACTTATTCTTC
>CM052550.1:35424155-35451278 GCA_028533065.1 Trachops cirrhosus
GAGTTTGCTGTCATTTTACTGTACATGTTTTTTATCTTCTTTTTCTTAGATAAGTCCCTTTAACATTTCATACAATAAGGGCTTGGTGATGATGAACTCCTTTAACTTGATCTTATCTGGGAAGCACTTTATCTGCCCTTCCATTCTAAATGAGAGCTTTGCTGGATAGAGCAATCTTGGATGGAGGTCCTTGCCTTTCATGACTTGGAATACTTCTTTCCAGCCCCTTCTTGCCTGCAAGGTCTCTTTTGAGAAATCAGCTGACAGTCTGATGGGAACTCCTTTGTAGGCAACTGTCCCCTTATCTCCTGCTTCTTCCAGGATTCTCTCGTTCATTTTTACCTTGGCTAATGTAATTATGATGTGCCTTGGTGTGTTCCTCCTTGGGTGCATCTTCTTTGGGACTCTGTGAGCTTCCTGGACTTCCTGGAAGTCTATTTCCTTTGCCAGATTGGGGAAGTTCTCCTTTATTATTTGTTCAAATAACTTTTCTACTTGTTGCTCTTCCTCTTCTCCTTCTGGTACCCCTATAATGCAGATATTGGAATGTTTCAAGATGTCCTGGAGGTTCCTAAGCCTCTCATTTTTTTTTTGAATTCTTGTTTCTTCATTATTTTCTGATTGGATATTTCTTTCTTCCTTCTGGTCCACTCCATTGATTTGAATCCCAGTTTCCTTCCCATCGCTATTGGTTCTCTGTACATTTTCCTTTATTTCACTTAGCATAGCCTTCATTTTTTCATCTAATTTTCCCAATTCAACCAATTGACCAAATTCAACCAATTCTGAGAGCATCCTGATTACCAGTGTTTTGAACTGTGCATCTGATAGGTTGGCCACCTCTTTGTTGCTTAGTTGTATTTTTTCTGGAACTTTGATCTGTTTATTTATTTGGGCCATTTTTTTTGTCTTGACACGCCTGCTACGTATGAGGGGCAGAGCCTTAGGTGTTCACCAGGGCGGGGCACCCCAGTCACTGGGTTGTGAAGCTGTATGTCGGGGAGGGGTCCAAGAGGGAACAATGGTGCTTGCTCTGCTCTCTGCCAGATTTCAGTCACTTCCCCGGCTTTCCCCAAGCAAATTGGGCCCTTCTGGGCTGATTCCCATGTGGGTGGGTTTGTGTTCATTCTAGGACCCTGTGGGTCTTTCCAGTGAACTCTCCTGTGAGGCTGGGAGTTTCTCCCAGCACCTCACCCCCCACAGGTGTTTTCAATCAGTGTTTTGAGGCTTTATTTTCCCATGTTGGGACCCTGGGTTGCATGGTCTGTCTCACTCCCCAGTTTCACCTGGTTTATCTGTGTGTGAATGTGAGACCATTCAGTCCACCAGCTGCCTTGTGCACCGCACCTCTCCACAATCTGCTGCCTTGCTGGGTCTGCCAACTGCAGCTTTGGGCATCTGGGGTCCGCCAGTCACCACTTTGCTGTGACCCCTCTCTCTGCCTAGCCGCCAGACTCAGCCCCTCCTACCGGTCTGGATGAATGTGTCTACTTTAACTGCTTGGTTGTTGGACTTTCTGTTCAATACAGTTCAATTTTCTGTCAGTACTGGTTGTTTTTTATTTCTAAATTGTTGTCCTTATTTTGGTTGTGCAAGGAGGCCCAGTGTGTCTATCTTTGTCTCTATCTTGAAGGCTCCAGCTTTCACCTGAAAATTCTATTTTCAATTTTTTGAGGAACCTTCATGCGAACTGCAGGGTCTGTAGGTGGGCTGGTTGTTGAGAGCCACACATCACTTTTTGTGAAACTCTCTCCATTTCTGTGTTGTTAGCTGCCCCCAAAGGCTCCAGCCAGCTGACTCCCTCAGCAGGACAGAGGCTAGCCTCTCAGGCAGTGACTGGAAAGGCTGTGGGGTGAGAGACTCACATTCTCTTAGCACCCCTGTGCCCCAACAGGAAAAACTGCAGGTGGAGGCTGTCTCTGCATTGAGCTGGGCCTGCTTACGGGAAGGCCGATGTGGGTAAGGTGAAGCTGTTCTTCTCATGCTTTTCAATGTGATTGTTCTTGGGCTTATGCTGCACCAGGGTGCTGAGACCTCACAACTTCACCCCAGAGTGTTTGTGCAGGTATTTTTGTCCGTGGATGGTGGATAAATCATGGCTTCTGTAGATGAGCAGAGCTGGGACTCCTTATCTCACCACATTAGTCATTGCCATTGTCATTTGCATTTCTCTAATGACTAAGGATGGTGAGCATCTTTTCCTGGGCTCATATTCCATTTGTAGAAATATGTCTTCTTTGCAGAATATCTTTTTCAATAGAAATGTCTACTCAATTCCTTGGACCATTTTTAAAATTTAGATTGTTGGTTTTTTGGTGGTTGAGTTATGTGTATGCTTTATATATTCTGGACCAGATCATCATCAGACATATTTTCTGCAGGTTTGTATGTTGTGTTTTCACTTTCCTGATAGTGTTCTTTAATTCTCATATATTATTATTTTGATAAAGTGTAACATACTTATTTTTTGTTTATTGTGCCTTTGGTGTCATTTCTAAGAAAATATAAATAAGCCCTGGCTCGTGAAGATTTTACCCATTTTCTCCTGAGTTTTATAGTACTACCTGTTATACTGATCCATTTTGAGGTCGTTTTGGTGTTTGGTGCATGGTAAATATCCAACTTCATTCTTTTTTAAAAGATTTTATTTATGTATGTATGTATGTATGTATGTATGTATGTATTTTTAAAGAGAGGGTAAGGGAGTGAGAAAGAGAGGGAGAGAAACATTGCACACCCTCAACCAGGGACCTGGCCCGCAACCCAGGCATGGGCCCTGACTGGGAACCGAACCAGCAACCTGTTGATTTGCAGGTTGATGCTCAGCCCACTGACCACACCAGTCAGGGCTCTGAATTCATTCTTTTGCATTTTTTTTTACATTCAGTTATCCAACACACTTTGTCAAAGGGAACAAATCTTATCCATGCTGTTTCTGGTTTTCAAGGTCAGACATCAAGTGAGTTTCCATCTGGAAATGATATCAAGACAAGCCTGGCTTCAACATCTGGCACCTTACCCACACGGCTGTCTTTCTTTGTGTCCTCAGTGGGGTTCAAGTGGAGACCAGACATTCTGAGTATCGTTAAGTCTGCAACAAAACCTGTGTGATACCAAAACCCACTATCTAATGGAGTTGAACCCCATTCTGTGAAATAACCCCCAAGTCCATATTGGTGACCTCCACACCCATCTAGACTGTTGGAACAACATGGGATCAGAAACCACTGTGGACGTTTAAGTTTTCAGTTGTATGTCAGATGGTATTGCACAGGATGTCTTTTCTTCTGAGATCCAGCATCCGCCTCAGGCAGGGACCTAGGGAGGCTGGCGAGGCAGATGGTGGTCATGTTTTGAGGCAACCACATTGCCGATGTATGACACATTTGTTATAACATGTCAGCAACAGCTTTGTTGGAAGTTCACTGCTTAGTTTAGCCTCTGAATTTTATTACTCTACTTCATGACAGCTCACTAAATGTTATGAAAAATGTAGATAAGTTACCAAATAGAAATGCAGTGTTTTCCTATAACAACAACTGGACTTAGAAGTCACCAAATGAAAGTCACAAAGGACATCAGTATTCCAGCAGCCACTGTGGTTTCCATCTTGAACAAACCTTCCAACACTGCATTTTATTTAACCCCTAAATAAATTGCATGGGGCTCTATTCTTACCTCATTTATAGGGTTTCTCTTAGCTATGCCTACTTAAGTGATGAATGTCTCTTTTTGAGAGTTATGTAATAGAACGACCCTGCATACCTTCTTTCAGAATCTCTTGCGTTGACTTATGAAGCCAGTGTATGAAGATGGACATGCATTGTTCTTGGTGATTGAGTTTGTGCATTTGTGCTGCCATGCGGTAGTCCATCATGAACAAATACCACCCTCCTTTCTTTTTTATCCATGGGGTTTTGCGATGTGTGTTTGTTTTGTAGTGTGTGAGCTACATTTGTCAATGTTCTTGTGAGTGTAACTCATGCTCTCATACACGTCTTCCTCCAGCACATCCACTTTATGGTCAAAATTCTGTGTCTCTTCCTTTTAACTAGATAATTTCAGTGCACTCCCCCAATTGGTTGAAGTAATTTTTACTTCCACCACAGGTATATTTAAATTCTAAGTGAGTCTTTTAGTCTCCAGATCTGAAACTTTTTATTTTGGTTTGTGTGTGAATGTGCTAAGATTATGTTGTCTCAATCTCACTGACACTGTGCTATACCATTGCCCTAGAAATGGTCATTAGCTCTACAAGAGAATGAAATGCAGGTCAACATAGAGCTTGTAGGGAGGTATGGGACAGATGGCTCTTACTCAGTGGTGATGACAATTCTGTAATCTCCCAACTCTGCATTCATTGAAGTCACACTGGCATTTTGGGTTGGACTTGAGGGGAGAATTTATGCCACAGAAACTGGCAAATGTTACAATTCAGAGCATTCTGAAACATGTTGTTTTAGCACACCACCAGGCTATCTCTTCAAACACCACTGTGTTGATGCCAAATGATGACATTTCTGGGGACATGGCACAGGTGGCATCTGAGGAAGATGGGAAGGATTGTGGAGAACAGAGAGGGTGGTAGGCATCAGGGTATTTTTAAAAATTGTTTTAGAGAGAGAAAGAGAGGGAAAGAAACACCAATGTGAGAGAGAAGCAGTGATCAGTTGCCTCTTGTATGTGCCCTGACCTCGAACCGAACCTACAACCTATGCATGTGTCCTGACTGGGAATTGAACCAAAGACCTTTTGGTTTGCAGGACAACCCAACCAACTGAGCCATGCTGGCCAACATGGCAGGCATCTGTTGGGATATATATTTTCCCAGGCCTGTATCGGACTTAGTTATTGAACCACGGCTAATGTCTGTGAAGTGAACAGAGGAAGACTCAATAATGTTCATCTGAAAATGTGGTGATTAGAAATGAAGAACATTGTCTTACATAACAGCAGAGGAGAGCATGAAGTCTTAGGTGTGTGGACACAAACAGCTATGTGGATGGGCCCTTGTGTCATAAGAGTGAGAAAAAGGGGGGTGATATTACAGAAAGTCAACCACAGTAGGAAGAGAAAATACACATTTAATGGGGGAAGAGTCCTGTACAGGAAACACACTGACACTTCCTGCGCCCAAACCAGATTCATTTCACTGGGGAAGAGAGTTTCCCCAACTCATAATCCAGATTTTCTTTCAATACCTCCTGGTATTATCAGATATGCTCCAAGTCTTCCCCACTCTACACAGTGCATCGTCTCCTTTCATGTGTATCTCCTGGCAGCATTATGGGTCCTTTTCTGACTATTTTGAGCCTGAAATAGCAGGGCACTGAGCACTACAGGGATCAATTCAGACACACCCATTCAGATGAGGTTGTTCACTGTGCAGTCTTAGGTGTAGGAGGCTAGGAACTGTGAGCAAAGTGGTCACAGAGGTCAGGGCAGACAACAGTCACCCTAGGATCCTGGATGTCCACCCAGGGCACCTGTCACCTGCCTCCCCCAGCAGTACATGCCCCTCTGCACCCAGCCCTAAGACTGAGGATTTCTCCTACTCACTGCTTATGGGGTCTGACTTGTCTTGAAAGGGGCTGCTGGTGTCAGCAGCTCCTGAGAATCATGAAATGAGGGAGGGAGTGAACACTTAGAAAGACACAAGCTTTCCTCCTGGGTTCTGTGTGCTCAGATGCCCCACTTCTCAGACCATAACTTTCATACAGCCATTTAATGAGCCATGCCTCCTCTCTGCCAGGTTTCCTCTGACTCCCTGTGAGTGACTGTTAGCCTGCCTGTGATCTCTGAATTCAGAATTTGTTCTGAGTCAGACCAATAACAGCTGCACCTGGGAGTCAAGGATTAGAGATGAAAGTGGTCTCAATAGAGAAATAATTAAGAGCTGTGTGTTCTGTGTTTCACTGGAGGCACGGAGCTCATAAGCTTACTTGCCCACATCTGAGAGACTACACTAACTCAACCACTAGGGACCCAGGGTCCAAGGATGAAGAACTGTTGCCAGGGGCTCCCAAATGTCCTGCCAATGGAACCTCCCTGGACCCCAGCACTTACTACTGTCTCAGAGGCATGGCCCTGGGCTCAGGAGCCCCAGTACTAGCTGCTGGCGGGGGAGCAACCACAGCCTGACTTTCTCTAGCTCCAGGGATTCCCATTAAAGATGCTGCACTGCTCTGCCAGGCTGTCTGTCATTTACCCCCTCAGCCTCACAACAGTCATGCACTGGGGGCTCCTGACCCCACCCCGCCCATTTCACTGAGAATCAGAGACGTTAACCACGTGCCCCGGGTCACCCAGCCTGGGTGGGGCAAGGCCATGCCTGGAACCTGGGACTGTGGGTTCCCTGTGCTGTCCTCAGGCTGCCCCTAGGCGTACACCAGCCTCGTGCTCTGGGGCTCCTCAATGCAGAGGGGCCTGCGCATGTCTCCTCTGGAGCTGAGGGCTCCTTATTAAACTGCCACCCAACACAGCAGGGACACGGGAGGCACAGGTTTGTGTGGTGGACTCCGTGTCTTTCCACCCTGCAGGGCCCTGGTGCCTTTTTATGAAGGTCAGGCTGTGCTGTGGGCTTTGTCTACCTGAGCCCTTATTTCACTTAATCTCACAAGAGGCCTGTGTGAGTGGGCTGAGAGCAGGGAGCCTCACAAACCTGGACCTGGTGCTCAGAGAAGAGAAGGGTCTCTCCAGCCCTGTATGATTGCAGTTGAGCAGAGCCGGGAAATGAATCAGGTCTGACTCCAGCCATTGTTCCCTCTTCTGAGCTGAGCACCTGAGCTGAGGCAAAGGGCCTGGAACTTGGCACCCTGTCCTGCCTGTCCCTCCCTGTACACTATCTCTGTCACTACTACGGAGGGGACAGGCCCCGTAGCAGCACATCCTGTGGGGCTTTCCTGTGAAGCCCCTGTCCCAAGAGGCCAGAGCCAGCACTGGAATCTAAGCTCTGGGCCACGATTCACTCCTTGGACACCTGGGGACACTGAACCCAGACAGGGCAGGGGGTGTCCAAATCGGTGTCTCTGAGGTATCTAAACCCACCACAGACCTGCCCACCACTGCCCACAGAGACCCTCACTTACCGGTTTGCCAGCCTGACTGTGGGAGAGGGAGGCGAAAGGCCAATCCTCAGAGGGCCTGGAGCCCTCTCCTTTTCCTGAAATCTGTTCTCCACGCCCAGCCCTCTGGGACTTAGCCTGTCTGTTCTTAAGGTCTGAGGGGCATTAGATTCCCTGAGAGACTCAGAACTGTCCTTGGGTGGTTTGTGTTCCCTGTGAGCAAAGGGCCCCAGTAACTCACAAGCTGTGGAGATGGGACCTGTGAGTGGGAACTGGGAACCACAGAGGATCCTGGGAATGAAGGCAGAAAAAGGTGAGGATCTAGGGTTGACAGTGGGGTTGCAGATAACTCAGACTTTTCTCCTACATCTGTCCTGTGGCCCACTCAAGGCCCTCCTGCTGACCACCTGGCACATTCTCTACCCAGGTGAGGGGGGATGGTCACAAGGATAGGCAGGGCTCTGAGGGGCAAGTGTCTTGTGGGTGTCCATCCCTAGAGCCCCCTCATTCCCCTTTCAGCCCATCATTTTTCTAGGGAATGGACCCTTAGATAACAGCTCAGAGAAAGAGGATCAGGGCCCCTCATCTGAGACCAGGAGCTCCAAGGGCCCACTGGGGTGACAGCAGGTAGGGGGTGCTGTTGTTTGAGCTGTAGCACCTGTAGGTCCCCCACCGTGGGATGAGGTCACAGGACTCATGGTGAGTTCTGCCTGGTACCACTGAGCTCAGTACCGTGATTGAAGAAGAAGAGAGGGATCACCTGCCCCATCCTTGGACAGAAGGAAAGGGTGTCTTGAGTTCTGTGACTGACACAGCAGGGCCACCTTCTCACCTGCAGCCACTGTGGGGCCAGGCTGCACTGACAGTGACCTGTCAGGCAGCCATCTCAGAGAGAGGGAGGGGGATGAGGTCTGCCACCCACCTTGTTCTGACCGGAGAGTGCCCAGGCGTCTCTGAGTACTCTCTCGCTTGTGTGTCTGTTTCCTTTGAGCCTCCCCCTGTTCCCTCCTGTTTCCTATCTTTCTGTCTGTCTCTCTCCCTGGGGCCCTGTGCTTTCTCTCTGGCCTTTACCCTCTGAGATCCCCCCGCAGGGCCTGTGTAGACTCTGGGTCCCAGACTGAACCTGCTGGCTCCTCACCTGCCACCAGGATCTCCAGTGGGTCACTAGGGAATGACCACTCAGAGGAGAAGTTGTGTCCACTGTAGCACCTGTACCAGCACCCATGGGAGCTGCTCACAGTGTCCAGGGGGAAGTTGGCCTGAAGGAGCCCAGCTTGGGGCTGCAGGACAGTGCTCTGAGGGAGGCCCTGTCCCTCCTCCTTGGACAAAGCAAATCTGTCATAGCCAACATCAGAGCAACACTGGAGGGTCAGGTTCTTTCCAGAGGCCACAGTGGGGCCCTGCTGGGTCAGGAGGGAGGACTTCCCAGACATACCTAGGGAAATCAGACATGAATGACAGAGGCTTCTCCAATAAACCCCCTTCTGCAGTCCTGGTCCTCAGGTCTCACTGTCTCTATCTCTGTGTGGGTCTCTGCCCAGGAGTCCCCCCGCTCCCCTCACCCCACCTTCTCCCCTGGGCTCCCCTCACAGCAAAGATGCTGATAATGTGTCTGCTGTCTCAACCCATGGATGGGACAATAATGGGACTTACCTGAGACCAGGAGCTCCAGGGTGTCATTCCGGTGTTACCACACATGGGTTCTGTTCCTGTAAGAGCCGCAGCATCTGAATGTCCACGGGCAGCCGAGGATTACAGGGTCTAGTGGGAACAGGTCCTTGAACTGACCACTGGGGTGTGGCTGTGAGTCCAGGGTCCAAGAAAGATTCCGTTCTCCTTCCTTTGTCAGAATGAACTTGTCAAATCTCTGCCCTGAGCCACACCGGAGGGCCATGTTCCCTCCTGCGGTCAAGACAGGCCTCAGCAGGACTGAGAGGTTGGGTTTGCTGTAGGATCCTCGGAGAAATGAAGGCAGGGTGTTAAATGAGGCTCACATTTCCTGCAGGTCCCCAGGGCGGGGCTGTGAGAGGGAGGACAGCCCCAGGGAGCATAGCCTTTCTGAGGACAGAGCCTGAGGCTGAGGCCCCTGAGTGTCCTCTCACCAGTCACCAGCAGCACTGTGCTCTGACTGGCCACTGTGGATGAGAGAGAGAGTAACAGTGCTATCTCCCTGCATCAGTCTCTGTCATGTGTGTGATGGAGGATTGGCTTCTTTCTGGAATCCAGTGGGAACTCTCTATCCCAGAGCGTGGGGCTTCCATCTCTCTCCAGACTGAACTCTTTGGCCCCCAGGGTCTCCCAACACTGGATGATCACAGAGTTCCTCCAGGGAATCACTGAACTTGGCTCAGCCCAGATGGTGGGTTCAGGGAAGTTTCCTGGAAAGAAATCAGAGGCTCGGACATAAGACACTTCTAACCTCAGTTCCAAGTACTCAGCTCTAGGACTTCATCGTATGTCCTCATCTGCCAGGCCAGATCTGCTGCTTTCTATCCCAGCTGCCTATCATGAGGTCCCTTGTCCCCAGTCAGGAATGACCCATGGGATACCTAGAGACTCACCTACCAGCACTTGGGTTCTTGCACCCACACTCAGCCCTGGAAGAGAGTTCTTGTGGGAGATTTGGCCCTGAATCCTGAGCAGAACCCTCTTCCCTGTGAGCCTCCTGAGTCCTGGGGTCTCCTGACACACCAGGGCTTGGCTGTGGGGTGGGGTCCCTCTCAGGCCAGGGCTTCCCCTCCCCCTCCTCACATCTCACAGAGACAGAGCAGGGCCCTGAGCATGGGGGCCCTGGTGTTTCTTCTTCTGGACCCAGTGGTGCAGAAGGAGGAGATCATGGTGTCCTCAGACACACAGGGTATGGATACTCAGAGGCTGGCCCTCCCTGTCATGGGGTTGTCACATCAGCGGCTACTCACAAGGGGAAACAGCTCCCCTCCATGAGCTTAGGTCTCCTTTTCATGATGAGTAGTAAATAGAACCTCAGGCTTCCTGAAATGCTCGTTGCAGATGAGGTCACCCAGGGCACGTCCCTGTAACAGCCTCCCTCATGGGGTCTCCTTTACCCTCAGCCTATCCATCAGCACCTCGCTGTGGGGCCCTCACTGTGGACACTGGTCACCCAGGCCTTGGAGATGCTTCAGGAAGACGTGGATTCATGTGTCCCGCACAGCTCACATCAGCAGCGCCATGTTCACCATCTAACTGTGCAGTTCAGGTCGAGTGTCACTGTGACAATGAGCACAAAGGAAGAATACAGGGAAACGAAGGAAGGAAACATGTCCTTTCTCCTGGACTCAGGGTGTGGTTTTCCTTCGATTACAGTTGCCCTCCCGGACTTCCTTTTTTTCTTAGCTACAGCATCTACCCAGCCTTCCTGGGAGCAAGCCTCTGAGTCATTCCTGCCTCCTCAGTGCCCCTTGTTTCTTGGGTTAAAGTCTTCTCCTCATCCTGTGGTCTTGCTTTCAAGCTTTAGGAAACATTGGTCTGAGGTAGAATTCTGATTTTTACTTAAAACAGGTATTTATTTAAATACGCATCACTCAATGTCCATGTAACCTTGAATTGTATTGGCTTATCTCTGAGCCTCAGGTTCCTCACTTTGAACCTCAGAGTTGTTGTGGGTCAGTGATTCTGGGCTCATGGGAGGGAGGCATCGATTTCCAGACCGGATGAAGACATGAGTGTGTTAGGACACGGGAGGATCAAGGTGTCCACAGTCAAGTGTAAGATTGTTGCACCCACTCAAAAACCTGTCTGCTCTGAATACCAAATAAATCTACTTACAATAGTTCTAAAATATGTAGGCACAGATAAGTGTAGAAAAGAGAAATGAAAGATCCCCGAATGGACAGAGAGCCACAGCAAAGAACAGAAACCAAACCTGAGTGGCCACCAGTGGCAAAGACCATCAACAGGTCATAGAAAGGAAATTTTCAGCTTTATTTTCACCAAGAGGGACTCCAGGTCCCCAAGGAAGGCAGGGATCAGGGTCCAGGTGAAGGCTGGGAGCTATGGTCCCCTACCTCATGTTTCTCTACGGACACTGGGATAACTCTGCCTACTGACCTGAACTCATGGTCAACACTGAGCAATCTCCTTTATGTGGCCTGAAGCAGTTTAAGTCCAGGTGTTCTCAGCCAGGAGTGTGTGTCCCATGTGCGCATGTAAGGCTCCCATTGGACCAGCCCTGATGGACAGAACACTGAATATATGCTGAGTCTGAGGTAGTAGACACCATGGGGTGGGGCCTGACTCTCAGGACAGCTCCAGAGAAACCTGTGGGTGACCCTGAAAAATAAAGGGAAAACTCATTTTTTGAGCCTAGAATATATATTATTTTTAGAAGAATATAATGAGTTAGAAATCTTAGAGATGAAACACCCAATAGAATGAACACATTAAAAGAATTCATCTTATCATGAACAAGACACAGTTGAAGGACCAATTATGAAAGTGGAGTACGATATTGAGGACATTTCTGGATGCAGTATAGGAAGAACAGAAATAGAGATTTAAGATACTTGGGGGCTAGAATGAGAAAGGACAACTCACATTTATGGTGTCAGAAGGAAAGAAGTGAGAATGACATCTAGGAACATCTCAAGAGATAAATAATCGAACACTTCCCAGAAATGAGGAAGAACAACTAAGTGATAGAGTGCATGTATTTAAAAATAAAATATGTATCTTGACCTTTTGTAGCCAATGAAACAAATAAAGGGTAAATTAGAAAGAAAAAATATATCCTTTACTCAATTGTACACACTAAAAAGGTTAATTTTACTTTATGTGTATTTCAGCTCAAAACAAATCAAGGAGGCCTGGCTTGGGGTCCTAAAAAGACCCAGAAGATAGTGGAGAAACACCATCAGGGAGCAGACTGTTCGTGAGATTTTATACTGAGCCACATTATTTTTGAGGGACGAAGGTGAAAGTGTCAGCAGGGGCAAATCCCTGAGCAGGAACTTGTGTCTCTCTCATTAAATGCACCACTTCAGGCTGTGTCTCCATGAGACAGAACAGCTTTTGAGGGAGAGACCTTTCACCCACCAGATGCATTTTCCTGTCCAAGGAGTTGAACAATACACTTTATTTGAAATAATAAAATGCTTTCAAGAAACTTGACAAAGAAAATGAGAGTGAAAGAAGGCATTTTCAGAACTGCAAGGTTTTATATACTTCATTATTTTCACACTCATTGAAAAGAATAGAAAGTGATGTAATTCAGTTTGAAGAACAATGACACCAAACAAGAGTGAGATGCAACAGTGAGGAAATGTGGCAAAAAAGGAGAAAATAAATGTCTAGTCACTGTTATATACCAAAAACTAATATAATATTGAGTGTCAACTGCAAGTGAAAAATAAAAAAATATTTATAAAAACGGAAACATGCTATCAATAAAACATACGTGGATATTCAGAACAAGTAAAAGAACCCAGTGAAATAAAGAAAAAACCCAGCCAAACAAAATAAACCCACACACATTTGCACACATTTGCACACACTCACACACTAGCACACAGCCACACATGTGCACACAGCTGGGTACATTGACATAGATGGCTTCACATTTCTGCTCCTTGTCCTCTTCATCTCCTTGGCCAGGATTTTGCTGTTGAGTTTCCAAAATCGTCTGAATCCTCCACACCTGGAATTCCTGAGGATCATTGTTCTAAAGTTGTGTGTAGGTGGTTCTGTGTATTTTTGTTTGTTCTGAAGCTTTCTGCCTTGGAACCAATCCTTCAATCTCACATGTGGCCTGAAATAACAGACCCCCTCAGAGCAACTGCACAGTAAGCCCAAGCCAGGGGCTATGGTGATTCCTGCCCACAGGGGAGAGCCGGCACGCATAGCGGAGAACCCCCGTTCCCGTGAACCTGGTCCTGGTTGGTCCTGGGATGGCTTCCTGGTTTCCTCCAACCCGAATCTCACTCACCAGGGGCCCCAGGGCTCCCAGCCTGACAAACTCAGAAATTATTGCCAGTGAGAAGTGGGGGCCACCAAGGTCTTTCCTCAACCCTCAGTGTGGCACATTTATTATTTTGTGCATTTCCAGGGTAGTTTTAGCCATTTAAGGACCCATACTTACGGGACAGATATACGTTGATGCTCCTTGTTTTTGGTGAGTTCTGGGAGATTCTGTCCCAGGAGTAACAAGTAGTTAGTAATAGTAATTATATTTGTGTGCTGTACCCACATGTCACCTCATGTGAGCTTCACAAATACTCTGTGGAGTAATATTTACATTTTTAAAAACAGAGGCAGAAACTGTGCCTAAGAAAGGAAATGTGACTTGTCCATGTTCAACAGCCAACATGTAACTCTCTTAGCTCGAGCAGGAGGATTTGAACCCCTAGTTCTCTGCTGTTCCCACCCACGTACATCACCTGAAATCTCACATGTGATGAGATGACAGAGTTGTGGGAGATATTAGTCTACATGAAGGCGCATTTAACTAGTAAGTAGTCTCACGGAGGACAGCGTGTGAAGACTCCCCTACTGATGGGCCTTTAAGACCCTCTGCTGGGCCAGTGGGGAACATCTCTTCTGGACTCACCTGGCTCTTCCTGAAGGCAAGACACTCATTTGGGTGAACTATTGCCCCCGTTTAACAAGAAATTCTAGGATGTGTCTCATTCTGAGAATGACAGGATCTGTGGTGTCTCTTATGTGCCCTCTGATGGCCACAGGGAGGATGGCTTCAGGCTTGAAGACAGGTGCCTTTCAAGATCTAGGGCCTTCTCCAGACAAGGCTCCTTTGTTGAGCTTCAGGTCCTTGTGTCCAGCTACCTCCTGCATACTTTCTCCCTACATTCGGTTTTCCACCATTATATGTGACGTTCAATGTAGGTTTTTACTTGTCCCTTTATCAGATTGAGGAAATTCTCTTCAATTTCTGGTGTGCTGAGAGTTTTGATGGATTTTGCCAAATGTTTCATCTTTATCATGTATTAGTTAATTCTATATGCATGGGGTTATTTATGGGCTTTTGATTCCATTCCATTGGTCTGTATGTCTTTTTTTTGCAACTATCATACTGTTTTAATTAATACAGCTCTGCATTATAATTGGATATCAGGCAGTGTTATGCTTCCAGGGTTTTTTGTTGTTCTGTATGAATTTTAGTATTGCCTTTTCCACTTTGGTGAAAAGTGCCATTGGAATCTTCATAAGGATTGCACTGAACTTGTAGATCACGTTGGGCATTATAGACATTTTAACTGATTCTTCCAAACTGTGACAGAATAAAATGTTTCAGTGAACACCTGGCCAAAAATACAGATATGTGTTGATATGAGATGGGCTGCTACACTGACAAACATTCTGGGGGGTGGGTGCTGACAAGTGTCCTTGTGGGAGGTGTTTTGGAGGATGACCCAATTCAGCTGACAGCCTGGTGCTCGTGGAAATTGAGCACAAATCCTGCCTTTCTTTCCACACCCACGTAATGACAGTGGTTCCTGGTGGAAACAGGACATGCACAGAGTTGACCGATGTTCCTACTCGAAGTAACTCATGTTCTTTCTTCCACAGGGATCCACTGGCTCCAAAGTTTTGAACTGATTGAGTCTTTTGAAATCAATGGTAAGATTCTGCTCTGTAGATGAGAGAACAAGTCCCAGATATGGATAGGATTTTGTCAGTGGGCTCTATCACAAGGAGGGTAGTGTGACACAGCTCACTTCAGCTCAGACCTCCAGTGGATCCCCAATCACCCTGACCCACAAATGAGAGGCCCCCTTTACTCTGTCTTTATATGTGGGCCTGATTCCATGGGTGCCGGATGACTCTCAGAGGCCCTAGAACCAGCATCAACGGACAGAGGCAGGTGTGGCATCTTCTCTTTCCTCTGCACCTGAGCTGGGCCTCTTCCCCTTCATGCACTTCTTCTCACACTGACCACACTGGACACCGAGGACCTCAGTGATACTTGGGACATGGAGCCCTTCCTTAAATCTCCACATTTGTCCCCAGGACTTTTGGAAGCAATTCTTTCTGTAAATATTTGATTAGTTGAAGTATAAACTGAGAACCTAGAAGCCTGGTGGAGTCTGTGTCTCCTTTAGGCTAAGAGGACTCTGCTACCCAACAGACATGAAGTTGGTCGGTCCCTTGGGTGAGGGTCTGCAGACCCCAAGTGCTGCATGAAGCAGGAACCAGAGGAGAAGGTGGGACTGTGCCTGGCTTTTCATGTCACCTACAGTCTCATTTCTTTTCCTCAAAGATTGGTTTTTCACTGTCTTCAGATCTTCTCTGCACACAGCCAACATTGCCCACTGAACTGCAGTGAGTATTCTCACTGGTCCCTCCTGAAGCTCCCCACTTGTGGTTCAGGTCCCAGGAAGCCAGGGTGTCCCAAAACACCCAGGGCTCCACTGGGCACACTGCCGTGGTCAGTCATTTACGGCCGAGGACAGAGCTGGGGCTGAGTGTGAGATGCATCCCCTCACCTGAGACCTTGAGATGCAGAGGATCACTGGGGTGTGACCACACAGGAGAAGGAGCTGGAAGAACCAACATTTGTAGGCCCCCACCTGGATGATGCTCACAGAGCCCACAGAGAAGATGGCCTGGGCCCCCCGCCTCCTATCACAGGTCCTGGATCCATGTGTCGGGGCACGTCAGCTCTGCTCTCCTTCAGCAGATGGACAGTGCCGGTTGTGACCACTGGGCTACACGAGAGGGACATGTTTTCTCCTGAGGCCACCACAGGGCTTGGGTGGGCTGAGAGGGAGGAGGCCCTGCACACTCCTGGGAAAGAAGGAGGATCTGTTAAAGGGGACAATCGCCCCACAATCCCCAGGTGTAGACTGTGAGGGGTGAGGTCCCCCACAAGTCACACCCTCTTCTTTTGCCTGTAAGAAGAGGGCTCGGTTTCACTGTCTTACCTGTCTCCACCAGCAGCAAGGCATCACTCTGCTCTGAGCAGCCACACGGACATCTCCCCACAATGTGGGAGCTTGTGGGTTCGACGGGAATGCAGTCGTGTTGCTGCAGTCCTGTGGGCCCCCGTAGCCCAGGGTGCTGGCCTGTCTCTGCACAGCCAGTAGGCACCCGCCTGCAGAGACCCCTGACACCAGGCAGTTGCAAGGCTGCCTGTCATGTTCAGCCCAGACTGAGGGTTTGGGGAGGACTCCTGGAAAGGAATCAGACCTGAAGTGTCAGAGGTGTCCTTGTCCTCTCAGTTTCCCCAGCTGTCGCTCCAAGGCCCCTCCCAGACTTGTCACCACCAGCCCAGACCCACTGTGTGCCCACCTGCCCAGGGATGTCTTTTGGCTGAAGCAGAAGGTCTAGGAAAGGACTTACCTGCTTGTACTTGGTCCCACGGGCCCTGAGAGACCCTTGCTGAGAGTTCTCTGTGGGAGCTATGCCCCCCACAAAATTCCAGGCCTGGTCTGGGCCCCTGAGCGCTGGGGTCATGTGTGGGACTGAGCAAATATTTCCTCCCCCTAGAACTTCTGCCACCACTGAGCCTCCTGAGTCCTGGACCTGGGAGGTGAGGGGATGCCACCCTTTTCTTTTCCAAAAACTCACAAAGGCAGAGAAAGTCAATGGGGGTCAGTGCTGTGCTGCTGCTTCCCAGGGTTTCCAGTGGTGCAGATGACGTATAAAGACCACAGAACCCAGCAGGACAGACGGACACGCAGAGTGTGACAAGGTCCTGGCTCCATGTGACAAGTTGCAGGTTCCTCCTCAGCCGCAATCTGCCCTTCCTGAGAGGACAGCAGCTTCTGGGACCTTTCAGACCAGAGCTGAGTGTCGGCAGGCCCCACACACTCTGCCTCCACCTCGTGTGAAACCCAAGTCCAGAGAATGACACTGGTCCTGGTGCCAGTTCTGACTCTGCCTGTTCTCGAGCCTGTGTGACCTCGGGCAATTCACTTCCCTTCCCTGAGACTCCATGAATGCAAAATCTCTTCCACCCTCTCACCATCCCAGCAACCAACCGATGCTTACCGAGCAGTTACCCTGTCCAGGCAAGAGATTCACTGGGGAAGGTGACCGATTCCTTCCCTGGACACATGCAGTTCTGATTAGTGACATTGGACACTACGTTAGACATTAGACATTAGACAGTGACATTAGACAGTACAAGTATTTAGACAATGGGTAGTTTGGCTGTAGTCTTGTTGAGTTGTAGAGAAGGAGAAAAACGGGACAGAGGTGGACGTCTAGCAACCTTAGTCACAGGGTGTGGAGACCTGCTGGGGAAGGAGGGGCCAGGACACGATAGGGGTCAGCACCAGGGGATGAGAGGATGGCACCCTCGACCAGGAAGAGGGCGACTATCCTGAGAACCACCAGCCAGCAGGGCGTGCTGCACCCTGGTCACATGGGGCCTTTGCCCCCCAAGAGTGCTCGTGGGTTTCAGCTTCAAGGTAATGGGAAAGTCCATGGGAAGGAAAGCGTGAGCAGATTACTGTTTGAGAAGACACTGCTCTGTAGAAAACGAGCTGCAGAAAGACTGTATGGACAATAAGTAGTGATAAAACTCCCGCATCACAGGCCACCAGGTGATGAGCTGAAGAGTACTCTACAGTTTGTGAGAGTTTTTTATAAAATCCTACACAATCCCTGCAACAAAACTACATGAGCAGCTGTGTGAGAAGGGGCGGGAAGGCTTCGTCATTACCGTGGTCTGGGAAGTGTGCAGAGGGGTCTGCTCTGAGCAGATTGGCTCCGGGAGTGCCCATGTGCAGGCGCAGTGTGGTCATAACTCAGGCTGTGTGAGTCTAGGAGGGGAGTGGGTCACTGCGATTCGACTGGTTTGTAGGCAGGAGTTGGCTCTGCCGGGGAGGGAGAGTTCAGCTCAGCGTGATCTTCAACAACAGAGATCAGGTGAAGATACTTGGATGTTGCTGGAGTGAGGCGGAGACCTGTGGGAAGGCTTTGTGCAGGGGATGGTCAGAGACAGGTAAGTTTAGGTCTATGAGAATAAAACACCTCAGCGGGGAGTGAGGGTCTGGAGGAGGCTTTTGGGGTCACACCAGCAAGTTGTTCTGAGTCTCCACCTGACCTTGACTGTGGACATGAACTGGGTCACAGGAAGAAGGGCTCAGGGTCAGAACTGTGGGACTTGTTCATTGTATATGAGGGGGAAGAGAGCAAAGAACTGAGGGCTCTTCTGCCCTTTGCCTTCGTTGAATGGGGAAGCCAATGGCACTGTCACAAGATTGACGACCCCACCAGGAACAGGAGGTTTGGGGAGATGTTTCCATCGGTCAGCTGATGCCCAGAGGGAACCAGCAGACCTCCCCCGGCTGGGTCTGTGGTTTTGTTTCTCCCCAACACTTCCTCTCTCTGACTTCCCAGTTTCTGCAAGCAGGAGCTCATTCTCTCCATCACTCTCCATCAACACTTCCAAGTCAGTTACGCACCCCCACCCCCACTGTCTCTCAGCCCCCAGACAGTAGCTCTGCAGCTAATGCTGTTTTTCCATCTTCTTGCTTTGGGCAAAAGAACTAGTTGGAGACAACTCACAGGTTTTAATTTAAGACATGAAGAAATGGGCTGTCTATTTGGAGACAGTAACTTCTCTCCCTTTTTTGTATTGCAGAGAAGTGTGACACCTCAGCTCTCAAGGTTGTCGTGAGGATCAGCAGTGCCTGAGAAGTGAAGCATCGGATCTGGTGTCATTCCTGCAACCCGACTAAGACACGGGTTTGAGAGACTCACAGTACAAAGGGCTTATGGAAGCCACGTGCGTATCCCCCAGCCTCCAAGGTAAACCAGATGCTGTAGTACATCCTCGGTTGAACGTAGATGAGCAGAGACTTCAAGGATACAGGAGTGACGTTCTCGTCTGGATCTTACACTCAGCCGAAGTCAAGGGGGAAGGTGGAAGTTCCATCAGTGGGCCGATCCCTAAGCACCAAGGCCGTGAGGGCATCGCTGACCTGGGGGGTGGGGTTCTGCCTCCCTCGGAACTGCACGGGGGCGTGGCACAACTTCTAGGGTGTAAGGGATTTGTCGGGAGCCATGTCTGCTTTACTTGCACTTCTTCTTATTGATGTAAAATTAACATAAAATTGAGATTTTAAATATAAAATTCTCTCGAATGTATTAAATACACAATGTCTGAACCACAACTTCTATCTAGTTTCAAGAAATTTTAATGCCCCCCAACACCTGCAAAATTCACAAAGCAGCCTGTCTCCAATGTCTCCTCTAACTCAACCCCTGGCGAGCCAGTCTGACTCCTGTTTCTATGGGACTCCTGCTCCTGGACATTTCATATAAATGGAATCACACAAAATGTGTTCTTTGCGTCTGGTTTCTGTCATTTAGCATAACGTTTTCAAGGTTCATCCATGTTGTAACATGGGAAGTTTTTCATTCCTTTTTAAAAATCTTCACCCAAAGATATATCCATCGATTTTAGAGAGAGAGAGGGTGGGGGCATCAATGTGAGAGAGAATCATCTGACAGTTGGTTCCTATACTCACCCAGACAGGGATTGAACCTGCAAGCTAGGTACGTGCCCTGATCGGAAATCAAACCCAAACCTTTGATGTACAGGACGATGCTCCTCCCAGCTGAACAACCCCACCAGGGCAGTCTTCCATTCCTTTATGTGGTCAAATAATAAGCCACTATATGGACATACCACAGTTTGGTTTTTATTAGCTGATGGATATTTGGGTTTTCTTTGCTTTTTGGCTGTTGTGAATAATGTGCTATGTACACGTTTTGGTGGGAAATGTGTTTTCCTTCCTCCTGGGTGTATGCCAGGGTGGGGGAGAGTCGCTGGATCGCATGGCAACTCTGCTGACCAGTCCGAGGAATGGCCAGAGCACGACCCACACAAACCGCTCATACCAGAAGTGAATGAGGACTTCCTCTCTCCGTCCTGGCCACTTCAGAGGCTGTGCGGTGGGATCTCGTTGTAGCTTTACTTGCATTTCAGTTCTGACTAATGATCCAGAGCATTTTTCATGTGCTTATTGGTCATGGGCATGTCTTCTTTGGACATCTTCTGTACATATTCTTTTCAGATATTTAAATGGAGATATTTTTATTATTAGTTTTGCATGTTATTTACCATCTATTCTTGATACAAGTCCTTTGTCACATATGTGGTTGGCAGATTTTTTACCTATTCTCTGTGTTGTTCTTTTACTTCCTTAATGAGTTTCTTCGAAGCACAAAATTTTAATGAGGTCCCATTTACGTATTTTCCCTTTTGTGCTTGTTCCCAAATATATTTTGCAACATTTTTGTAGCCATGATCTAAGCAAGGGTCCCACAGAGCATGTGACATCAATCTAGAAAGCCCTTGCTTTTTCTACCAACTTGACTCTCTGTAGGGCCTACACTGGTGGTCTTTGGGGGTCCATGTCTGGGTCTGCTGGAAGTTTCCTCCTGGCTACCTTCTCTTTTTCCTCCACGGCCCCCACTTCTGTAAACTGCAGATAAAGCCCAAATTAGTGGCTCATTGCAGATTCCAGGAGAGCCCCGGTAAGCAAAGCCCCAGGACCACCCAAATCCCACCACGGACTGGAGCACAGTATCAAGCTGCCTGCAGAGGGCTGAGTGGGGATTTCCCCAAAAGTGTGTTCACATCCAAACCCCTGGAACCTGTGAATTTGACTTAATTTTGGAATAGGTTCTTCTTTAAAAAAATGCTTTTATTAACATTTTCAACTTTATATCAAATTAGATAACAATTACATATAGATCACAAAATTAATAAATCAAGCATATTTGATCATTTGATTTGACATAACAAATCATAACAGGTCAGATTTAACAGTCTCTTCACTGAGTCTTTGTACTGAGAAAGGGTGTTTTCATTGTCCCCCTCGTTTGTAAGACTAATAACAGACTTTTTGCAGTCTTCAGCTTCTTTAGTACCAAGGAGCTCTTCTTTATTTACTTCCAGGTTTTTTCTCTGTGGCTTTGGTTCAGAGAAGTGTTTCCAGGATATCTTTTTCTGAAGAGCTGTTTGTCCATATATACACCTCCATGACTGCTTCAGTCCTATGTTTCTCCCATTGCTCCGTATTCCAAGACTCATGGTATAAAGCTGCTGGCGGATACATTGCATAATCATAAGTCTGTCTCTTTGAAGGGCACTTACCTGTTTTGATGGTAAGCACAGCTGTGGTCTTGCAGTATTGCTCTCCTACAAGTTTAATAAGTTTCTTCTTTGCATGATTATGTAAATTCAAACCGGAGAGTTTAACCGTTAAGGTTATTACTCGTGTTTTGGGGTTTCGAACAGATGGTCCTGATGAAACATAATCAGCTGTGTCAATTTCAATTGGAAAGTGCTTCTCACATTTTCCATCACTGTCGAGTACAGCAGGCACTGAGTGCAGAAATCTTTGAGCCTCACAATGTTTTTTAATTGTTACCAGAGTCAAATGCAGGGAGTTGGGGATATTTAGAAGTCTGCAGGGACAGCCACGTGGGGAGTGAGGCGGCCGCCGTAGCTGTGAAGACGGCAAGACAGAGAGCTGGAATAGGTTCTTTGACAATACAATTAAGTTAAAAATTTCGAGATGGGATGACACTGGGTTATCTGTGTGAGTCCTAAATCCAATGATATGTCCCTTTTACAAAACAGAAGTCGAGATGCCGTGCAGAGAAGAAGGCCCGTGAAGATGGAGGCAGGGATGGGAGTGCTGCAGCCGCACGCCCAGCTGTGCCGGCGGCCACCCAGGACGGACGGAAAAGGAACGGAATCTCTCCTAGAGCTTGGGGAGAAAAGCAGGTCTTGGTCATACTTTGATTTGGATTTCTGATTTCCAGAATGCCGGAGTATGAATTTCTGTTACTTTAAGCTGTTCTGACTGTGGAAATTTATTATAGCAGCCACGAGAAACTGATGCACCGTCTACCTTAAGAAGAAGGAGACCATCTCCCAGTGCAGACAGACAGTCAGTCTCCCAGCACTAACTTCATAGGCCCTCGATTACTGTGGGAGCCTGACGGGGACACCTAAGCACCTGTGGGTGTCACATCCTCAGCACCACCCACCTTGTTCCTGGCCTGAGCTCGTTGTGTCTTTCTGTGCACAGGGACAGTCCCCGACTCTCTCGTCCATCCTGCATTCAGATGCAGGCACCTCCTGTGCAGAAGGGCTTCCCTCACCCTGGGCTGTGGTCTCTGCTGGGGAAACAGGACCAGGCTGGACTCTTTTCCTAAAAGCCATGAGTTTTAGAGTAAGGAGTGAGTACCGTCACCTCTGATGGCGAACCTGTAGGCTGTGGCTTCTGGTGTCTTTTTGTAAGATAAGTATGTTTTTAAAAATATAATCAATGTGTTTAATTTATCCTTGCTGATGCTAAAATCATCTCAGATTTTGTCAGGGTTTTGATTAGAGCAAAATACCGAATGATTGTCGGAGCCCAACATGTGAAATTTTTAAAGGAAGAACGCCTTCTGACAGGGCAGTTAAAACACTCAGGGACTGCCATTTCTGAGGGCTTTCATGGTTCGAGCTGACGTGGAACTCACATGGAGGACTAACCATACTTGTGTCCTGTGAGTCAGGGCTGGCGTCTCAGGCTAGCAGCCTGTGCAGTCGCAGGCACTCAGAAGGGCCTGGGTTAGGTTTAATGCTCTGCAGAGGCCGTCTTTAAGTTCTCAAATAGTTTTAAACATGCAGTCCTCCATTTTCACTTTATATTTGGTCCTGCCTGAAATTTATGTAGTTGGTTCTGGCCTTAGGATTGACCTTGGGTAGCTGGGCTTCCTGGAAAAAGAAAGGAGTGACTCCATCAGAAGCTGCAATATGTGCTGTAGCCACCAGAGGGCGGCACCACACAGGGTAACCAGGAGGGCCATGGCCTCAGTCAGGCAGCAGTTTGGCCTTTCCCACTCTGTGTCCTCATGGGACGATCACTTTCATCTCCAAAGCCCAGGCTCACAGAGGGAATGTTCTCTAGCCCTGACGTACTTCAGAGATGAAAATGTCTGACTCCACAGTTCAAGGGGGGTGGGAAAAACCACAGCAAGTTGGCTCAAATGCATAAAGGCAGACATAAAGTCTGCACTAAGTATCAGTCTTGGGAAAAGAATGCAGAAACCGGCTGGGAAGAATGCGTGTGGCTGTTTTGGTGATGGCAAGAAGGCAGCTGAGTGTTCCCGTTCTTAGCTACGACCTCATGTGCAGCGCCAGTAAGTCGCAGTGGGAGTGCCTCTCCTCGGGGTTGAAGGTGATCTGCCTTCAGAAATGCCTTCCCTGAGGGAGCCTTACACACCTTGTAGGACCCACCCGAGAACCCCAGACTTCTTGGGCCTTTGTCAGTCTGACGGATGATGAGGAATGACTGGTAGCTCTGTTTATTCGACATTGGAGTCAAGGAATTAAAAACATCATGACTCCGTTTTGACAAGACACACACACTTGCCTGTTTAGTGCAGCATTGTTCACGATCATTTCAGACAGGAAAGCAACTCAGACGCCTATCTGTGGATGGAGGGATAAAAAAGGTGTGGTGCATGTAGACAGTGGAAAGGTATTTACCTGCAAGAAAGGAAAACGTCTCCTTATTTTCAGCCACATAGATGGACCCTGAGCACATTATGTTAAATGAGCTAAGTCAGACAGAGAAAGACAAGTACTGTATGGTATCCCGTACATGTGAAATCACCAACAGTTAAACCCGTAAAACACAGGGATGCGTGGAGGCAGGGGTAGGAGCAATGCTGTCAAAATGTACAAACTTGAAGTGAGTAGCATACAAACCACAGAGGTCTAATGTACATTAAAATGGATAAGACATTAATGTTGCACTTTATATATGTAATATGTAAATATTGCTACATTGCCAGTCATGTGACAATATATAAATGTATCAAAGTAACATGTGTACCTCTTAAAATTACACAATGTTACACATCAAATTTACTCAGTTAAAATACTGAAATCCTCAGTTCATGACTTAGTATCATTAAAGGTTCATTAATAGCCCTCCTGTCTTTTTTAGAGAAGTATTACTTAACTCAATTTTTATCTTTTACTTGTATATTTGGAAAACAAACACAAGTTGCACCTTCCAGAAAGATCTCCAAAGGCACGACTGGCAATATGGCTCATGCAAAAAATGCTGTTGCTACTTCCTGGATGAAAAAAACTAAGAAATGAGCAGGCTGCTCTGGTCTCGGGTCTCAGCCCCTCTGCAGCCTCTGCAGCAGCAGTCGAGGACCCTCCAGCTCCACTGCCCTGAGCGCTGGGGAAGGCACAACCAGCACCTCACAAAGTCATTTCCCTCTTCCAGACCTCATGCTCTCAGTTTGCTGGGAAATCCTGTCTTTGGCTTTTTAGTTTTATTTTATTCCCAAGGGGTTTGGAAGAGAACTAGACATCACTCATGCAACATGTGCACAACCAAGATCTTTATTCTCCCTACCTCCCAGCCTGATCCTCCCAGAGTCTTCCTCTTCTCAGTCAAGGTCAACTCCATCCTTCCAGGTGCTCAGATCAGACATCTTGCTGTTATCCTTGATGTTTGTCTTGCTCTTGAACTAATCTCTAATCCATCAGCACACCTGCAGTCAGTCTGCAAAGTATAGAGAGAACCCCAACACTCAGGTCCAAGCCACCATCTCTCCTATAATGGGTTATTTTAAGTCTCCTAACTGGTCTCCCTGCCGCCTCCTTGGTTCACCTTATATCAGTCTCCCTAGAAGAGGACCTGTGAATCCTTAGAGTTGAATTCTTTTTTAAAAGCATATTTTATTGATTATGATACATTAGAGTTGTCCATTTTTTCTCCCCTTTATCCCCCTCTGCACTGCACCACCCCCTCCAGCATCCCCCCCGACCTTAGTTCATGTCCATGGGTCATGCATATAAGTTCTTTGGCTTCTCCATTTCCTATACTATTCTTAACCTCCCCATGTCTATTTTGCACCTACCATTTATGCTTCTTATTCCCTATACCTTTTCCCACATTCTCCTCGCTCCTCCTCTCCACTGATAACCCTCCATGTGATGTCCATTCCCCCATGAATACACTGTCTATGTCTCCCCCATCCCTGAGTATATCCTGGGCGTTGACATACTGCAATGTGGCTACACATGACTGCAGGAGAGTTCTGGCTGCGGGTGTGAGTGGTAAAAGCCATTCTGCTGGGACATGCTAATCACTGTCCTGTGTAATTGCCACCCCCGTGACGGATAATAGCAGTGAAACAATATTGGTTACCTGGAGGGCATGAGGAAATCACAGCAACTATAGGGGATTTGGAGAAGGTGGGTATAATCAGGGCCGACCACAGTCCTTTTAACTCTTCTGTGTAGCCAGTAAAAAAGCCAGATGGTACATGGAGAATGGCAGTTGATTACAGGGAGCTCAACAAAGTCATTCCTCTCTTACATGCAGCAGTCCCTTCTGTGATGGACCAGCTAACTAGTGAGTTGGGAACTTACCACTTTGTAGATGACCTAGCAAATGCCTTCTTCCCCATTGACCTTGCTCTGGAGAGCCAGGATCAGTTTGCCTTCAGGTGGGAAGGCCAGCACTTTCACAGTGCTCCCTCAAGGGTATTTGCACAGCCTGACTATTTGTAATGGGCTTGTGGCAGAGCACCTGGCTAAGTGGCCACCCCCTGCACAAGTGCACCTGTTCCATTACAGTGATGACATCTTGCTAACCAGTGATCCTCTTACCGAGTCAGAGAAAGCAGTGCTACAAGCGTTGTCACACCTGAAGTCGTGTGGCTGGGCAGTCAAGGAGGCCAAGCTGCAAGGGCCTGGATTGTCTGTCAGATTCTTGGGGGTTGTCTGGTCGGGTAAAACAAAAGTCATCCCTGCTGCGGTGATAGATAAGATTCAGGCATGCCCGACCCCTACCACTGTGAAACAGCCCCAGACGCTTTTGGGCCTGTTGGGGTACTGGAGAGCATTTGTGCTCACCTCCCACAGGTCGTTTGCCCCTTGTATGCTTTGGTGAAAAAGGGAGCAAGCTGGGATTGGACCCTGACCTCGGAACAAGCGTTCCAAGGAGCAAAGCACACCATTAAACGCACTCAGGCCTTGCATGCTCTGGATCCTGCTAGACCCTGTGAGCTAGATGTGCATGTGACACAGGAAGGCTTTGGAAGGGGTCTGTGGCAGTGATGGGAACAGCTACGTCAACCCTTGTGTTCCTTTTCCCAACTATGGAAGGGAGCAGAGGCATGGTACTCCCTGACTGAAAGGCAGCTGGCTACTGTGTATACTGCCGTGTTGGCCACAGAGGCCATAACAAGAACTGCCCCCGTGACAGTAAGGACCATGTATCCCCTTGCAGGGTGGGTCTGGGACTGGATGGCCAAGTCTCGTAGTGGGATGGCTCAGACATCCACATTAGTTAAGTGGGGGGCTTATCTGCAGCAAAGGAATACTCTGTCCACAGCCCTTTGGAGGCTGAACTACAGGAAGTATTAGGTCCAGTTATTTATGTAGGTGAGAAATCTACTCTTCCTGTCCCTATGGAAGAGATGGAAGCTAGCCCTGTCCAGGAAGGGCGGGCACCTATTCCCTCAAAGGCATGGTACACGGACGGGTCCAGCAGGGGCCAGCCTGTTGTGTGGACCGCCGTAACAATTCAATCAGAGACAGGCACAATCTGATTTGACACTGGCATGGGACAGAGCAGCCAATGGGCTGAACTTTGTGACGGTCAATGAAGCCCTGCCCCTGACTGTTTGCGCAGATAGTTGGGCAGTGTACCAGGGGCTAACATTACGGATCTGTGCATGGCATGCAAATAAATGGATGGTTATGCATAGACCATTGTGGGGACAGGCTTTGTGGCAAGACTTATGGGAGTTAGGCCACCAGAAACAAATCACTGTATATCATGCTACTGGACATGCACCTCTTGCTTCCCCTGGGAGTGATGAGGCTGATACTCTAGCCAAGTTGCAGTGGCTAGAAAAGGTACCTGCTGGTCCCTCAGGAAGGGAAGTAGCCCAGTGACTATAATGTTGCCTCTTACACTCTGGGAAAAAGACCATGTGGTCCACCATCAAAACTTGGGGGTTACCTGTGACATTGGCAGAGGCACAAGAAGCATGTAAGACCTGTGCCGTCTGCTCATGAGAGCATCCCCGAAGG
>CM052550.1:35457884-35498635 GCA_028533065.1 Trachops cirrhosus
AATTTAGAAAATTATACGTAAACATGGCTAACATAATCAAATTTTGCGGGGAGGACTCATGGCTCCCCCTTTTCTGTTTTTTAAGAAGATTTTTAAAAGTATGATGAGTCCGTTCTACAATTGCCTGACCGGTTGGATTGTAAGGTATCCCTGTTTTATGCTGGATATTCCAACGCTGAAGAAAAGCCTGAGTAGAATGGGCAAGGTATCCAGGGCCATTATCAGTTTTAATTTGCTGAGGCCATCCTACATGACTAAAGGCCTCAAGCCAATGGGCTTGTATATTTTTTGCAGATTCTCCTGTTAAGGCAGATGCATGTAGGGCACCAGAGTACGTATCAATAGAAATATGAACATATTTGAATTTCCCAAAGGGAGAGGAATGAGTGACATCTGTTTGCCAAATTATTTAAGAACTTAGTCCTCAGGGATTAATTCCCGTCAAAGGAGGTGCCTTAGTAAGAGCTTGACAGTCAGAATATACTTTAATAATTTGCTTAGTTTGGAAAGACAGGCCCCCTGCTGTTTCTGAAAGCTGCAATGAGGTTAAGAAGTAAGTTGTTCTCAGGACTTGGTGGTTCCTAGGTTCAGGGTTTTCAAGGAAAGTGAGAAAGATGAGGGAGGGAGGTGCTCTATTTAAACATGCTTTAGACCAAAATGGTTACGCGCCAAGGGCCTTTTGTGACTCGATTAACTGTTTCCTCCAGGAGGATAGCCAGTTCTCCCCAAGGAAGTGATCAGTGTTACGGGTACTGAGTAAAAAATGGTACTTAATCTTCCGTGGAGAATGGCTGTTCTCTCCGGGAGACAGTACGCCTAAATTTCATTTTTACAATAAAAGGTCACAGCTCTGGCATAAACAAAGAGGATTCTTAATATTTTTTTTAACACATCACAGCCCCATCTCACTTATAGCATGCTTTAGATTGATAAATTTATGAACACAGCTTTCAGAAAGCTTTTTTCTCTACTGGCAAATGCATTTTAAATTGGAGTTTTGACCTGCTCCGTATCCGACCTGGGCCGGTTCACCCCTCCTTCGGCAACCTGGCAAAGCAACCACCCAGGCCTAGGCCTCCTTATCCGTGCCGCGCCCAGCCTCTGGCAGCAGCGGGTGACACACGGAACATCCTGTCGTCGAGCCTCTGCCACCCCTGCTCCCGGGAGGGCTGGCGCCCTATCGATGTAGCGTACTGTAGCCCAGAACTCCCGGGAGTGCGATCCTCCTGCCTGAGCTTCCCGAGTAGCTGGGGTTACAGGCGGGTGCCACCACAACTGGGCGCGCAGCGTGTCCAGGCCTGCACCCGGTGTCCGGCGCAGGGAAGGTGTTCCCCGGTGCACACTGGAGAGAAAGGAAGGCGACGGAAAACAATCTCCCCTCTGCACCGCTGCCCATTCCCGGCGGAGAGACGGAGCGCCCCCTCGACTTGCCGAGAGCGCACACCCCCCCACCCCGCCCCTGGGCTACAGCCCTGCTGTGCGTGCGCGCGCGCGCGCACCTGCTCGGCTGCTGGGTACACCAGGGCAGGCCGGGAGACTGACGGCAGCCGGCGCAAACCGTGAGGAAGACCAGCGCATCAGGCCCTTCTCTTCCAAACTTCCCTTCTACATTCCCATAGCTGTTGAACCAGTTTAAAACATTGCTCTTGTTCTTTAGAGAGCTCATTCCCCATGGTTGAGGATTCTCAGAAATCTTTAAAGAAATTCCTTAACAAATAAAAGCACCTTTTTCTGAAATTCCTCTCACTGCACTTGCGGAAGCACGGCGATTATAAAACTAGTTCAGTTTCACTCTGCCTTACATCCCGCTCCCCTAAGAAGCTGCTGTAATACACGCAGAAAAACGTCCTGCTCTTTGGATAAGTTGGAACCCATGTTTGCCTTTTAAACAGAAAGAAAAGCTTCCTTTTATTTTCAATTGTTCTCCTTTCCGATTCCGCTGCCTGCGTTGTCCCTCTGCTTTTGCTGGCTATCTGGGGATTTTTAGTGCAGTGGGTTGAAGTGTTCTGTTGGTGGAAAACAGTCAGAGAAAGGGCATTAGACCCCAACTCCGCTTAAGTGTCTTGGGTCCTCCCTGCGAGGGGAGGAAGCTTGAAGAGTCAGGCGACTGGTCTGTGCGCTTCCCCAGTTAAGCCAGAAGCTACATTACGTGGTGTGGGAGGTCCCTGTAAGGCCCCTGCACGTCTCGGGAATTGATCCCAGACACCCTCGTTAAGTTCCAACTCACGTGGGAACACCCAATTTTGGGGGCTGAGGGGAAGAAGTGCCTTTTGTCTTCGGAGCTCGGTGGATGCCAGAAGCTCTCATACAAAACCTGTGACTAACGCTATGATCCTGGGAAGTGATCTTCAGAGCCCGATCGAAACCGGATCTCTCATTCACTATCTGCTTCCCCTTATGCAGGCGGACGGAGAGAAAGGACAAGACTGAAAAAACACGGCAAAGAGCGGCTTGAAGGAAATAATTTGCTGATATGCTCTGTAATTAGTTGCCGTTTCTAAAGCTGATTAAATGGAAACTCTTTGCTCTTTCTCCCAAGCCTGGACTACTCGGCCAGTGCTTGGGGGAGGGAGCAAGGCTCCTGCCTACGGTTTCAAAGCAGTCTCGAGACTGTGCAACCTAGAAAAAAGAAAGTAAAAAAAACTATTCCCCTGCATTCAACACACCCTGCGACATTCCCGCACTCGGGGTTGCAGAGGCCCTATACTTACGTGGCCGAAGCGTGGAAAATCCACTACCTGGGTTGGCGAGTCCTCTGCAGCGATGGCTCCGAGCCACTGGGTGAAAAAACCCCACGTTGGGCGCCAGCTGACGCAGTTACCCGCCAGCGGTAACCGCGAGCGCTGCAGATGATCCAGGAAAGAAATACACACTGACTACCGAGTCCTGTGAGGAATAGGAACGGAACAGCCACTCTCTCAAGGGGGAAGCCCCGGAGTTGCCGCCTGAGTAGGCTTTTTATTAGGTAGTATTGGGTAGGAGCACAGATACAGTTTGTGATTTATAGTCTGGCAGGGAAGATCAAACAAGTAGGTAACTTTCAAAGAGCTGAAAGGGCTCACGCTGAGGTGGGGTCTTATTACCTAAAGAACTACAGGGCCTAAAGGGCTAGTTTCATTTCCTGCCCGTGCCTTCATATTCTAGTTAAGAGCATCCTCCAGCAAAGTAAGCTTCACAGGATCTAGCATATTCTCTGCTTCAGGCCTAATTACCCTGGGAGGTCCGCTGACTCTGATCTGGACTGCACCACCCCTTGTTATTGCCACAGGCCTGAGTCAGGCAGAGGAGACAAGGCAACTGGGAGATTTGGTTTTCTCACAGGCAGAATAAGGACTCAGGCTTGTCAAAGCTGAGGGGGCGGGGGTCGATCACTCCCTCTTTTTCACAGCCCCCCTGAGTCTCTCCCTGAGGGCCTTCCCACGTGATCGTGCCTGTCTTAGGTCCACGTTCCTCTGAGGAATATTACCCGTCATTGGCTAACTGACCAAGCAATGGGGGCCAGGCAAGGAGCAGGCAGCACTCATGCCATGGAGACAGGCTTGTCTCCTTAATGCCTCCAGGTTCGGAGGTCTCTCACTCAGCCTTAGCTATGGGGGGGTTGCAGCTCCTAAAACCAGGCAGGGCGACTCCCAACAGGGTAGGGACTGTCTTGATGGGAAAGCGTTGCCTTTTAAGCTGTGCAAAGTTTCTTATCAAGGGCTGTCTTAGCTTCCTGAGGCCTTTGTAACAAACTACCACACATGTGGTGACAAAACCACTCACCCATTGAGTAGCTGATACTTCTGGATGTCAGAGTGTGAAATGAGTTTGGGCTAAACTCAAGGGCTGTGGCTCAGTGGAGGGCAAGCTGAGCAGCAGATGGCATCCGGAGGGGCAAACACGCATCTCAGAGCAGGATCTGAGGTGGGCACCCAAGATTGTCCTATAGAGAAAATCCTCTTAAAGAACAATATCAGATACTCTGGCTCTGGGGCGTGTACAGTGCATCAAGTGTGAGTTGTGCGTTAGCACCTGATGATGTGCCCAAAGCTTACCGAGATTGGGCGTTTCCAGGCCCTACACCACATGCGTATGTTCCTAAGCCATGTATAGCACACTCATGTCCCCTCTTACAAATAAGGAAAAATCTTTCTTTTAAGTTTTTACTATGATAACTTTGAAACATACAAAAGAAAGAATAAGAGCCATATACCCACTACAAAGAGAAATTTTTCATATTTTTGGTTATATTTGCCATCTGTCTATCTGCATCTATCTAGCTAATTTTTAAATTTTAAATCTGTGTTTCAGTTTTTCTCTGGAACATTTACAAATTGATTACTTAAATACAAAACTCTGTCCTTCATTCGTCCACCTGCTTGTCTTCAGAAGGTGAGAATTTCTTTTTGTAACCATAATTCCTTTCACGCACCTAACAGAACAGTAATTTGTTCATGTCATCTAACACCTAGTTCACATTCAAACTTCTTCACCAGTGTGTGGCCATTTCAAACAGCAGTAGTAGGAAACCCATACACTCACCTTTCTGAATGAGTATGCTGAAACATGGAGGTTAACAGCCTGATTGAGTATAGCTCACCCACATAAAGTGTGCATTTAACCCTTTCAGTATATTCACAGTTGTGAATCCCTCACTGCCCTCTGATGGGAACATTTTCAGAGTCCCCACAGAATCTCCAAACCCACTGAGTCACATCCCAATCCTGCCACCCTCCAAGTCCTGGCAACTGTGAATCCACACTCTGTTTTCTGGATTTGCCTATTCTGGTCATTTCATATAAGTGAAGTCATTTATGTAGTATGTGCCCTTTGTGTCTGGCTTCTTCCACTGACTATAATGTTTTCAAGGTTCATCCACATCCTCACATGTACAGTTTTCCATTCCTGTAGGTGAACGAAGAGTATTCCAGTGTATGGACATACCACAGTTTGGTTCTCCATCTATTCCTTGGTGGATATTTGAATTGTTTCACTTTTTGGCTGTTGTGAATAATGTGCTATGTACACATGTGGTGGGAAATCTGTTTTCCTTGCTCTTGGGCACATGCCTGGGGGTGGAGTTGCTGGATCAGAAACTCTGCTGAAGACTTAGAGAATCTGCCAGAACACTATCCAAGCAGCTCATTCAGAAGGGAATGAGGTTTTCCTACTGACTGCCTGTGATTCTAGCCAATTCAGAGTGTGCAGTGGAATCTTGTTGCAGTTTTTATTTGCATTTCAGTTATGACTAATGACGTGAGCATTTTTGTGTTCTTATTGGTCTTGGGCATGTCTTCTTTGGACATCTATTTATTCATATGCTTTGCAGATTTTATGCTGAGATAATTTTGTTTTCCCTATTATTAGTTTTGCACGTTATTTAGCATATATTCTTGGTGTAAGTCCCTTATGCAGTAGGTGGTTTGCAGATGTCTTTGCTCATTCTGTGGGTTTTTCTTTTACTTCCTTAATGAGGTCCTCTGAAGCACAAAAGTTTGATGAGGTCCAGTTTATCCATTTTCGTTTTTGTGCTTGTCCGCATATGTTTTGTGACATTTTTGTAGTCATAATCTAAGCACGGGCTTCACAGTGCATGTGATATCAATGTAGAAAGCCCTCCTTTTGCTGCAAACCTGAGTCTCTGCAGGGCCCAGGCGGGTGGTCCTGGGGGCCCTTGTCTGGGTCTGTCTGGAAATTCTTTCCTAGTATCTCTTTCTCTTTCCCCTCTGTGTGGCCCACTTCTGTAAGCTGCAGGCCTAAATTCCATGGCACTCATTGAAATGTTCAGGGGAGCCCCCATAGATGAAGCCCTGGAAACATCCCAAATGCCAGCATAGACAGTACCAAAGAACCAGGCTGCCTGTAGAGAATTGAGGGGAGTTCCTCCCAAAATATGTTCACATCCCACTCCTGGAACCTGTGAATGTGACCTAAGTTTGAAGTAGGTTCTTCGACAATATAATTACGTTAAAGATTTCAAGATGAGATTGTACTGGGCATTCTGCATGAGTCCTAAATCCAATGATATGTTCCTTCTAAGAAACAGAAGATGAAATGACACGCAGAGGAGAAGGCCACGTGCAGATGGAGGCAGAGATGGGCGTGATGCAGCCACAAGAAAGGAATCCCAGCAGCCACCCAGGATGGAGAGAAAAGGAACAGAATCTCTCCTAGAGCCTGTGGAGAAAAAGAGGTCTTGCCCATACTTTGATTTGGATTTCTGACCTTCAGAATGCCAGAGAATAACTTTTTTAAATTTTAAAAGTCATTTAATTTATGGAAATTTATTATTTCAGCCACAAGAAACTAATGCACTGTATCAGCCAAAAAAACAAAACCAAACATAAAAAACAGACCATTTCCAGTACAAACAGAGAATTCGGTCTCCCAGTATTAACTTCCTAGCCCCTCAGTTCCTGTGGGAACCTGATGGGACACCTAAGTGCCTGCAGGTGTCACATCCCCAGCTCCACTGCTGCATCCCCCACCCTGTTCCTGCCCTGAGCCCATTGTATTGTCTGGGGGACAAGGGCAGTCACTGACTCTCTGCTCCTTCCTGCTCTGAGATGCAGGCACCTCCTGTGCAGAGCGGCTTCCCTCACCCCTGGACACTCATTCCTGCTGGGGAAACAGGACGCAGGCTGGACACTGTTCCTAAAAGCCATGGCTTTTAGGGTAAGCAGTTGGTACTGTTGCCTGTAATAAAGAATATTTAGGGATGGCTTTTGAGTCTCTTTCACAGGATGATTGTGGTTTTTATAAACAAAATGAATGTGTTTAATTTATTCTTTTTGATACTAAAATAATCTCAAATATTTTTAACTTTATGTTTGTTGTTGACCTTATTACAGATGTTCCCACCTCTCTCCCTGCACCCACCTCCACCTGGCCCCCACCCTCATTCCCTCTGGCCATCACCACACTTTTGACTGTGTCTATGGGCTACGCATACATTTTCTTCAGAAAATCCTTTCACCTTTTATCCAGTTGCCCCTTTCCCTTTTCATCAGACAGCTGTCAGCCAGCCTCTTTTATGTGTCCATGCCTCTGTTTCTACTTTGTTCATCAGTTTAGTTTGTTCATTAGAATCTACGTGGAAGTGAGATCATATGATATTTGTTTTTTGTTTTTTTCTGACTGACTTAGTTCACTTAGCACAATAATCTCCAGGTCCATCCATGCTGTTGGTAAAGGTAGAAGTTCCTCCCTTTTTATGGGCTCATAGTATTCCCTTGTGTAAATGCACCACAGCTATTTTACCCAATCTTTCACTGATGGACACTTGGGCTGTTTCCAGACCTTGGCTCTTGGACGTAATGTGGCTATGACTCTAGAGGTGCAGGGTACACATGTTCTTTCATGTTGGTTTGTTCTTTTTTGGGGGGGGTTCTTAGGATTTATTCCCAGAAGTGAAATCACTGGGTCAACAGCAACTTCCATTTTTAATTTTTGAGAAAACTCCATACTGTTTTCCTCAGTGACGGCAAGTCTGTATTCTCCCCAACAGTGCACTAAGGTTCCATTTGTTATTTGTTGATATATTGATGGTGGACATTCTCGCAGGTGTGAGATGATATCTCATTATGGTATTAATTTGCATCTGTCTGATGATTAAGTGATGTGGAGCATTTTTTCATATGTCTATTGGCCATCTCAATGTCTTCTTTGGAGAAATATCAATGCACAGTTTTTGCCTATGTTTTAATAGGCTTTTTTAGACAAAAAAGTTGAGTTGTCTAAAAAAGTGCTGTTGAGTTGTGTAAGTTCTTTATGTATTTTGGATGTGAATCCCTTATCAAGTGTTCCGGTCCAAATGCAGCCCTGCAGATGTTCACCACAGAGAGAAGGACCAGTCAGATGGGAGTGACTCAGCAGAAAGAGACCAGTCTCAGTCCAACTCCCTGGACCCTCCACATGTCCATGACCCCAAGAAAGACCCTGCAGGGCTTGGTCAGGGCCTGGACTGAGGAGCCCCCTAGGATCCTCACAGAGAAGCTCAGCCCAGGAGCTCTTCCCCAGACCCCTGTTCCAAACATGCTGACTGCAGAGTCCTGGGCAGGGTTTATGTTAGGGCGGGTTTGGCCTCCTGGGAGCTCTATGCCCAAGGCTCCTGAGCTGGTGACCAGTCAGGGCTCAGCCCCAACAGCCACATTAGAGCAGCGATGGAGCCTCATCCTTCACCTCAGGTGGTGTGTGGAGAGCACAGCTAGACGAGCTCCCAGAACCTTTAGCTGAATGCCCTGGAGGACACAGGAGACTCCAGTGGATGGTCAGCATCCCCAGGGAGGAGCAGGAAATGTGTTCCTGACAGCTGCTCCTCCACCAGGAAACTGCCTAAGGATTTGCTGTCTTTGAGAAAAATAGTACCAATTGTTGTTTTGGAGGCAGCTTCTCCATACTAAGTTTTGGTCAAGTATTTGAGGATGTTTTAAGGTTTATTCACAGACCAAATGCTAATACATAATCCTTTTTATCATTTGTTCCATATTCATTCAGGGAAACTGAGGTTCAGTGTGATTCAGTCATTAGATCAGGGTCACACAGACCGTGAGCAGCACATCAGACACAGCAAGGTTCTATATAAGCAGAGCTTGACCCTCTTGTCCACCCTGGGGGTCTGTGGACCCCAAGACCAGCCATTGGTTCAGGTCCTTTCTTCTTAGACATCCCCACTCAAGGTAGATTTTCTGGTCTGGGGAGTGACAGCAAATAGAGAATTAATTAATTTTTACTCTGTAACAAAATTACCTTCATGAACATTCAGAGTCCATGCTCCCCCTCAAGTGGCTGATCCACACCTTTCTGCTCTGGACTGGGAATCACTTACTTCTTTCCTGATGTGTTGGTGTCATTCCCACTGGTATGAAGGAAAGGACAAGCCCGTTTTCTTTCACTCCCCACTCTACACCTGCAACCAGCTCAGGGACCAGCACTCAGTTGCTCACTCAGGAAGGAGGGAAGGTGTGGAATGTAAATGAATAAAGGAATGAGTGACGCATGATCTCTTCACAGACTGGATAAAGAGTGCTAGGAGATTTTGGACACACCTGTTCCCTCTCCCTCCAGGGGCTGAGACCCAGGCTCCACATCTATGACCATGTGTCCCTAATGCTGCCCAGGAGCCAAGTGTCATACTGGCTCTGGGGCTGTTGGAATGTGGGAGGGTTTTCTGGGCTGCACTGGACCTGCCCTGGGGCAACTGTGGGCTCTGGGTTCCTGTAGAGGATTTTTGTTGTTGCTGTTGTTTCTGGTGTGTTCGTTTTATCCTTACCAAGGAGTGCTTATGGATGTTAGAGGCAGGGGAAGAGAGGGAGAGACAGAGGGAGAGAAGGGAGAGACACATTGATCTGTGGCCTCTCACATGCGCCCCAACCAGGGATGAAGCACACAACCTAGGCATGTGTCATGACCAGGATTCAAGCCCATGATCTTTCCCTTCACAGGACAATGCTCCAACTAGGTGAGCCACACCGGCCAGGGCCCTGGAGGTTTTTTGAGTCACGTGTAACCCCCCACTGCCCACAAAATCATCTCGGCCCCTCGCTGCTCCTTCCATGTCCCTCATCTTCCTCCTCCTTCACTCCATCTGCACTGCCCTGTTCTGCTCTACTTCCTCCACCCTGCAGGCTTCCTGGATTCTCCTGTTCACACCTATGTCCTGGCCCCCCACTCCTGGGCAATAGGAAAGGACACAGAAGTCAGAGCAGCAGCCCCTGACTCCATCATGAGCCAGTTCTCAGGTGAGCAGGGCTCCTTCCCTCCCTGTTACCAACAAAAGGAGCAGGCCACCTGACAAGGATATGTCACCTTTGTTTTTTAAAGACTGACCTTTTATTATTATCTTTAAGTATATTGTATTGATTATGCTATTACAGTTGTTCCAATTTTTCTCCCATTTATCTCCCTCTGCCTGGTACACCCATTCCCTCCCGCATTCCCCCAGCCCTTAGTCTACATCCATGGGTTGTACATATAAGTTCTTACATGTAGGCTTCTCCTATAGGCTTCACAATGGCTTCTCCATTTCCCATACTGTTCTTATCCCCCTACCTGTCTATTGTGTACCGACCCATTATGCTTCTAATTCCCTGTGCCTTTTTCCCCATTCTCCCTCTTCTCAGTCCCGGCTAATAACCCTCCATGTGATCTCCATTTCTGTGGTTCTGTTCTTGTTCTATTTTTTTTTCTCAGATTTTTTATCTTTGATCTTCTTCTTTTTCTTAGATAAGCTCCTTTAATATTTCATAAAATAAGGGCTTGGTGATGATGAACTCCTTTAACTTGACCTTATCTGGGAAGCACTTTTTCTGCCCTTCCATTGTAAATGATAGCTTTGTTGGATACAGTAATCTTTGTTGTAGGTCCTTGCTTTCCAACTCTTTGAATACTTCTTGCCAGTCCTTTTTTGCCTGCAAAGTTTCTTTTGAGAAACCAACTGACAGTCCAATTCGAACTCCTTTGTAGGTAACTCTCCACTTTTTTCTTACTGTTTTTAAGATTCTCTCTATCTTTCACCTTTGGCATTTTAGTTATGATGTGTCTTGGTGTGGTCCTCTTTGGGTCCAACTTGTTTGGGATTCTCTGAGCTTCCTGGCCTTGTATATCTATTTTATTCATCAATTTAAGGAAGTTTTCTTTATTATTTTTTCAAATACGTTTTCAATTTCTTGTTCTTCCTCTTTTCCTTCTGCCATCCCTATGATTTTGATGTTGGTCTTTTGGAGGTTTCCAAAGTCTTCTTATTCTCACCTCATTTTTTATTAATTCTTCTTTCTTCATTCTGTATTGGTTGACTGTTTATTTCTTTTTTATTTTATTGTTGTTCAAGTACAGTTGTCTGAATTTTCCCCCCACCACTCCCCTGCCACCCCAGTCATCCCCACCTCCCTCCACTGATTCCGCCCTGCCTTAGTTTTCTCCATGTGCCCTTTATAGTTGTTCCTGAAAACCCTTTCTGCCTTTCCCCTCATTATCCTCTCCCACCTCCCCTCTGGTTACTGTCAGATTGTTCTTAATTTCAATGTCTCTGGTTATATTTTGCTTGCTTGTTTGTTTTGTTGATTAGGTTCCACTTAAAGGTGAGATCATATGGTATTTGTCTTTCACCCCCTGGCTTATTTCACTGAGCATAAGGCTCTCCAGTTCCATCCATGCTGTTGTAAAGGCTAGGAGCCCCTTCTTTCTTTCTGCTGTGTAATATTCCATCATGTAAATGTACCATAGTTTTTGGATCCATTTACTGATGGGCACTTAGGTTGTTTCCAGCACTTGGCTATTGTAAATTGTGCTGCTATGAACATTGGGGTGTATAGGTTCTTATATATTGGTGTTTTAGGTTTCTTAGAATCCCAGCAGTGGGATTGCTGGGTCAAAAGGCAGATCCATTTTTAGTTTTCTGAGGAAATTCCATACTGTTTTCCACAGTAGCTGCACCAGTCTGCAGTCCCACCAACAGTGCACTAGGGTTCCCTTTTCTCCACATCCTCTCTAACACTTGTTTGTTGCTTTGTTTATTATGGCCATTCTCACTGGTGTGAAGTGATATCTCATTGTGGTTTTAATTTGCATCTCTCTCATGGCTTGTGATGTTGAGCACCTTTTCATATGTCTCTTGGCCCTGTGCATGTTGTCCTTGGAGAAGTGTCTGTTCAGGTCTTTTGCCCAATTTTTAATTGGGTTGTTTGTTTTTCTTCCTGGAGTAGACTCATGTGAGTTCTTTATATATTTTGTAGATCAAACCCTTGTCAGAGGTATCATTGGCAAATATGTTTTCCCACATAGTTGATCCTCTTTTCATTTTAATGCTATTTTCTTTAGCCCTGCAGAAACTTTTTATTTTGGTGAGGTCCCATTTGTTTATTCTTTCTTTGTGTCCCTTGTTCTAGGGGACGTATCAGTGAAAATATTGCTGAATGGAATATCTGAGGTTTTCTTGCCTATGTTTTGCTTTAGGACTTTTATGGTATCACAACCTATATGTAAGTCTTTCATTCACCTTGAATTTATTTTTGTGTGTATTAGACTTCTGCTTAGACTTCTTTTCAAGGAAGAGGAAGCATATGAAACAGGTCAGGGGTGATCTGCTGGGTAGCTGGTAGAAATGTCGAGTTTGGGGAATGGGCATTTATCCCAGTAGAAATTGGAGACCATGCATCTCAGCTCAGCTGTGGTGCTGTTCTGCTCTCCCAGAGGTGGCCTGCATGCCCCAGGCCAGGTCCCATTATGAGGTGTGGGGATGGAGACTGCAGTGGGGTATCACCTGCATGTCTCTGGCTTTTCAGTAGCATTTTCTAAAGTGACCTTATTGTCAAGTGATTCCTATGAGGCCTACTCTACTGCTTGTTTCCAGGCTGTGCTGTATTTTCACATTTAGGCACAGTAGTATCCCACCAGTGGTAGCTTCCAAGATTTCTAATGTGACCCTTTTTGGTCATTTCCCCTCCAGATCTGGGCCTTCCCACACACCCAGCAAACCCTCCAGGGATAGCTGTACCTGTCACTTATCACCTTGTCCCCTGGTGACCAGATGGTACCTGTCCTTTTCGACAATGGAGATGACAAAAGGTAAGTGCATAGTGGGCCTATCTTGGGCCATGGCCACCTTCAGTACTGTGTCTGCGTGTGTAGGTCTAAATCTCCTATGCAGGAAAAAAGAGAAACTATAGAACAGGAGAGGATGATATAGAAGAGATCCCTATGGTTAGGGGAGGGACAGAATATTGTCTCTCATATCATCTGTGGTGCCAACAGCAGTGGTCAGGTAGTCACATGAAGGCCTATTGACCTTGTCAGACCCAAGCATGCATCTATATTTTGTCTTATTCTATCTTGCTCTGATACCCACCTGGGATCCCAGAGCAGGAGAGGGCTTACAGAAAACCTTCAAGGCCACAAGGATGAGCAAGGCTCAAACCTTTGCCTCCGTGGACCTTGGGTTCTAGTAGGATGTCTACCAAGCCTCTCACTAGTGTCATTGTCACCCGTTAATCTCATTGTCATCAATCATCAATATTGGCAGATGTCCACTTTCACACTTTGGAACACATGTATCTTGCTAGTCATTCAGAATCCTTGCCCCTTCTTGTTCATCAGTTCTGATTTTCATGTGTTACCAATATAGTGGATCAATGTGATGTTCTGCAGAGTGTCCAGATAGCCCAATGCTCTAGGACTACAATGGGGCCAGGCTATGGATGCATACTGTTTCAGTGCAAATTCTTACTGATTCACGTTGTCAGTACCAACTCTTACTGATTCATTTGATTGATGAATTTTGAAGAATAAAACATTGGAGAGAGGTAAAAGGCTAGGTGATGAAAAGTTCCAAATGTCAAGCTCCACTTCTTCTCCCCGGGGTGTGAGAATACAACCCTCTCTTGGCACATTGATGTGTTTGCCACCCAGAACCTTGAGCCTGCCCCCAGTGTCTAGAGTTGTTACTGGGTTACAACATGTAGTCATGACGATTCCACTCCTGGCCATGTGACAGAACCCAGTCTGCAGTTTCCCCAACCCTTGTGGAGGTCAGGCTGACTCAAAGCCCCAAACTTCTTGTCATTTGATTAGTCTTTCCGGTGATCAGCCCCCTTCTGCATCCTTTTTAGTAGGAACTCAGGCAGAATCTAAGAGATTCATGTATAACAATGACAATGCTACTGTGAGAAAAAGCCAAACTTGTAGACGTCACCTTCCAGGAGCCAGGGACAAAGACCAGATAAATTATTGTACACAGGTCAAGTTTGCATTTTTTGCAATTCATTTGACACTAATTTATTCTAAGTCTCCAAGGGCTATTTCAGCACCCCTACACTATGGGGCCATTGTCAAGGGGTTAAATCTTGCATTATAGGAGCTTGTCCATTATTGACAACCTCTCCCTTATTCAGGTTTATGTTTCCTCATCCTTAGGATCCTCAGTATCCTGGCACCCTGGAATACTCACTTTTCTGATCCTTCTCGTGCATGTTAGACTGATTTCATAATTCCTTCATGGTATAGTCCCTCCTCTCCCTTCAGCCAATGGAGCTGTTCTTTTTTCTAGGTATGCTGAGGTTTGGCTCCGATTTTAGGTGTGGTGACCAGAAGGGCTGGTGAGTCCATAGTTTGATGAGTCCAGCATTGTCTTGTAAGCATTGTCTTATAAGGTCTTACATCATTGGAGGCATCAGTATAGTGTTTCAGGAAGTGGGGTTTGTGAGGTTTCTATTGTTGCTGTATCATATCACCATAATCTTAATGTTTAAAATAATGCAAATTTATTAGCTTAGTGTTCTGGAGGTCAGAAGTCAGAAGTGAGTCTTAGATGGTTATAATAAAGGAGCTGGCAGGGCTGATTTTTTTTCGGAGGCTCTAAGGGTAAATTCCTTTCCTTGCCTTTCCAACTTCTGTATTCACTGGCTCAAGGACCCTTCTTTCATTTTCAAAGTACATAAAGCAACCTCCACCTCCACTGTACCCTTTCCTCTGACAGTGCCCCACCTGCCTCCCTCTTATAAAGTTTCTTATAATTATAATCCAGAATAATTGTCACATCTCAAGATCACAAATTTAATCACACCTGGAAAGACCGCTTTGACATGTAAAATAACTGTCACAGGGACTGAGGATTCAGACAGAGATGTCTTTGGGAGGTGCATTATTTCATCAGCCATGTGGGCTTCACTCTTCCAAGGAGGAGAAAGGGCTCTGTGTGAGCTTTGGCTCTCTAGAGAAAGAAGACCAATAGGCTGTATATGCATGGAGAGAGACATGTTTTTATGAAACAGGCTCATGTGATTATGGGGACTGGAAACCGTAAATCAGGGCAGACCTGCAGGGTGAAAACCCAGGGAAGAGGTAAGACTTGGTTGTGACTGTGAAGGCAGTCTGGAGGCAGATATTCTACCTTGAGAAACCTCAGTCATGTCCCTTATGATCTCAACTTATTAGAGGAGGCCTACCTATGTTACAGAGTATAATCTTTTTTACCCTAACTAAATTGATTTAATCTCTTATCACATTTAAAATCACATTTATATTCACAGCAACACAAACTAAAATTTGACCAAAAAGCCGAGTATCTTAGCCTTGCCAAGTTGACACATGACATTAGCCATTATAGGCATCTTCTGCAGTCCCAGAGCATTCAGAAGTCTGGGGTCGAGTTCTCAGCAGCAGGTCCCCCAACCTAGTCCCAGGGTCCCCCTTGTCTGAATAGGAGCACCAAGTATACCAAGGCTAAGGGCTGCACTGAAGTTTTAATTTTTTCACACTTCAATCCTGCTCATGGTTCTCAGCTCTGCCTGCCCTTCAGCTGCAGGAGGACAGGCTCCGGTCCCGTTCACTCTCACTTTGCTTTCAGTTGTTGCGTGATAGATAGGTCTGAGCTTGACCTTGTCTCTCATCAATGCTCAGTGGTGCTTTGGATCTGTCATCCTTGTCTTTACCTTTCTCTCAAACTAGAAACAGTGCAGCAGCTGTGTACCCCCTGTACCCTTCGCAGCACAATGCTGGTGAAAGATATGTGACCTCGGCTGACACATGCCTGGGAGAGTCAGCACGCCTCCTCCCAGCCGTGTGAGGTACTCTTTGGGGTGAGTGATCCAACCCAGACACTACCCTTGGGGATGGCTATCAAGGTCTCCCGCTGGTGTATATGATATCAACTCATGTTTCCAGGAAAAAGGATTTAGTAGGATCATGGAGATAGTGGAGGGAATCGAGACAGCAGACAACAAAAAAGCTAGCAGGTGATGGGTCTGACTGGGAACCTACTGCAGCCTGACCACTGGGGCTCTGGAGCACACACTACTGCCCAGAGTCACCTCATTTGGGCTCCAAAGCCATGTGCCAGGCATTCCCTAGATACTGGCTGCTCTCGGGAATTTGTGTGGGGCAACCACCTCAGAAAAAGACTGACCCACCCGAGGCAAATCTATGATGCAGAAGTATCTGTAGAATGATCGAGCAGCTTGCAGTGTGGAAACTGAGTAGGAGACCAAAAGCATTCACAATATTGTGTAACTTCTTTAAGGAAAACTATCAGGTACTTGATGCAGACTCTGGCCCTGTAGAGTCTGTTTGTTGTGGATGAGGTAAACAAATTCACAGGGACTACCAAGTCCTGTGGAGAAAAAGAAGTGGAGAGTGGCACAGCCACTCTCTCAAGGGGAGAGCACATCGACCCTTGCCTGGACAGGCTTTTATTGCTTTCCAGTCGCATAACATCAAAGAAGGTTCTCGTTATTTCTAGATTGAGTTAAGTGATTACTTCTTACAGATAACAAAAAAAGAGAAAAAGTTGCAAATGCAAGGGAATGATAAAAATGATTGATTGGTTACATTTTGTCCTTGGGACATCTTAGCACAGATGTAGGGAGTTGCTCCAGAGATATACATTAAACATCTGCAGTCTTAACTCAGGGTGAGGGAGTTTTAGCAAAAGCAAGTCTCACAGCAGCCTAGGTACAATGCAGGCCTGATTCCCCATGGGAAAGCCAATCTGCACACCTGGCTCCTGTGTGCCACCTCACATTGATCGGTTTTCTGGATCAATACTGGGCTACATTTGCCATTGCCATGCTGATCGGTTCCCTATAGGTACTTTGGAGGAAAATCAGCTAGTTTGGAAATTAGAAATGTCAGTCTGTGGTGATAAGAAAGGATGGGGTTCCAGGAAGAGGTGAAATGGGGAGATTGGAAAGGCACCCAGGCATAATTAGCGTTAAGAGGAATCAGTAAGAAAAGGGAAGAACCCCGACCCCCAACCCAAATTGAAGTGGCTTTGAGGGAACATACAAGGGCTTAGGGATTCCACCATCTGGGTCATGTGTGTATGTGATTATGTGTGTGATTACTTTGGCATCCAAATGGCAGCAGGTGTTTAATCAGTGAAGTGGGACCACACCTTGGTTCAGCATCCTGGGTACTTTAGTCCTAGGTAATAAAATGTCAGGGCCCTGGCTGGTGTGCCTCAGTGGACTGAGTGCCGGTCTGCAAACCGAAGGGTGGTGGGTTCAATTCACAGTCAGGACACGTGCCTGGGTTGAGGGCCAGGTTCCCAGTAGAGGGTGTCCAAGAGGTAAGCACACATTGATGTTTCTCTCCTTCCCTTCCCCTCTAAAAATAAACAAAATCTTTTAAAAAAATCTCAGAGCTACGAATCAAACTACAAGTCAAAAGAAGGGCCCTTGGGGCTTAGGTGAAAGGTAAAGAAAATGCACCTGGTGGAAGGAGTTGGGAAAAGCACAAGTGTGCCCCACAGAGTCACTCTGGGTCCTCTGTCCTTAGGGCTTTTAAGGGCAGGGAAATTAGGGGAAGTCCCAAGGAAAGGGCTCAATAGAATACTCATCATCTCTCCAGGCATGTCCTTTGAGGGTCATGGTGCCCATTGGTCAGTGCAGGGAAGGGTGTCATTAGTTGGTATGGTAGGTCCTAAGGTCAGCCAGGGTATCACTTGTCTCGTTTTGCTGCTTTTCTGGGCCTGGACGTAGAACCCAGTGAGGCCTAGACATACTTTATGTGGGCCAGAATTTCATTGTTTGGGGGCTAAATGCTTAAGGGGTATTCTCTGGCCCCCTTGATTGTTCCTGTGTGAGGGGCTCTACAGATGTCTAGCCACATGCCAGGGGAAGAAAGGTAAGGAGAGGATCTGAACATCGTGAGCACTTTAACCAAACACAGGTGAGCTGGTACTCCATCCCAGGCACGTCATGCCCTATCAGGGCTCCCACTGTTCAATCAGGAGTTGCCAAATTCTGTTACCTAACATCCATTCTGGTGCCTGTTGTTACAAAAGCCAATACTCCAGAGGCTGGTGCCAAGTAAAGGGAAGTTGTTTATTCAGACTCTGGCTATCTGTAAGATGGGGGACTCACATCACCAAGCTCACCTCCACATCTCAGTGGAGACACAAGTTTCATAAGGAGAACGAGAAGAACAGAACCAAGAGACCAAGGAAGATGTTTGAAAAGTTCCCTACATGCAGATGAACAGAGTCCCTTCCGATCAGAACAGTGCCAGTCCAGTGTGCATCGTCTTGCTTTAGCCAGGTTGAATCCATGTCATCCTTGCATTGCATCATTCTGGTTGAGCTCGTCTTAAGTTCACAGTGAAGTTCAGCAGATCTCCTGGAGCTGGGATGCCTGAAGGCCAGAGTCTCTATTTTTTGAAGTTAGTTCATAGGATTCTTATATAAACAGGCTATTCATCTATATGCTTCATATTAGTCAGAGTCAGTACTTACAGAAACAATGAAAAGAATGGTGGGTGGGGTGGGTTACAATTTTCAACTATTACAAATTTCCAGTGTCAATTCTTCTTCCATTTCATACCTAATCATAATTCTCTTCTAAAATCACCCTCATGTAATCAAAGAACCAAATCAAGACCCATCATTTACTGCATTAAACCCAGTTTGAATATGGCCTAGTTATTTGCATAAACGCAACGGGAATAGTGATTGGTTGTACAGGCTTTCTCACTTCCTCTTTGATGGAACATTACAAGGAGTTTGCAGATTGAATGTTACTTAGCCTGTCAGGGTGGGGAAGCCATGCCACACAGTTGAAATCAGGCTTTCCCTGCAACACCTGCAGATTTGGGTAAATTACTCAAGTTCTCGAGGTTCCCAAAACAATTGAGGTTCTTTGTTGTCACCGCCCAGGAAAGCAACGTTTGCTCCTCCCCTGGAAAGACTGCCATGAATCATGTAAATAAAGAAGGTACCATGCCATTTCTCCAAGGGGCTTTAATTGGCTCCAAAGTCAATCATTGCTTAGATTGCTTAATGCTTTTGGCTGACATTCAGAATCTAGGCATACCTGTTTCAGATGTGACATTCCAGTCAGTCTCGATTAGTAAAACCCCAATTGGGAACTGGAAGAAATCAAATTCCTATTGGGTTCATGCAAATGAACATATTGCCATGGAAATAATAATACTTATCATTAAGAGCTTTTAATTCTGGAAGGATCAAGTAGTGAGAAAAATAGAAATGCTGCGATATTGCTACCAATTACCATATTGCTCTAAGACAACAAACAAGTTTTAAAAAATCAGGAATAGTTTGAACAAAGTCATGAGAATTATAATCATGCTCAGGTCATTCAACCCCATAATTAATCTTTGTTGAACCTGTTTATTTGCCAGTATTCCTATGTACCCACTCAATCCACAGAGCCCCACAAATCTGGAAATTTATTCTCAGAAATTCATATTTTACAATAAGTCAGAAGAGGTTACTTTTTTTGCAAATGCATCAAAGTAAAACAATGAGTGTCTCTAAAAGTTAAAAAACATTTAAAATGACATGGTTATACAATAGATCTGATTATAATGCAATTAACAAAAGAATTTGTTTTTTTGCAATAACATTTTAAGATAACTCTCAACATTGCAAATGATATTACATCAGACTAAGAAATAAATTAATTTGATCCCCTCTGCCAATTGTACCAGAGGTTCCATTAGGAAATAACAATTGGTTTTGGAAAACAAAGGGAACTTTTTGCGTTTTCATTTGTCATTAAAATGATCACTTTGCTTTACCATCTATGTGGCTTTTGTTTTTTCCCCATTTCCATTTCTCATCTTGAGAATACCTCCTCAAATGTCTTTTCTTCCTGCATGTTCCCTTTATCGTTTCTCACCTTTTTCACTTTGTCAACTCCTATTTGTGCTTCTTCCCTTTATGCACCCTTCTTCTACATCCACAGACTCTACTGAACTTACACGGACCCTGTTTGACTTACACAACCCCTCTTCAACTTACACTGAACCTGTTCGACTCACACAAACCATCTATGACTTACAAGGCTCCCTGAAACTTACACAGACCCTCTTAGTTTGCTCTTCAAAAACTCATTCAGAAATAATCAACTTTAGAACAGCCCATGCTCAATTTTATTACCTTCAAAATATATTGGCATATTTCACCTTTTGTTACCAAAACCATACATTTCCCTCAACTTACTTAAAATCTTCAATGTTTAGTGACAACTAAGGGTAATCACCACTCTTTAAACTGACATAACTTACATAAACAGAGATTTTTCCATTGACAAACACACTCACGTGTTATTTTTGGTGATGACTGCGTTCCTCGAGTGTGCTCAAAAGCGAGCTGTTTCATTATCTAGTTCCTCTGACAACTTTTAGGAGCCTGGAGAAGAGGTGGGGTAGATAGCAGGTTGGGCTCATTCCCAGGAGTGCAGCTCCTGGGACCTCAGAAGGAGGATACAGAGTGTATAAGAAGACTCATTTTCCCCTTTTCTTCATGATTTTTATTGTTTGAGAGGGGAGTGAGATCTTTCCCCCATCTTTGAACCATCCATTTTAATCCTTTCTGAGCAGAATCCTTCTGGTGTAACAACATGAAAGCTTGCACAGAACAGATGTGATCCCATTTATCAGACCATTGTTGAAACAATTCCACTTAGTCTAAAATGGGACCTAATCGGCAATTTCATGAGAATGAGACTGGGCTGGTCCTTTCAAAACAGAAACAGAAACAAAATCTAGAACACACACAAAGTTTCAAACAACTACTCTCAACTAAATCCTCTAAAAGGAAGGACTGGGATGAGACTTAGAAGATTATCTCACACCAACCAGTATCGCAAACTACCCCAAGGACCCTGAGGAGCCCAAACAGCAAAGGTCAAATCAAGTCCCCAAAAGATAAGACAGCAAGTAAAAAACTGGAACCAAAGTTTCATCTCAAGCAGAGAGGAGAAACGCATGAGATCCCTCAAACAGAAACAGACTGCTTCCTGCAAAGAAACAGGAAGCAAAACTAACAGACAAAGAGCAGTAAAGCAACAGGAAAAGCAAACAATACCCTCAAGAAACCAAAGGAGAGCTCCAATCAAATTCCACACTGAGGAACTGTTGTGTTTTTTTTCTTGTCAGCGAGGCATGCCTATCTGTGAGTGGTGCCCACTGAGTCTCCCAGAATCCCAAATGGTTCCACGAAACCAAGTGGCAAGGCAAGTGCTCCTGGTTGTGAAGTCCAGAGACTTACCCAGATAGGAGGAGTGTGTCGACTCCCCTATTGGAGTCTATTGACTCCACAAAGACCCCTTTCCTTCCACAAGCAAAGCATTTAAAGTCAGCTGAAGCCTTGAGAGGAAGAGCAGGGACAGTCCCCAACATAAGAAATCTTGGCAGGTTCTAACTAAGTCCTGTAATACTTGCCAAGGGGTCAGCCTGCCACAGGCAGCTGGGACTCCACCCAAGGTCCTCTGGGCCTTCTGGGACCTACCTAGTCCCAACTGAATCGTCAAGCATGTAACCGAATGCAGGTCAGCTGGGACTCCAGCCGAGGTACTCTGGGCCTTATCAGAGTCCACATTTTGCCATCTGGAGTCACCAAAAACTGTAACTGAACACATGTCCAGCTTCCTGCTAGTACGAAAGCCAATACTCGAGAGGTGGGTGCTGATGTAAAGGAAAATATCATATTGGACCATGTATAAGGCGCACCCACATTTCTGGCCCAAACTTTAGGAAAAATGTCTTTCATGTATAAAACTGATTATCGTATTCCAGTGTACTATTTTCCATTTGGATGTTGTTTTTGCTTTCTCAAGTTACACTCTTTAATGCATAAGCATAACTATAAGAAATAAAAACATTTATATAGATATGGAATTAGTACCACCCATGTCTAATGTGCATCCTTATTTTTCCCTCAAAAATTTGGGCAAAAAAGTACACAGTATTCGCTGCAAAATTTGGAACTTCTTTCAGATGCTGGCCATCTGGAAGATGGGGGACTCATGCCACAAAGTCAACCTGCACATCTCAGTGGAGGAAGAGGGTTTTATAAGGATGGAGAGGGGAACAGAAAAAGGTGTTCAAAGAAGGAGGTTGAAAAGTTCTATACGAGCAGATGAACACAGTCTATTCCGATAAGGACAGTGATGGACTGATGTTTATCGTCCTGATTTATGAGGGGTAGCCAGAAACTACCCAGAATCATTGTCTGGAGAACAGGCCCTTGTAGCACAGGCTTCCCCCACTAGGCAAGTTCTAGGAACCAACCTGAATCAGTGCGCCAGCTGGCATTGTTGTGAGAGGCTAGGTTCAAATTCAGCAAATCTTTTTGGAAGTCTGTTTCAGTGTGTTTTACCATTTCATGATGGGTGATTTACGAAGGCACCTGCCCTCACATCTCTGAGTGTTCAGCAATTTTTGACCAAAACAGTACGACCCCACACTCCACCTTCCCTATTCACCTGATCTACCCCACGTGACATTTATTTGTTTCCCTGGATGAAAAAAGTTGCAAAGGAAAACATTTTGCCAATGTGCAAGAGGCAGAAAATGGCAGAAGCACTAAAAGGCATCAATATTGATGAGTTCAATAACTGTTTTCTGCAGTAAAAAGAAGTCTCAATAGGTCTACTGCATCTAATGGAGAGTACTTTGAAGGTGACTGAAGTTTAAACATGTAAAAGTAGAAAAACTTTTACAAGTACATTCCGGGTTTTATGGGTCTCCCCTCATAATCATCCAGGATCCAAGTCACCCCTACACTACATTATCTTGTCTTCACCTCACCCTGGCTCCACAGTTGAAGGTGAGCAAGCCTCCCGGAGCTGGGATCCCTGAAGGTCGGAGTCTATATATTTTCCATTTTTACACAGTATTAAGAAAGATCAGGGGGTCTGAACCACATGGTCAGCAATATGCTGGGGGAAGAAAGGTTACTCTGGGGATGAGGTCATTACTTTTCCAGTTTTGCCCACTACTAGGCACATGGGGCTTTTTACCCTTGTGACCTTTCATATCTGGCCTATTGCCCTTGATCTGCTCATGTCTGTCTAACTGCCTACCACATTCCCGTCTCAAGAACTCTTGGCTCTGAATCCTTCAGGGAAAAGGGTTGTAGAGTCTCTTCTGTAGCTGCTTCCTGCTGAAGAGGGATAATGTTTTTCTTCAGAGCAATGATGTTTTTCTTCAGAGCCAAGAGATCCTTGCTCTCTGTCAGAGGAATGACGAGGCCTGGGCATGGAAGGAAGTTGCGATGGTGTCCAGAGTCGGCAAGGGGTGGTATTCTCTGAGTACAAGGAGGGTTTGTACCCCAGTGGCCACAAACTGTGTTACAAATCTCAGTATTATCGAGGCAGAAGCTAGAATGACAAGAGCTATGATGAATGGTTCAATGGAAGGAAAAAACTTGTACTTCTCAATAATTCTAAGTGAAAGGATGGGAGGAAAAACTGAAGTATTAGTTTTGAGGGCTGTAGCCAAATATTTGCAAGAGCTATAACATTTCAGGATATTGTTCAGTTTACAGGTAGCAAATAAAACGAGAGTATAATATTCGCAACTATATATTACAGAGTCTACTGAAACACAATTGTTTTTTCCCCCTACAATCACCTTCATTTTAATCACAGAGCCAGATGGAGGGCAATTTATTTACTGCATTATTAAATTATCTGCATAAACTTAACAAGAATAGCATTGATCATATAGGCTCTCTGGAGTCCTCTTTGCTGAAATCTCTTATGGAATCCGCAGGTTGAGCTCTAATTAGCCCCCCGAAGCAAAGAAGCTGAGCCACCTAATTGCCAGCAGGCTTTGCCAGGATACCTGTGAGTTCGGGTCAATTGCTGAAGTTCTGCAGGTCCCCCATAATGTCTTGATGTTCTTTTCGATGCCTTTTCCCATGAAAGGAACATTTGCTTTACCTGGAAAGATGGCCATGAACCATGTAAATAAGCAAGGTACCAGGATGTTTCTCCATAGGGTTTTCATTGGCTTCCCAAGTCAATCCTAATTCCTTACAGCTTTATGGTGGCACCCACAGTCTGGGCATGTCCCTAAACGTGACATTCTAGTCAAAATCCTGTATTAAAACCACCATTGGAAACTGGTTTTGTGTCTTATCATCAGAGCAGACTGTTACTGGGTTCATGCAAATAATCATATTGCCATGGAAATGATAATATACCTTCAGAGTTACTATAAATGCTTATGAAGGTATAATTTATCAAATTGTTTTAAGAAAAAAATCGTTTCTTTGCATCTGGAAAGCACATGGACAGTTCCTGTCCTTCTAACAGAGTGAAAGGAACCAAGCTCCAAGTCTGTATTAGCTTACTTTTGATATTTAGCTTCATTTATTTAATTAAATTCATTGTTCATCTTAACCATAGGACTTTCAAGATTTCCTCTCCCAAACCTCTTACAACTTTCTTGTTTCCTTTAAGTTCATCTCTTTTTGCTTCTTGAGAAATGACCAATGTTAAAAAGCAAAACAAATAGAAAAACAAGAAACAACCAGCTTTATAAAAGCTCACTTTTTTCTACTTTTTCAAAAATACATCTCTACATTTTATACCTTCTATTACCAAAGCCACACAATTTCTTTAAAACTTAATTCAATTTTTAAGGTCTAGAAACCTTGAGTTTTAGTGACAAGCAAAATGTAAGCAATTGGCATTCTTCATATAAGCAAATACACTGCATAACTTTTAGACATTCAGGATCCTCCACTGGCAATCACACTCACACTTTTAAGAAACATACCTCTGGTAATGTATAAGACATTCACTACAGTTCCAAATGTATGTTGTAGCTTGTCTGTAATAATCAGTGGGTGAACTTAAGACACGTCTAGAAATCAATATGTTAGTATCCTGTGTTCTCTTAAAAATCTAGGTATTTAATAATTTCTATCAAAACATTCATTTAGAAAGGAACAGCTGAAACAAGTTAAACCCATCTGCTTAAATGGCTAAGGTTTTTGTCTTTTAATAAGAATTGCCTTCCAAACCACATCCAACAATACGTTAAAAAGATCATACACCATGATCAAGTGGGATTCATCCCAGGGATGCAAGGATGGTACAATATTCGCAAATCAAGAAACGTAACACATCACATAAACAAAATGAAAGACAAAAATCCATGATCATAGCAATAGATGTGGAAAAAGCACTTGATAAGGTACAGCATCCATTTATGAAAAAAAACTCAGCACAGTGGGAATAGAGGGAGGATTCTTCAACATAATAAAGGCTGTATATGAGAGACCTACAGCAAACATCATACTCAATGGGCAAAACCTAAAAGCTTTCCCACTAAGATCAGGAACAAGACAAAGATTTCTGCCTTCACCACTTCTATTCAACATAGTATTGGAAGTCCTAGCCACAGCAATCAAACAAGAAAAAGAAATAAAAGGCATCCAAATTGGAAAGGAGGAAGCAAAGCTGTCATTGTTTGCAGATGACATGATGGTGTACACAGAAAATCCTATAGATTCCACCAAAAAACTACTCGACCTAATAAGTGAACTTGGCAAAGCAGTGGGATACAAAGTCAATATTTAGAAATCAAAGGCATTTTTGTACACCATCAATGAAATATCAGAAACAGAAATCAGGAAAAAATACCCATGTGCTATAGCAGAAGAAAAATAAAATACCTAGGAATAAACCTAGCCAAGGAGGTAAAAGATCTGTACTCAGAAAACTACACAACACTGAAGAAAGAAATTAAAGAAGGCAGAAACAAATGGAAGCATGTACCATTTTTGCGGACTGGAAGAATTAACATCATCAAAATGTCCATAGTATCCAAAGCAATTTATAGATTCAACACAAACCCTGTTAAAGTACTAATGACATATTTTGCAGATATAGAACAAACATTTCAAAAATTTATATGGAACCATAAATGACCTCGGATAGCCTTAGCAATTTTGAGAAAGAAGAACAAAGCAGGAGTTATCACTATACATGATATCAAACTGTATTACAAGTCCACCGTAATCAAAGCAGTCTGGCAGAGCCCGAGGCGGGTGCAGCGCCACAGCCATGCTGACCGCCAAGAATATTGTAACTCCACGTCCATTTTCACTTTGCGTTTGAGGCTCACACAGATGTTAAAAGCCTTCTTTCGTAACCCTGACTGCGTGTTTATTGTCACAAGCCCTTAAGAAGCCACAGGCCGTCCCCCTCCAGTGGAGTCCAGGTCCTACTGGTGTCCACCACCCCTGGGCCTCAGGGCGGGCTCGCCGCCTCTGGGCTGACGTTGGTGTGCTCAAGCACGGGCTTTCTTTGTTTACTTCACAAATTCGTGTGCCCATCTGAAACAGAGTTCAAAACAGGACTGTGAAGTGGAGGAACAGCCTCTATCTACCATGTAGGTTGCCTTGCATTTTGAGCATCGGGTTGAATCCTAGGGGATCTTCCCCAGAGGCGACGGGTTGAAAGCGAGGAGGGCAGCAGGAAACGCCATGGGACGAGGTGCTCCTGTGCAGAGTTGGGGTGAGGACATTGTAAAGCCGGGGAAAGGTTTGGGCTGGTGGATAGATTTGGGATTAAGTGAATGTACTGGTGCCACAGAGGAGGGCTGTTTTAAGAGAGGGAGTAAGGATGAAGCTGAGGACCGTGGAGCGGGGGAGCAGAACTATCATTTGAGGGGGTGGCAACTGACCTTGCTTGGATGAAGTGCAGGGTGCTGTTCTTCCAGACTGGGATGGGTTAAGATGTGCAATATGGAGACTGGAGGAATAGATAAAACTCAATATGAGTTTTGAGAACTCATATTGGTGCCCTGACATTAAGGACAGCAGGAGCCCCAGATGCACAGGCCACCAGGGCCATGGGACAGAAGCCAATCGGGAGAAGAAGATGGGCATCCAGTGGGGTCTGTGAGCCTGGAGAGTGAGGAGGGAATGGAGGTCTGAGGGTACCATGAGCATAGGAATCCTTATCTGAGGGTGTTTGAGGACTTGAGTCTGGAAGGGAGTTTGATGGGAGGAAATCAGACTTGAAAGGGGACTGGGATGGCAGCGAGGGGGAAGGTGGTGAATGCACAGCAGGGAACGAATAGAGAGCAAGCCATTTGCAGAGTTAGTGCCAAAGTTTTACATTGTCTACCTGTGAGCAGGATGATGCATGCAGCTTGCTGCAAAGCATGGTCTGAAGTCACACATTTTCAGCATCTCTTGGGAGCACTGCAGAAAAGCAAAATGTTGCCCTTCTTGCAAAGTCTTCCTTTATTCCAGTAAACAAGCTAGCCATGTCTCAAGGATTGGTACATGCCTGTTAAGCCTGAATAGCAGTTTGGAAAGGTGGGGAGCATTGTGGATTGGCCAGGGATTAAGGTAAAGTCTGAATAGGTGCTTGGACAAGTGGGGGAATTGTGGATAGTTTAGGATTAAGGTGAAGAATCCTTTTGGACTATGTGCTGTGTTGTCTTTCTTTGTTGACTCATCAGAGTGAATTTCTGTGAGCCCACAAGGGAGAGATGTGTGTCAGGTCACAGTGCTGGAGTGTTAGGTAGCTGCCAATGGTCTAGACCACCTGTCCTTGTCTAATCCGGGGGGTGACACTTCCATTTGTGGTGGATGCTGCTCTCCTCACCTGTCCTTATGTTGGTGCATGTGATAGCATCCAGGTCACAATGAGGAGTCCAACCTATCTGGACATGTTATGCCCCACATTCAGATACTTCACGTGTCCTGAAGCCTAGAAGCAGGTCATGAGTGTTCTATTTCTGTAGAGAACACAGCCTCATTCCTCATCTTAGCATCTACATGTGATCCTCTTATTAGGTCCCAGCAGAAGCTTCGAAATCACCTTTGTCCTTCTAATGTGTAGTTACAAGTGCAGTAACCTGTTGTTTACTCTGGAGGGTGCATCCAGCATGGCCCACACTATTGGAGCCATGAAGGCTCATAGATGTAGCTGGTCCCTGAATGGCTGCAATTGTGGTTGGTCCTACAGCTCACAGAGCACTCCCACTCTGCTTAAATTGCTGATCACTAGAGAAGATTCTGTCAGTGGCATTATTCCTATCAGTGATGTCATTGTCCTCACTGGTGTTGTCATTCATCATAAGGAAGACATAGGCCAGGTGTCTTACTAACGCACTCAGAATACTTGCCATTTCTGGTTCAGATTGTCTGATTATCATATTTTCATCATTGTAATGCACCAGCAATTTTCACCTGGGGTGTTTTATGCATTTTTATAACACATAAAACTCAATTATTTAGTCAGGGCACTGACCTCTTTTCCCTTAGATTGTGAAATAAGAAATGCAACAGCCAACACAACAATAGCTGTCAGGCGTGAATGAACAAAAATTGTACGTAAGTTATTTTGTCAGATAAGCAAAAAGTGTAATATAGTTTTGGTGAAGAACCTTACCTATTAGTTTATGTGAGCCATGAAACGAAAAAGGTTGGAAATTGGCGTAATGGACAAATGTGATATCCTGCAGGTTGTACAGAATCCTGTGGGCCACACAGGTGTCGAGTGAGAAGCTGTGAGTATATCGTGTTGCTGGTGCCATGTAAATGCACACTGTTGCTGACCGACCTCTTTATGAGTTTTGGAAAGTGTATTTTCAAGTCAACAGCCACATAGCACCTATGGGAGGTTAAGTGATTACCTGCTGTAGTGATGATAGGCTTGTCACAGCAACTACAAGTTTGGTTTAAATTAGGTTATATTTGTGGCAATGCACTGTAACCTGCCATTATCCAATGGCATTTTGGAGATGTAAGACTAATGAATTAAATGGGGGTATGACAGGAACCATGACCCCTGCATCCTTCACTTTGATGGTGGCCCTAATCTCTGTCATTTGCCCTGGGACATGGTATGTTTTTCTTTTAGTGAATCATCAGTGCAGGGAATAGACTGACAGAGAAGTATGCACTAAAAATTACTGGTTTTCTTAGATAAGTCCCTTTAACATTTCATATAATAAGGCCTTGGTAATGATGAACTCCTTTAACTTGACCTTATCTGAGAAGCACTTTATCTGCCCTTCCATTCTAAATGAAAGCTCTGCTGGATAGAGCAATCTTGGATGGAGGTCCTTGCCTTTCATGACTTGGGATACTTCTTTCCAGCCCCTTCTTGCCTGTAAGATCTCTTTTGAGAAATCAGCTGACAGTCTGATGGGAACTCCTTTGTAGGTAACTGTCTCTTTATCTCTTGCTGCTTCTAGAATTCTCTCCTTCATTTTTACCTTGGCTAATGTAATTATGATGTGCCTTGCTGTGTTCCTCCTTGGGCTCATCTTCTTTGGGACTCTGTGAGCTTCCTGGACTTCCTGGAAGTCTATTTCCTTTGCCAGATTGGCGAAGTTCTCTTTTATTATTTGTTCAAGTAAGACAGCAAACTCACAATTATTAATGACCACACCTAAAACAAAGACAAAAACAAACTAAGCAAACAACTAGAACAGGCACAGAACCACAGAAATGGAGATCACATGGAGGGTTAGCAACAGGGGAGTGGGAGGAGGAAAGGGGGGAAAAGGTATGGAGAATAAGTAGCATAGATGGTAGGTAGAAAATAGACAGGGGGAGGGCAAGAACAATATGGGAAATGTAGAAGCTAAAGAACTTATGATGTGGACATAAACTGAAGGGGGATAATGTGGGTGGGAGAGGGTGAGCAGAGTGGAGGGGAATGAAGGGGGGTAATGGGACAACTGTAATAGCATAATCAATAAAATACATTAAAAAAATTACTGGTTTTCCATATGGTGATTGCTGGTACATACAGGTCAAGAAACGACTGTGAGCCTTCTCTTTTCTGTTCGGTTCATTCTTTCCCTTCTACTCCGGAGCTGGTCCACTGACCACAAGGTGGGTCCACAGACATGGTGGGGCCAATGTGAGATTAGTGTGGACAAGGAATTTATGAATTTTGTGATCCTTTCTATGCCAATATTCTCAGCAGGATCCCTGATAGTGCTTTCATCCCCAGTGTCATGCCAGCCTGGGCTTGATGTCAAAGAGCTCTTAAAAGATCTGTGTATGCCATTTTCCCAGTGTCCACTTCCCCAAATAATGCCTGTAGGTCCTTTCTGAGATGGACTGCGGATGACATTGTGCACACAAGTTCTGGTGTTGTAGGCATGCTCCACATGGTGACTGAGCATTTATCAATCAAGGGTCTGAGTGTGAGGATTTCTCAGGTCTTAATTGAATGAAGGATCATGATTTGTTTTGGGGCAGCTGACCTCAGCTTTCTGCTCCTCCATTCTTCATTTCCTCATTGTGTTTCTTAAGTGACAACTCCTTGGCCTTTCATATATTTTATTCCTAAGGACACCATGGTCTAGGATTCATGCCTGCAGAACAGGCTGCATTCTGATAGTGCTGCCATTAATGAAACTATGCCCACCTGGCATCTGGTGGTTATGTGCAGGCCTCTGTAATTTCCAGATCCTGTCACCCCCTTGCTACTCTGAGTCAAGTTTTGAATCAGCACCTCTTGTTTTCATCTCTGACATCTTGAGGTCGGCCTTCACTTGCATCTCACTGATGCTGGTGTCCCTTAACCAATGCTATTCTACCCATTCCTTCTGAGGATACTTGTGGCTGGATGGCTTAATTACTTATTACAGGAGATCCACCCAAGCATGACCACTTGTCTGACTGTTATGACCTTTGACCCCACTGCAATATCATGCAATTCAATTCTGACCCTAACCATTCTGACTTAGCCCAGACTCTACTGGTGGAGGGCCACATGGTCCAAAAGACTACCCTTAAAGCAAGCGCTACTCTATGTTTGAAGTTTCCAAGCATTCCACATTGTGACCACTTCATTTGGCATTCCCAGGATCCACTGAGATTGGATTTTTGCTGCCATGACTTATAAAGAACAAGAAAGTGCTCTACATATGATTACAGTTTTCTTAGAGCAGAAGAACACACTTTAAAAGCAGAAACAGAGACAAATGCTAGGTCAAAGTCAGAGTAGGTGCAAAGAGGGCCTGAATACCATGACTGTTGTATCCCTTGGAGAATTCCAAGATTTCAGAATTTAACATCTTTCACCCCAGGACCAGAGTCCGTAACCAGATGACTTCCTTATTGTACAACTCTGATATCTGAAGTGCTGGGTCTCTCTATTTAATGTGGCATTAATTTATCTTAGGCACTGAAGAGGTTTTTCAGCCTTGGTCCAGAACTGTGTCCAAAGGTTCCTGCATTAAAGTTGAATTCAGTGTGGTAAGAGCCTGCCTTATGTTGACTCACTCTCGCTCATTCAGGTCCAGATCCCTGAATCCATAGATCTGGCTCACAGGTGTACTCTGTGTCCCTGGTTGTGAAAATAAGTTGGATGCTGTGGTTTCTCTGAGGCTTATTCATTCTTTCCCCACTTGCAAATACCCTAGTTTCTATTCCTGGTATGCTGACATTGACCCTGCTTTGTATCTGGACCAGAGTGCCACAGGAAGTGCCTTGATGAGGAAGCATTGCCATGTAGGACACCTGCTCCCTATGAAGCTCTGCAAAGTCTCCAATCAAGGGTTGTCTTAGTTAGCTATGGTTTTTGTAACAAACTAACACACAGGTAGTGAACCTCCAGCCCCATCTCACCCCACTGAATAGTTCTGGTCATCTGAGTGTGAAATGAGCCTGATTGGGCCCAAATCAAGGGCTGTGGCCAGCAGAGAGCAAACCTGTACTGCAGAGGGCATCTGAAAGGGCAAACACGCATCTCAGAGCAGGGGTCTGAGGTGCGCACCCAGATTCTCATATAAAGATAAATCCTCTTAAAGAAGAATATCAGATACTCTGGTCCTTGGCACATGTACGATTCATCAAGTGTGAGGTGTGTGTTGGCACCTGATGGTGTGCCCAAAGCTTACTTAGATTGTTTCCAGTCCCTAAATAATATGCTTATGTCTCTCGGTTGAGTATAACACACATGTGTGCCCACATGTAAATAAGGAAAAACATTTCTTTTAAGTTTTTTCTATGATAAATTTGAAACATACACACAGAAATCATAAGAGTCGTATATCATATTTTGCCATGTATAATGCATGTCCACGTTTTTGGCCCAGACTTTTGGGGAAAAAATCTTTCATTTTAATTTTTTAACTCCATTATTTATTTATTTTTATTCAGACAAAATTGATTATCACATTCCACAATATTATTTTGGATATGGATGTCGTTATCGGTGTCTAGAGTTACACTTATAACACATAAGCATAAATAAAAGAATTAAAACCATTTATGTAGATACAGATTAGTACTACTGATGTACAATGTGAATGTGCATCCTTCTTTTTCCCCTCAAAAATTTGGGCAAAAAGTGTGCATTGTACATAGCAAAATATGGTATGCACCACAAAGAAAAGTTTCTCATACTGTTGATTTGCCATATGTCTGTCTGCATCTATCTAGTTTATAATTTTTTACCTGTCAGATGTTCCCGGGAACACTTACGAATTAATTACACACATAAAAACCCCTCTGTTCTTTATTCTTCCACTTTCTTGTCTTCAAATGGTGAGAATTTCTCTTATGTGACCACAAGTCCATTCAGGCACCTAACAGAATGATCATTTGCTCATGTCACCTAATTCCTGGTTCACGATGAAACTTCTGCACTAATTTGTGATAATTTGTAACAGCAACAATAGAAATCCATACAGCACCTTTGTGAAAGAGTATGCTGAAAAGGTACTTTATTACTGCTTCAATTTTCCAGTTTATAATTAGTCTATTCAGGCTTCTTACTTCTTCTTCATTCAGTTTTGAAATATTATGCTTCTAGAAGTTTGTCCATTGCACCCAGGTTTTTACATTTCTTCGTGCAGAGTTATTCATAATAATTTCCTGCAATCCTTTGTATTTCTGTGGTGTCAGTTGTAATTTCTCCTCTTTTGTTTCTGATTTTACTTATTTGGGTCCTCTCTCTTTTTTTCTTGATGAGTCTGCTTAAAGGCTTGTCGATTTTGTTTTATCTTTTCAAAGAACCAAGTCCTGGATTTATTGAAACTTTGAATTGATTTTTTGAGTTGCCATGTCATTTAATTCTGCTCTGATCTTGATTATTTCCTTCCTTCTGCTTGCTCGGTGCTGTGTGTTGTTGTTCCTCCAGTTCTTGTAGGTGTAGAGTTAGGTTGTTTATTTGAAATGTTTCTGTCTTCTTGAGGTAGGCCTGTATCGCTATGAACTTCCCTCTCAGGACTGCCTTTCTGTGTCCCATCGGTTTGGGGCTGTTGTGTGTTCATTTTTATTTGTTTCCAGATACTTTTTGATTTCTTCCTTGATCTCATAGTTAACCCACTCATGATTAAATAGCATGTTATTTGATCTCCATGATTTTGAATGTTTTGAGTTACTTCCTTGAGGTTGGCTTCTAGTTTGAAGTCATTTTGATCTGAGAAGATGCTTGATATAATTTCAGTTTTCCTGAGTGTGTTGAGGCTTGTTTTGTGACCTCCCATGTGGTTTCTAAGTATTATATAGCATCCTCTTCTGTCTGTTTTTATGGACAGGGACCAGAGGGGAGGGTGGAGGAGATAAGGCAGGAAAGGAGGAGAAGGGCCTAGTTAAAGAACAAGTATAAATGACCCATGGGCATGGACAACAGGGTGGAGATTGACTGTGGGGGGGTTGGGTGGGGTGGGGGAGAGCAATGGGGGAAAATTGGGACAACTGTAATAAACCAACAATAAAAGTATATTGTAAAAGCTTTATTGAGATATGACTCACTCATATAAAGTGTGCAATTTAATTTTCTTATTGTATTCGCAGTTGTGAAATCATCACTGCCCCATAAGGAGAACATTTTCATAGTCCCTAAAGAATCTCCAAACCGGTTAGTAGTCATCTTCCAATCCTCCCACCATCCAGCCCCTGGCAGTCACTAATCTACATTCTGTTTCCTGGATGTGTCTTTTGCAGTCTTTTCATGTAAGTGAGATCATATATGTGGTATGTGACCTTTTGTCTGACTTCTTTAACTTAGTAAATTATTTTTAAGGTTCATCAATCTTGTAACATGGACAGTTTTTCATTCCTTGAAAAAATATCTACCCAAAGATATATCCATTGCTTTTAGAGAAAGAGGAAAGGAGGAGAGAGAGAGAGAGGGAGGGAGGGATGGGACAAAAACAATTGGTTGCCTTCCATATCCACCTAACTTAGACTGGGGATCAAACTCACCACCTCAGTATGTGCCCTAACTGAGGACAGAGCCCACAAACTTTCGGTGTACAGGACAATGCGCCAACCAAATGAGCTACCCAGCCAGGGCTTTGTTCCTTTCCTTCATTTGATCAAGTAATATTCCACTCTATGGACATACCACAGTAGGCTTTTCTTTATTAGTTGATGGATGTTTGGGTTTTCTTCATTTTCTGGCCATTATGAGCAATGTGCTATGACTACGGGTAGAACTGTGGGATCCTATGGCAACTCTGTTGAACACTTCGAGGATCTGCCAGAACATTATCCAGGCAGCTCATACAGGAAGTGAATGCGGATTTCCTTTATCTGTCTGTGAGTCTGGTCAATTCAGAGGGTGTGCAGTGGAATCTCCTTGTAGTTTTTATTTGCATTTCAGTTCTGACTGATGATGTAGAGAAATTTACATGTGCTTATGGGTCATGTGTCAATCTTCTTTGAGCATCTATATATTCACCATCTTTTCAGATATTTAAATGGAGGTATTTTAGTTGTTTTTAACTATTAGTTTTGCATGTCATTTACTATATATTCTTGATACAAGTCCCTTATCAGATATGTGGTTGACAGATTTTTTTTGCCCATTCTGTGAGTTGTCCTTCCACTTTCCTAATAAGTTCCTTTGAAGCAGAGTTTTGAGGAAGTCCTGTTAATCTAGTTTCACTTTTTAAATATGTTTTTCTCCAAATATATTTTGTGGCATTTTTGTAGCCATGATCAAAGCAACGGTCCCACAGAGCATGCGGTGCTAATCGAGGAACCCCTTCATTTCATACAGTCTTGACTCAGTGGGGCACAGGCTGGTGGTCTTTGGGGGTCCACGTCTGAGTCTGTCTGGTGGTTTTCCTGGCATCTCTCTTTCTCCCTTTCATGTCCCTCACTTCTGTTTGCTGCAGGGGAAGCCTGAACTCAGTGGGGCTCATTGCAGATTTCAATGGAGCCCCATAAATGAAACTCCAGAATCTCCCAAATCACAGTATGAACTGGATCATGGAATCAGGCTGCTTGCCATCCCCCAAACTATATCCACATCCTAACCCCTGGAACCTGTGAATGTGACCTTGTAGAAGTATGTCATGGCAGCCACAAGAAATTAATGCACTGTCCCCATGACGGAAATGGAGACCAGCTGCCAGTACAAACAGACAACACGTCTCCCGGTATTCGCTTCATAGCCTCTCAGATGCTCAAGGAACCTGAGGGGACACACAACACCTGTGGGTGTCACATCCCCAGCTCCACTGCTGCACCACCCACTCTGTTTTTGGCCTGAGTCATGGTGCTGTCTGATGCACAAAGACAGTCCCTGACTCTCTGGTCTACCCTGCACTCCAATACAGGCCCCTCCTTTGCTCAGAGATTTCCTCCTCTGGACACTGACTCCTGCTGGGAAAATAGAACCAGGCTGGACACATTTTCTAGAAGCCATGACTTTTAGGGTAAGTATTTGGTACTGTCGCCTCTAATGGGGGACGTTTAGGGGATTGTTTTGTTGTTTATATCTGTCAGATAATAATGTTTTTTAAAGATATACTGACTATGGTTCATTTATTCTTTTTGATGCTAAAATCATCTCAGATTTTGTCAGGGATTTGATCAGAGCAAAATTCCTAATGTTTGTCAGAGCCCCAGCTGTGAAATTTTTAGAGAAAGAGAACCTTCTGTCTGGGGATTTAAGACCTTTAGTGATTGACAGTATGCTTACTGGCTCTTTGTGATTTGAGTTGAGGAGGTGAGACTTCAGGGTGAGAGACAGATGTGAAAAGACAATGTTAGGATTGTGATGTGTTTGTGATTTCATATTGGAGTTCACTACCAGATTTAAGAGTGAAGATATAACATGCAGTCTTGTGGATAGAAATTCATTCATTTATTCCACAAATATTTACTTAGCATGTACCACAGGGTAGGCACTACTCTGGGTGCTGAGGTTACCATGGTGAATAGGACTGACCCAGCCCTTCTCTCAGGGAGTTAACATTCCAGGCAAGGGGAGGATTCACAAGAAACAAGTGAATAAGCGAGATAATGTCAGATAGTGTTTGATAAGAGGCGATTGAAAACAGGTAATATAATAAGGAGAGACTGTGGTAGGGCCATCGCCAAATGCCTCTTTGAGGAGATGACATTTAAGAGGAGGAAACTCAAAGGTCTGGGAGGAAAGTGTTCCAGGCAGCGGTAACAGCCAGTGCAAGGAGCAGAGGTGGGAGCCATCTTGCAGAGGGTTGTAGAAGCCTGGGTCAGAGAGGTGGGCAGAGGGCTGACTGTGCAGGCCTGGTAGGAGTCTATTGCATTCACAGGACAGTGTCATATGATTTAGACTTTGCAAATGTCATTTCTGCCAGGCTGAAAACAGATCTTAGAGGGCAAGGTTGGAAGCAGGGGGCCAACAAAGAGGCTACGGTATTCATGCAGACCAGGGATGAATGGGAACAGAAGCAGGGATGGGACAACCAAAGTGGTGAGAGGTGCTCAGATGATGAGTTTGTCTGAAGGCTGAGCCAACAGCTGGAGAAACTAAAGAGATGCTGATAGAGATGGGGAAACGGGGGAGCAGGTGTTTGGATGGACAGGTGTGGTAGGCTGAAAATCACTACCCCCCAACATCCACGTTCTGATCCTTGGAAACTGTGACTACGTTACTTGATTTGGAAAATAAAAGATGTGATTAGGTTAAAATCTTGAGATGAAGAGATTATCCTGGATAATTAAGGCAGGCCCAGTGCAATCACAAGGGTATTATAAAGTGGAGGCAGGAGAGTCCTGAAGGTAGGAATGATGCAAAGAAGGGGCTACGAGCCAAGGAAAGTGGTGGCTTTTGTAAACTGGGCAAGGGTGGGAAATACATTCTCTCCTAGGGCCCCCAGAAGGAACCCAGCCCTGTGAACCCACTTGAGGCTTCTGATCCCTAGAACTGTAAGAGAATGACTTGGTGCTGTTTTAAGCCACTAAGTTCGTGGTAACTTGTTACAGTATTTCCACGAAACTAGTAGTGTGGTGGGTCCCAATTCAGAATTGTGCTTTTACCATATTCACATTGAGACATCCAGGTGGAAAAGGTCAGGAGAGGGGTCGGGACTGGAGTCAAGGGCTTAGGAGCCCTTGACAGGTTGATGGAATTTGCACCCCCAGTCCTGACAGAGGGAGGCCTGCAGTGTGTTCCAACCTCCTCCCTGGCAGAGCCCGATGCTCATAGTGATAATGTCTCTGGGCAAACCTAGAGTCAGCAGACTGGCTGCTCAGTGTAAGCCAGCAGCCTGGACACTCAGGCACCCCAGCTGAGGGATCATTCTCTTGAAAGCTGCTCCTGACTCCTCAGGCACACTGGTTGGGAAGCCCTGAGAAGACCTGAGTGGAGAAAGGCAAAACCAGGCTCAGGGTTGAGGGTGAGTGGTGGGTGGGACCCAGGAGAAGGCCAGACAGGAGGAGGCCAGGCATCAATAGACACAAAACACAGGGAGGGGTTAGGCATGAGAAGGGGCAGGAGTATTGGAGTTACGCCCTTGCGAGCAGAGTTGAAGACAGACTTCAGAAAGAATGAATGCAGATTCATACTCGGGAATGGACTTTGGGATGCCATTACAGACCCTCTCCCCACCTCCATTGCCTATTATTCCCTGCACTCCCAGATCCACAGGCGATTGTGTGCATCTGGACTACTTGTTCCTGGCAGCTGCTGCTCAGAGTCAGTGGAGCTGTGGAGGCAGCTGAGACAGGCTGGACTGCTGCCCCCAGGGCTGTGCCCACCCCACTGAGCCTTCACTTAAGGGGTGTCCCCCGTCAGCAAGAACTGTCCAGAGTCTCATGTTTCCACAGACACATTCTGATGGCAGATTCTGCTGTGGACCTAGGAGAAGCTGCAAGTGAAGAGATTGTAGGGGCAAGAGTATAGAGTAGGGGTGGGTGGAGAATGAATGAATGAATGTGAATGCATGGATAGAAAGAGGCAGGAATTGAGAACCAGAAATTGGGAGACATGAATAAAGAAATAGAGGGAGGGAGAGCTTGGGGGAGGGAGAGAGAGAGAGATGAGAGGATCAGAGAGGAGAGAAGAGATGACACAGACCCAAATAGTGAGAGACAAGAATAGAGACAGAAACAGAGAGACAGAGATGGAAATCAGAGATTGAGAATAGTAACAAAGAGAGCCTGGGATTAAACTCAGAGACAGAGAGAAGGAGACAAAGGCAAAAAGCAGAGATGGAGAGAAAGACAGGGATAAGGAAAGACAAAGACACAGTCTGACAGAGAGATTGAGATGGAGAGAGATAGATACCATGAGAGGGAAATAAGAGAAAGAGAGTAAGTATCAGAAACACACACCCAGGTAGACACAGTGAGGGACAATGAAAACGAGAGACAGAAACAGAGATCAAGGGACTGTGAGAAGCACAATGGCAGTGAGGGTCCAGACACAGTGAGTACAGGCCCAGGAACACGTTACAGGTAGTAGGTGGCTACTATAGGGACCACTGCAATGGAACTTTGCAGTAGAAGAGACAGATTGGGCTCAAGTCCAAATCAAGCATGGGCGAGTGGAAATTCAGGACCTTGAAGCAGTTGAGGTTTAGTGAATGGAAAATGCATCAGTGGGAAGAGGGAATTTGGGTAAACGACTCAGCAGAGTTCCTGCAGAAGGCAGGCCATGGTGATCAGATATCAGCTGGTGGTTGTGGAGGCATAAGGAACTCGATTAAATAAGATATGGAGAGTCTTCTGGTGTGGAGGATGGGGATTCTAGTGAAAACTGGATTTCACAAGGAGATGCACAGATGGGCCTACAAGAAGTTTCATCAGCCTGACTAACGTGTGGTCAAGCACAGAATCTTTGTGAGGTCTTGAGCTGAGACCTACTGCCACTAGGGTTGTGGTGGTGGGGTCATGCTCTCTGGGTGGAATGCCATGGCCCCCACTTCCCTCTGGCAGGGGAACCTCCGCTGGGGGTGAGGCTGCTGGGCCACCTGGGTAACCTGGGACTGAAGGTGGGAGTGCTCTGGGAGGAGCCGGTTGCCTTCCTGAAAGAGGGAGGATGAGACCCTCAAGGAAGAGGAGGAGGATTAAGAACCTGGGGGTAGCAAGAGGAAGGACACCTGTGTGTCTCCTGCCCAGACCAGGCCTAGCGCCTTCCTGACTTTGCAATGACTATCTGCTGCTGTGCCAGCATGTTTCCCAGTGGCATATGGAATTTCATGCAAATTTATGCAAAAGAGGGGTGCTTTTTCTGGTCAGGTCAACTTGCAAATGTTGATTTGGAATCAACACATGCTCCTGAGTAAGTGCTTTCTCTGAAGATGTGCAGTGAGATTCGGAGATTGACCTGTGAGCTGTGGGCATGTTGAGGATGAGGTGGGAAGCTTGCAGGGTAACCAGGTGTATTTGCAGGTGAGCTGTGGGAGTGTTGCAGGGATGATGAGTGTCTTTGCAAGTAGAATAGAGATGTGCGCAGGTCTTGCAGGTGAGGTTTTAGATCAAGGCCACCCACTAGGCCCACGTGGCTATTGAGCACTTGAATTTGGCTAATCCTAACTGAGGTGCACACTAATTGTAATACACATGCTGAATGAAGAATTTCCAAAGGCTTAGTATGGTACCAAGAATATGAAACATTTCAATAATCTTAAAAATTAATTACATATAAAAATGATAATATTTGGAGTACATTGTGATACATAAATTATTACAAAAGCTAATTTTACCTCTTTAAGTTTTTTTACTGTGGCAAAATATCTATTTAAATGAACTATTTTAACTATTTTTAATGGTAAAGACCAGTAGTGTTATATACATCCCCATCGTTTTGTCACCATCACCATGATCCATCTCCAGAGCTCCGTTCACCTTGGAAAACTGAAAGTGTACCCATTAAACCACTCTGCTCCCCTACCTCCAGTCCCTGGCAACCACCATTCTGCTTTGTGTCTCTATATATTTGCCTGCAGCATGAACCTCATGTAAGTGGGATTGTTGATGTAAGTAGTTTGCAAATTATCAATGAAGAAGGAGAACAAACTGTCTCCGTTATTCCTGAGCATAGTAAACTAGGGAGATGAATGAAAGCTTATTCAACTGGGAAACTGAATCCATTTTTGCTTTGCTTCTACTAGGAAGCTATGGCTTTCACAGACTCCTTAACGCACTCCAGGGGACTGTGGCCCAAAGTGAGGCAGGCAGGAAAGCCTCCCTCAGGGTGTTGGAGCTGCCTCCATATCTGGGTTATTGGAGGAAGCAGAAGGGGAAATTCCATGCTGGGCATATGCACAGTAGAGACAAGATGACCAAACAGAACTGCTATGCATGTGCAGCTGAAGCCAAAATGGTGACGTGAAGGGGCAGAGTCTAGCCCAGGAAAATCTGGGAAAAGACTCAGATTTGACAAGGGGTGCAGAACCTTGGTAGGCCAAGGACAGGGTTGGTTAAGGGGAGTGCCCAACTCAGGCCTTGGAAGATCACGAATTGGGTTGGATGTTTTTTTTAAATATATATTTTATTGATAATGCTATCACAGCTGCCCCATTTCCCTTCTTTATACCCCTCCACCCTGCATTCTCCCAACTTAGTTCATGTCCATGGGTCATACATATAAGTTCTTTTTTTAATATTTTATTGATTACACTATTACAGCTGTCCCATTGCCCCCCTCCATCCCCCTCCACCCTGCACACCCTCCCCTATACACATTCCCCCCTCTAGTTCATGTCCATGTGTCATAAGTTCTTTAGCTTCTACATTTCCCATACTATTCTCGCCCTCCCCCTGTCTATTTTCTACCTACCATCTATGCTACTTATTCTCTGTACCTTTCCCCCTCTCT
>CM052550.1:35499135-35523320 GCA_028533065.1 Trachops cirrhosus
ATTAATTGACCATAGAGATTTGGGTTTATTTCTGGGCTTTCTGTTCTGTTCCTTTGGTCCATGTGCCTGTTTTTATGCCAGTACCAGGCTGTTTTGATTACAGTGGCCTTGTAATACAGTTTAGTATCAGGTATTGTGATCACTTTCAATTAATTTTTATATATTAGGACAAACTGTAACCATTTGATTATTTTGCATGTGGCTTTCTAATTTTCTCAGCACCATTTATTGAAGAGGCTGTCTTCTCTTCAGTGTGTGTTTTTGGCTCCTTTGTCAAAAATCATCTGAACACATACATGTGGTTTTATCTCTGGGCTCTCTCAATTCTGTTTTATTGATGTGTGTGTGTCTGTTTTTGTGCCAATACCATGCTGTTCTGATTACCATAGTTCTGTAGTGTAATTGGAAGTCAGATAGTATGATGCGTCTGCCTTTGTTCTTTTTTTCTCAGAACTGCTTTAGCTATTTGGGGTCTTTTGTGGTTTCATATAAATCTGATGGCTTTTTTTGTTCTATTTCTTTAAAAAATGACATTGCTTCAATCTGTATGTTGCTTCAGGTAATGTGGTCATTTTAATTGTGATTATTCCCATCCATGAACATGGAATGTCTTCCCATTTCATTGTATCTTTTTCCGTCTATTTTAATAATGGTTTGTAGTTTTCAGCCTATAGGTCTTTCACACCCTTTGCTAAGATTATTCCCAGGTATTGTATTCTTTTGGTTGCAATTGCAAAAGCAATTTTTTTTATTATTATTATTATTATTTCTTTTTCAGAAGTTTCATTGTTAGCATATAGAAAAGCAGTGGATTTTTGTACATTGATTTGTATCCTGCAACTTTACTCCACTTGTTTATTTTTTCTAATGGTTTTTTGGTGGAGTCTTCAGTGTTCTCCATGTACGGAACCATGTTATCTGCAAAAAGTGACACTTTTACTACTTCCTTCCCAATCTGGATGACTTTTATTTCTTTATCTTGCCTTTTGCTCTGGCAAGGCCTTCCAGTACTATGTTGAAGAGTGGTGAGAGTGGGCATCCTTGCCTCGCTCCTGATTTTAGAGGAAAAGCTTTCAGGTTTTTGCTATTGAGTATGATAATGTCTGAGGATTTGTCATCTAAAGCCTTTATTATGCTGAGGCACTTTCCTTCTATACTTATTTTATCGAGTGTTTTAATCCTAAATGTATGTTCTATCCTCTCAAATGCTTTTTGTGCATCTGTTGATAAGATCATATGATTTTTTATCCTGTCTTTTGTTAATGTGGTTTATTACATTGATCGATTTGTATACAGTGAATCATCCTTGTGCCCCTGGCATGAAGCCCATTTGATTATGGAGTATTATTTTTAATGTATTGTTGTATTCAATTTGCTAGTATTTTCTTTAGAATTTTGTTAATATGTCTTATTGACTATGCTATTACAGTTGTCCCATTTCCCCCCCTTTATTCCCCTCTGCCCTCCACACCCCCTCCCACCCACATTCGCCCCCCTCCCCTTTAGTTCATGTCCATGGGTCGTGCATAAAAGTTCTTTGGCTTCTATATTTCCTATACTATTCTTAACCTCCACACACCTATTTTCTACTTACCATTTATGCTTCTTATTCCCTGTACCTTTTCCCCCTTTCACTACCTCCCTGCTGCTAACTCTCCATGTGATCTCCATCTCTGTGATTCTGTTCCAGTTCTTTTGTTTGCTTAGTTTGTTTCTTTTCTTTCTTCTTTTTTTTTTTTTTAGGTTAGGTCATTGATAGTTGTGAGTTTGTTGTCATTTTACTGTTCATATTTTTGATCATCTTCTTTTTCTTAGATAAGTCCCTTTAATATTTTATATAATAAGAGCTTGGTGATGATGAACTCTTTTAACTTGACCTTATCTGGGAAGCACTTTATCTGCCCTTCCATTGTAAATGCTAGCTTTGCTGGATAGAGTCATCTTGGATGTAGGTCCTTGCCTTTCATGACTTGGAATACCTCTTTCCATCCCCTTCTTGCCTGCAAAGTTTCTTTTGAGAAATCAGCTGATAGTCTTATGGGAACTTCTTTGTAGGTAACTGTCTCCTTTTCTTTTGCTGCTTTTAAGATTCTCTCCTGATCTTTAACCTTGGGTAATGTAATTATGATGTGCCTTGGTATGTTCTTCATTGGGTTCAACTTTATTGGGACTCTCTGAGCTTCTTGGACTTCCTAGAAGTCTATTTCCTTTGCCAGATTGGGGAGGTTCTTTTTCATTATTTTCTCAAATAAGTTTTCCATTTCTTGCTCTTCCTCTTCTCCTTCTGGCACCCCTATGATTGGAATGTTGGAACGTTTAAAGATGTCCTGGAGGTTCCTAAGCCTCTCCTCATTTTTTCAAGTTCTTATTTCTTCATTCTGTTCTAGTTGAATATTTCTTTCTTCCCTCTGGTTCACACCATTGATTTGAATCCCAGTTTCCTTCCCTTCACTGTTGGTTCCCTGTACATTTTCCTTTATTTCACTTCTCATAGCCTTCACTTTTTCCATCCATACTCAACCAATTCTGTGGGCATCATGATTACCAGTGTTTTGAACTGTGCATCTGATAGGTTGGCTATCTCTTCATCACTTAGTTGTATTTTTTCTGGAGCTTTAATATGTTCTTTGATTTGAACCATTTTTTTTGTCTCCACATGCCTGTTACATAGTAAGGGGTGGAGTTGTAGGTATTCACCAGGGCAGGGCAACTGTGTTGTGTTGCTGTATGTGGGGGGAGGTGTCCAAGAGGGAACAGTGCTACTTGTTGAGCTCTCTGTTGGCTTTCAGTTACTTCCTCCACTACCCAGAAGCAAATTGGGCCCTTCTGGTGCTGACTCCCTAGTGGGTGCTTTTGTGTATGTTCTAGGACCTTGTGGGTCTCTCCAACAAACTCTCCTGTCAGGCTGGGATTTTCTCCCACTGCTGCAACCCCCACAGGTTTTTTCAGTCAGAGGTTTTGAGGCTTTATTTCACTGCACTGGAACCCTGGGTTTCTCAGTCTGTCTCACTCCCCAGAAATCCCTCCCATTTTTATCTACATGCAAATTTGGGACCCCTTGGTCCATTAGCCGCCTCCTTACCCAGTCTGCCAGTTGCTACCTTGCCATGAGTCCTCTCTACCCAACTGCCTATCTCTGCCAGGTTGCTGATCTCCACCAGGCTGCCTATCATCGCCAGGCTGCCTATCTCTGCCCCTCCTACTGGTGGATGAATATTTCTTCTTTAACTTCTTGGTTGTCAGACTTCCATACAGTTCAGTTTTCTGTCAGTTCTGGTTGTTTTTTGTTTGTAAATTTGTTGTTGTCCTTCTTTTGGTTGTGTGAGGAGGCACAGTGTGTCTACCTATGCCTCCATCTTGGCTGGAAGTATTTGTTTCTTTAGAATTTTGCAACTGTATTCATCAGAGATACTGGTCTGTGGTTTGTGTGTGTTTGTGTGTGTGTGTGTGTGTGTGTGTGTGTGTTATCCTTGTCAGGTTTTGTAATCAGTGTTTTGTTGGCCTCATAAAATGTGTAAGGAAGTACTTCCTCTTCAATTTTCTGGAAGAGTTTGAGAAGAATACGTTTCAAATCTACTTTGAATGTTTGGTAGAATTCACTGGTGAAGCTGACTGACCCTGGACTTTTATTTTTGTGGAGGTCTTTAATGGTTTCTTCAATTTCCTCACTGCTGATTGGTCTATTTGAATTTTCCAGTTTTTCATGATTTAGTCTAGGAAGGTTATATATTTCTAGAAATTTATCCATTTCTTCTAGGTCATTGAATTAGGTGGTATGTAGTCTTTCATAGTATTCTAGTATGATCCTTTGTATCTCTGTGACACCTGTGGTACCTTCTCTTTCATTTTTGATTTTGTTTATATGGGTCTTTCTCTTTTTTCCTTAGTAAGTCTAGCCATGGGCTTGTCAATTTTATTAAATCTTTTCAAAGAACCTACTGTTTGTTGTATTATTTTTTTGTATAGTCTCATTCACTTTTGCTCTGATTTTTATGACTTTTCTTCTTCTAACTTTGGGTTGGTTGCCTTTGTTCTTATTTTTCCAGATATTTAGGATGTAATGTTAGCTAGCTCACTTGTAATTTCTCTTGTTTCTTGAAATAAGCCTGTAATAATATAAACTTCCCTCAATTACTGCTTTTACTACATCCCGGATGTTTTGGTATATCACATTCTCATTCTTTTTTCTCTTTATATATCTTATTTTTTAATGTATTTCTCCATGACCATTTAACCCGGCAATTAACATACTCATATTCATGTCCATGAGTCCTTTTCCTTTTCGCTTGATCCCTATTCCCCCTACCCACCCTCCCAGAGCTGTCAGCCTGCTCTCTATCTATGAACCTGTCTCTAGTTTGCTTGTTAGTTCATTTTGTTCATTAGATCTCATATATGAGTGAAATTATATGCTATTTGTCTTTCTCCAATTGGCTTATTTCACTTAGCACAATGTTCTCCAGGTTCATCCATGTTGTTGCCATTGGGGAAATTTTCCTGTATTTTTCAGCCAAGTAGAATTCCATTGTGTAAATGTCCCATAGTTGTTTTACCCACTCATCTGCTGATAGATTCCTGGGCTGCTTCCATATCTTGGAGATTGCAAATAATGCTGCAATAAGCATAGAGGTGCTTATGGTTGTTTGAATTAGTGTTTCTGGTTTCTTCACATACAATTTCAGAAGTAGAATTTCTGAGTCATAAGAAAGCTTTCCTTTTAATTTGTGGAGGTATCTCCATATTGCTTGCCACAGTGGATGCACCAATCTTTGTTCCCACCAAGAGTGCAAAATGGTTTCCCTTTCTCCACATCCTCACCAGTGGTTTGTTGATGATAGCCGCTCTGACAGGTGTGAGGTAATATATCACTGTGGTTTTAATTTGCATTTGCCTTTTTATTAGTGACATTGACCATCTTTTCACATGTCTGTTGGACACCTCTATGTCCTCTTTGGAGAAGTGCCTATTTAGGGCCTTTACCCATTTTTCATTAAATTGGGTTTTTTGGTGTTGAGTTTTATAAGTTCTTTATACATTTTGGATATTAGCCCCTTATCTGATATATCAGCAAATATGTTCTCAGGGGATTGTCATTTCATTTTGTTGATTTTTTGTGTGTTTTTGTTTGTTTGTTTGTTTTTTGCTGTGCAAAGACTTTTTAGATTGATGTAGTCCCATTTGTTTATTTCCTCTTTGGTTTCCCCTGTCTGAGGAGATACATTTTTTTTCTTTTTTTTAATTGCTGTTCAAGTACAGTTGTCTCCATTTCCCCCCCACCAGCACTCCCCTAATCACATGAGGAGATATATCAATAAAATATTGCTACAAGCAATGTCTCAAATTTTACTGCCTTTATTTTCCTTTAGAAATTGTAAGGTTTGGGGTCTTACATGTTAGTCTCTAATCCATTTTAAATTTATTCTTGTGTGTGGCATAAGAAGGTGTTCTAGTGTCACTTTTCTGCACATCTGTCCAGTTTTCCCAACACCATTATTGAATAAACTATCTTTAGCCCATTGTGTGTGCTTGTTTCCTCTGTTAAATATTAACTGACTATAAAGATGCAGGCTTATTTCTCAACTCTGTATTGTGTTCCATTTATCTATGTGTCTGTTATTATGCCATTACCATGCTGTTTAGATTACCATGGCCTTAGAGTATACTTTGATATAAAATAACATGATTCCTTTAATGTTGTTCTTCTTTCTCAATTTTGCTGTTGCTATTAGGGACTTTTTGTAGTTCCATATAAATTTTTGAAATATTTGCTTAAGTTCTGTGAAATACATCATTGGTATCTTGACAGGAATTACGTTGAGTCTGTAGATTGCTTTGGGTAGTATGGGCATTTTAATGATGTTAATTTTCTCTCTCTGTGAACACAGTATGTGCTTCCATTTATTTGTATTTTCTTCAACTTCTATTTTCAGTGTCTTATAATTTTCTGAGTACAGGTCTCTTACGTCAGTGAGATTTATTCCTAGGTATTTTATTCCAGTTGAAGCATTTGTGAAAGTGATTATTTTCTTAATTTCCCTCTCTGATAATTCATTATTGGCATATAAAAATACAACTGATTTCTGGATATTAATTTTGATCCTGCTACATTACTAAATTTATTTACCAGATCTAGTAGTTTTGGGGTGTAATCTTGAGGGGTGGGTATTGGGATGTACAATATAATGTCATCTGCAAATAAAGAAAGTTTTACTTCTTTCCTTTCCTTTCCAATGAAAATGCCTTTTGTTTCTTATTGTCTGATTGCTGTGGCTAGGACTTCCATACCATGTTGAATAAGAGAGATGAAAACAGACATCCCTGTCTTCTACCTAATCTTAAGGGGAACGCTTGTAGTTTCTGTCCATTGAGTATGATGCTGGCAGTGGGTTTGTCATACACGGCCTTTATTATGTTTAGGTATGTTCCCTCTCTCCTCACTTTACTGAGAGTTTTTGTCATAAATGAGTGCTGGATTTTATCAAATGTTTTTTCTGTATCTATTGATATTATCATGTAGTTTTTATCCTTCATTTTGTTATGTGATGTAGTATGTTTATTGATTCTCAAATATTGTACCAAACTTGCATTCCTGGAATAAATCCCAATTGATCATGGTGTATTTTTTTCTGTATTGCTGTGTTCAGTTTGCTATCATTTTTTTGAGTATTTTAGTATCTATTGTCATCAGGGATAATGGCCTATAATACTCTCCTTTTTTTGTAGCGTTTTTATCTGGTTTTGGAATTAGGATAATGCTTGCCTCATAAAATGAGATTGGGAGCCTTCTCATCTCTTGAAATTTTTATTATTTTTTTTGCAAATGTGTATATTTTAACATTATTTAATCATCTGGAAAATTAGAAGCACCAAAAATTTGAAGGTTATAGGGAATATTAAATAAAGTGTGGTACATTTGTTGTAACATTATATGGTCATTACAAATAATGTTTTAAAGATTATGAATAATGCTATGTGAAATAGCAGATTAATAAAAAAATAGCAGATTAATAAAAAATTCAAGTAGAATTTTTTAAATAGTTTGAGAAGCAGAAGTGTTAGTTCTTCTCAAAATGTTTGGTAAAAATTACCTGTGAAGCCATCCAGTCCAGGGCTTTTATTTGTTGAGAATTTTTAAAACTTTTTTTTTTATTAATGTTCAAATACAGTTGGGAGTTTTTTTTATTACTGCTTCAAGTTCTCTAAGTGTAATCTGTCTATTCAGATTTTCTGATTCTTCCTGAATTAGTTTTGGAAATTGTATGTCTCTAGGAATTTATCCATTTTGGTAGGTTTTCCAACTTGTTGACATAGAGATATTCATAATATTTTCTTACAATCCTTTGTATTTCTTTGGTATCAGTTGTCATTTCTCCTCTTTCATTTCTGACTTTATTTATTTGGGCCCTCTTTCTTTTTTTCTTGATGAGTCTGATTAAGGGTTTGTCAATCTTGGTTATCTTTACAAAGGACCAGCTCTTGGACTCATTGATCTTTTGTATCATATTTTAGACCCTATTTCATCTACTTATTCTCTGATATTTATTATTTTTTCTGTCTACTCACTTTGGGATCTGTGTTGCTGTGGTGGTTGTTGTGGTTTTCCAAGTTCCTTTAAGTAAAAAGTTAGATTGTTTGTTTGAGCTTTTTCTTGTTTCTTGAGATAGCCCTGTAATGCTCTGAATTTGCCTCTTAGGATTGCTTTCCCTGTCCAACAGATTAAGGGTTGTTTTGCTCTCATTTTTATTTGTTTCAAGGTATCTTTTGATTTCATTTTTGTCCCATTCACTGTCTAATAATATGTTATTTAGCTGCCACGTCTTTGTGTAGTTTTCAATTTTCTTCCCAAGACTAATTTCTAGTTTCATGGCATTGTGGTCAAAAGAGTTGCTTGGTATGGTTTCAGTCTTCTTAAATTTATTGAGATCTGTTTTGTGTCCCAACATGTGATCTATCGTAGAAAACCTTCCATGTGCACTTGAAAAGAATGTACATTCTGCTGCTTTGGAATGAATTGGTCTATAGATATCCATTAAATCCCTTTGTTCTCGTGTGTCATTTAAGGCTGCTGTCTCCTGGTAGACTTTATGTCTGGAAGATCTATCCATTGAAGTCAATGGGGTGTTAAAATCCCTTACTATGCCTGTATTTTTGTTGATCTCTCCCTTTATGTAAACAAGATTTGCTTCACATATGTAAGTGCTCCTATGGTGGGTGTCTAAATGTTTACCAGGGCTATATCCACTTGTTGGATTATTCCCTTTATCATTATGTAGTGTCCTTTTTGTTTGTTTTTCCTCAGGATGATTTCACATGGAGGGGGAGTGCTCTGCCTAAGGAATATGGCTTTTGTCCAACCAGAAGTGACTGAGAACAGGGATCCTGGTGGTTGACCCTTCTCCCCAGACACTCCTCATGTGCTGCTAGTTCACTTTGCCCTCCCTCTGTTGGAGTCCAGGGTAAGTGGCTGCAGTAGAAACCTCGTTGGTTCTTTAAGAGGCTCTGTGCATCTCTAGCTGTCTCTCCCTGGTGGAAAGAACTGCTTTTCACCCACCGCTTTTCACAGCCAGGTGTCACTTGGCTTCCTTTCCTGGTTTTGGTGCTCTAGGCTGGGGAGCCCAGCTTGGGGTTTAGACCCCACACTGCTCAGGGGGACCCCCCCAGCCACTGAAATATTCCTCTGGAACTTCAGCTGCTACCAAAGGAGTCCAGGCAGCCCTCTCACGCCTCTGCACTTTCTACCAGTCTCACTGTGGTTATGTGGTTTCTTCTTTAAGTCCTTAGTCATAAGGCTTCTCTCCAGCTAGTTGGTTATTCATGATGATTTTTCTATAATTTAGTTGTAATTCCAGTTGGGTCCTGGGAGGAGTGTAGTGTGTCTTCTGCCTACTCTGCTGCTAACTTTGGTCCCTCCCTATATCTTTTGATCTCTCCTTTTATTTTTTCTGTCACCAAGTCATTTTTGTAATGTTATGTGGCTTAACCTCCACATACTTGTTGCTTTCTTTATTATTATTATTTGTTGCTGTTGATTTCTTATCTCAAGGCATTGTGATGAGAGAATATGCTTGGTATCATTTCAATCTTCTTGAATTTGTTGAGGCTAGCTTTGTGATGCAACATAAGGACTATTCTTTAGAGTGTTCCATGTGCACTAAAGAAGTGTATAATCCAATGTTCGTGCATGAAAATCTCTGTGTACGTCAGTTATAACTATTTGGTCTAATGCGTTAAGGCTGATATTTCTGATTTATTTTTCTGTTTGGACAATCTACCCAGAGCTGTCAATCAATTATTTAAGGTCCCCAACTATGATTGTGTTTTTGTCTGCTTCCCCATTTAGTTCTGTGAGTAATTGCTTTATATAGTTTGGGGCTCCCTGATTGGGTTCATATATATTGAGAAGTGTTATGTCTTCTTCATGTAGAGTCCCTTTTATCAATATAAAATGCCCATATTTGTCTCTTGTTATACCTTTGTTATCTTAACATCTATTTTGTCAGATATAAACATGGCTACACCTGTTTTTCTGTGGATGTGATTTGCTTGGAGAATTACTTTCCACCCTTTCACTTTGAATCTACCTTTGTCATTGCAGCTCAGATATATCTCTGGAAGACAGCATATGCTTGAGGTTTTTTAGAAAATCTAGTCTGCTACTCTGAGCTCTTGAGGTGAATTCAGTTCATTTACATTTAGGTTGATTATTGATGTATGATAATTTCCTATAGCCATTTTATCCTTTATTTCCTGGTAGTTCTGCGCCTCCATTGGATTTTTTCCTTTGTATTTCTATTTCTTTCGTTTGGTGGTATTCCATGCTTTTTGCTTCTGTTTCCACTTTTTTAAGCTGTGTGTCTCAGTTTTGTTTTTTTGTGTATGTGATTACCATTAGGTTTGTGAAAAAAGTTGCATATATGTGGTAGTTTTTTTTTTTTCTTTTAAGTGCATCTGCTCTCTCTCCTCCTTTGCTGGTTCAAACCTTTGTCCCCCGCCCTTCCACCCTGTTATTACTTTGTTGTCACAAACCATCTCTGTTTACTCAGTAAGTTGTTTTGCTTTTTGTGAGCTAACTTGCAGTGCTGTAACCTTTTGCTCCTTGTTAAGGTAGAATAACTCCCTTGAATGTTGCCTGCAGTGGAGGTGTTCTGGTCTTAAATGCCCTCATCTTCTGTATGTCTGGGAAGTTCTTTATTTCTTCATCATGTTTCAGGGACAATTTTCCTGGATATATTGTTCTTGGTTGGTAAATTATTCCTTTCACAATTTTGAATATTTGGTTCCACTCTGCTGGCTTGTCTAGGTTCTGCTGAGAAGTCTGATGATAATCTGATGTGCTTTCCTCCTCTAGGTCACTTTCGTTTTTCTGTGGCTTCTGGGAGAATGTTTTCCTCGTCATTGATTTTTGGCAGTTTTAATACAATGTGCCTTAGAGAGGGCCTCTTTGGATTAAGATAACTAGGTGTTCTGCTTGCTTCTTGGATTCAAAGACCTAGTTCTTTCCATAGGTTTGGGAGGTTCTAATTGGCTATTTCCTTGAATAGGCTGTCTGTTCCTTTTTCCTGCCTCTCTTCTTTTGGTATTTGATTATTCTTGTATTGCTCTTTCTAATGGACTCAGAATATTCTTGTAGAACTCTTTCACTTTTTATGCTCAGGTCCCTGTCTTCTTCCCTCTGTATCATTTCTAGATTCCTACCTTTGATACCACACATCTGTGTCTCCATGTGGTGGACTTGGTCTCTTATGCTCAGGAGTTCATTCCTGGTCTCTTTTATGAAAAGTTTCATGTTTGGGGTTTCTGTTTGCTTCTTCTTTAAAGTTTCGGTCTCTTTGGTAAAGCACTCGTTCTGTTCGTTCACTGATTTTGTGAGTACATCAGATTGCCTGTGTATTTTCTCACCTCTCACTGAGTATTTTCAGAACTGCACTCTTGTATTCTCTGTCATTTATATCTCATATCTTTATGTGTTCTAGTTTTCTATCTGGAGATTTTTCATTTTCTTTCTGAGCTACCTTGTTTATTTATGGTAATTGATGGGCTTCTTCTCTGTCTAGGCACCTATGGATTGGCAGTTCACTAGCAGATTTCCATGAAGAGGTCTTTGTACTATTTTTCAGTAGGTGGTGTTGAGTCACAAGATTTTAAGCGCTATGAAATCCCAATGTGACTTCTGTGGCTGGGGTCAGTATAGCAGTGATGTTTGGGGGTGGACCTTGGTTTTTTCCTCTTTGTAAGGGTGACATCAGTCCTCTGTGGGATCCCCCACACCATGTGTCCCAACTGGTTATCAGTTACAGAAGAAAAGAGTGATACTGTGGTGATAGTGCTTGGGACGAAGAGTGTGCTCCGAAACCTGCCACCAAGGGCGATGGGAGAAGAGTTTTGGGAGTCTAAAAAGGTCTGGGCTCTGTGGCTCCTTTTCTTTGCAACACAAAACACCTGACAGCCAAAAGCTGCAGAAGAACCCCTGCTCTGGGTCATTGCCCAGCTCTCTGCGCTAGCTCAGCTGCAGTTGCACCACTCACTCCTAAAGGTGTCCGCCTAGACTTTTTGCTCATCCCATTCAAAAAAAATGAAGTCAAATCAAATGCCACCTACGACTGCCTTCCTTTCCTCCCAGAGCAGCAGATTCTGGGCAGCAGTGCTTTGTCTGCGGCCCATCTGAGTTCACCTCCCTCTGGCCACACCCACGTGTTCTCATTTGCCTACTTTCAGTGTCTTCGAAGCATGGATCTCTCAGATATTCCTGTGTGTTCAGCAGGAAATTCTTTGTGGATATGTACCTGATAGTCGTGCTAAAAGGAGAGACCAAAGGAGAGACCAAAAAGATCTCTCACGTCGCCCTTCCTCTGACATCACTGAAGGCAGTTATTTTTATTTCATTCTTTGCTCTAATGATATTATTTGAAAAACTGGCAGAGTGGGAAGAGGCTCTTTGGATTAGATAGTAATATTGTTTCATAGCTGATTTCCTGTCGCTGATGGACTTCTGAAGGTTTGGGAGAGAGTGTCCCAGCTGCAACAGAAGGCACATGAGAGGATTGAAACCACAGGCACCCTATCAGTGCACACAAACCATCACTTCAAAGTAATAGACTTCAATTTGGGCATTTTTTTCACCATGAGATTTTTAAACAACACAGATCTTTCTTTTCATCCAAAAACACCCAGAAAATATAATTTTCCCAAGAACATTTATTCAGAGGAAAAGATCAAAACCTTCTTGCTTATTTTATGCCAACAAGAAGACATCAGTCTCTTTCTAGAAAATGTTTCAAACCCAATGTGACAAATACCCTAGGAAAGATTAAGGTTAGGAAATCTTTAAATTTTTAAATTCACCTAACAATACAATCAGAAAGTTTTTGAAACTGAACTGGAGGACAGGATAGACACATTTCTTTCTATGGTGAAAGCACTTCCAGATATCAGGGGTCTCTTCCTGAGGGAGAAGGGTCACTTGGTGGGGTCGTGGGGACAACTTGCCGTCGTGCCTGTAACAACAACGGGCCCCATAGCATCACGAGCCCTTGAGTCCCAACTCCAATAATTTCTGAAGGACATTGAAAGAATCTCCAAAGTGCCTGAACTTTAGTAATAAGAAACACTGTCTGAAGAGCAAGGTGGGGGACTGACTGGGCTCCTTTAAATCTAGAGACTGTCCTGGCTGGTGTGCTCAGTGGATTGAGTGCCAGCCTGTGAACCAAAGGGTCGTGGATTCAATTCCCAGTCAGGGCACATGCCTGGGTTGAGGGCCAGGTCACCAGCAGGTGGCACGCAAGAGGCAATAACACACTGATGTTTCTCTCCCTCTCCTTCTCTCTTCCTCTCTCTTAAAATAAATAATAAAATCTTTTAAAAATATATAATAAGAGACTGATGAGCTAGACTCCAGAAGGTTCCAGGTAATGCCAGTGCCCCCCCACCCCATCATTTCAGAACTGTGGCTGGTGCCACCTGCACAGTAAGCTCTGGGGAGAAGGGCTTGTCTGGTGTCCCCTCCCTTCCCTGTGGTGTTTGCTTCCACACTGACAGCTGCCTAGTCTCCTTTCCAAACCCTGCCAACCCCTGTTCCCTGCACTGGGGTCCTTGCTGAGGGTCTCAGTCTCCTTCCGCTCCTTCTCACCCTGGCCTATCTGCCTATTGGCATCAACAACACATCGGCTTGCTGAGCACCTGACTGCCTAATGGGACTAGGGTAAGACAGGCCTGGGGCCAATGTTTCCAAGAGGTTGCCAAGGGTCCCTATGGCCGAGCTCAGAGTCCTTCTCAAGAAGGGAGAGTCCGTGTGAGACTTGCAAGACTGACCGCTCTGTGCCCACAGAATGTCAGGCTTCATTCCGAGGATGCCCAGGCTCCAAACGCTGTGATTCCTCCTTCCACTGCCTATGGTGTGCTCCACCTCCAGCTCAGGTTCCTGCCCCAGGTGCCAGCAACCACAAATGAACTTGTCCCACCCTCATTTCCTGTCGCTGCAACATGCCATGTTAGGTTTGGAGAACCACCCCAACACAAACATTTATAGCAGCTGCTTCTTTAAAGATCTTTTTCTTTTAATTTTGGTGAACAATAAAGTCCCACGACCCAGGTACATACATTAATCAAATAGTAAATAACCACATAAATTTATAGTGTGATTAGAGAGAGTGATAAGTTCTCTTTAGAAAAATAAAGTTAAAGAAATAGCCAGGGTGAGTGAATGTAGGTGAGCTTTATTTTAGTCAAAGTGATCAGGCACGACCTCTTTGAAGGGCAGACTTTTGTATAGGCTTCTGAAGGAAGGGAGAGAGTAAAAGAGAGGGAAGTGTAAAGAGTAACTGTGGCAAAGGACTGGCATGTGCAAAGCCAGTTCAGGGTCATGGGCCAACAACAAATAAGTCAGTGTGTCTGGGTTATTGGTGAAAGTGGGGTTCTTCCAATGCCTACAGGAAACCAATTTCCTGAGACCTGCACAGGAGGATGGGGCTCTGGGGTATCATTTATTGACAATGTACAATTAATGGGGTTCCCCTCCTGACTTTCCGATGTCCCATCTTAGTCCTTCTCACCGTGGAAAAACTCCAGTCTTGTCTTCAGTAGGGCCAGGGTGGAGGCCACTGCCCAGAGATGATGCTCCTTATGGAAGTCCAGTCCCGTCCAGCATCCAGCTGGCTTAGCATGTGCTTCAGCTGTAGCCCACTGCTGTGCTTCGGTATTCAGTTCTCTCCTGGGAGCCATGAGCCACGTGGCTGCTAAGGCCAAGTGGCCCTGGAGAGAGCACGGGCATGTACCATGCAAGTGTGGGTCACAAGCAAGGGGGAGAAAGAGCTTCTTTCTTCTCTGGGCTTATATTAGCTTGTGTTTGGGATGGACCCAGATGGAGGGTAGCAGGATCTTGTCAAATTGGCCAACGAAGTTCCCAAACTTCTGCGGGCTTTTAGAGGGGTTTACACCCACTAGATAGACTGACAGGCCTCCATGGTAGGGTACCCCCTCTTCACCCCCCCCACAAAATATCTGGTAACAGATGGTGGGGAGAGAAGTGTTAACCCCCTTGGCAGACCAATGTGGCAATCCCCTGGGGTGTGAAGATGTAGCTTCCTGGCTAGCAAGTAGGCTTATGTTCCCTAGGTTACTAATTTCAGTGTCTTCTTTCCTTTGCTCTTTTTTTTTTCTGGATACATATAGATAGTAACATTGTATGTATCCAACATTCTAGGTGCCATGTGTGCAGAACTGTAACACTCAGAGAAACGCCAGAAATGGGTAACAGTTTCCAAGAGCAGGGCATGGTTGGGTGAAAGTTGTGTGAGTCTTGAAGAAGTAGTGAGCGCTGGAGGCCTGGGCAGAGTGAGATGGGCCCCAGAAGAGAATTTTGAGCCTTTCCTTTTCCCCAGCAACCTAACACATGGGCTGTGAATCTAATCGACTTATTCTTCCCTGAAACTTTGCTGCCTCAGCCTATGGGTGTCTTGAAAACTAAGGCTGAGCTGCATGTCCTGGTTTAGGGTGAGCAGTATCGGGAGAAGTAGAGGGGGCAGCAAGTGTTCAGGAGAGGCTGAGGACCCCAAATTGAAGATGTGGTTAAGGGTAATGTCCAATGTCGAAGCAGAGGGTGGCTGCAGCTGGAGGAGGTGGGTGGGGAGGAAGAGGAAGCCGTTCTTCCACATGCAGGTGTGGTCCTGAAAGGCAGAATGATGTTCTGTAACAATAAATGAGATACCTGAATACTCAGATGAATGCTTAGATACGGAGACCTCACATTCAACTCCGGGCAGTCCATGGTGGGGTATGCACTGCTATAGATGAGGAGAAAAAAAACCACAGAAAAGCACCAAACCTCCCCCTCCTCCAACAAAGCTCAGGGCTAGGGTGCTGTGGAGGGAGAAGGAATGTGTCCCTACACAGAGGTAAGCAGAGAAACACACTAGATCTTATCCCAAAGGTGCATTAGCCCAGTTTGGGACTTGGTAGCCCCGGGGAAATTGGTAACGAGACCCTAGCATAGGGGTGAGAGAGAAACCCAAGGTTTCAGGAGACTAGCCTGCTTCTCTTGGACCAGATTGTTGGGAGATCAGAGGTGTGGACCATAGAGGCCTGTCAGTCTAGCTATAGGGTATAAGGACATACAAAGCCCACAGAAGATTGTGAAGTTCTTTGGCCAATTTGAGAAAGCACCTGGTGCATCCCAAGCCCAAGCTAATATCACGAGAGTATAGAAAGCAAGTGTGGATGGGTTGGCTCTAGCCGTGTGTGTAAACTGAAGGCTGGAGAGAAAGAGGCAAGCTACAGTGAAGGGGGAAGCAATTAGTGTATGTGGAGTCAGACATGAAAAGGGTTGTGCAACTCCAGCCAGGGGATGGTCAGTAAAAGAGGGTGGGCTGGTGTTGGGGGCAGGGCCTGTGGTGGAGTCCAGGCATCATGGATTCCAGCGTGAAGGCCAGCATTTTCAGTGTCCTACTTTGAGGAGAGCGAGACTGGGGCTGATCCTTCTCTTCTATACAGCTGGTCTGGGTTGGGGAGTTTCAGCTTTGCCTGAAAGTGCCTTAGACACTCAACAGGAGGCCTCAAAGTCCCACAATCTCTGATGTTGAGGCTGCAATTGGCAGTAAGAGCCCACGAAGGAGATGCCGAGTGGAGGCTGAGAAACTGCCTCGCGGTGGCTGTGGGGATAGGAGCAGGGGGCAAAAATTGGCGAGCATCAGGATGCATTAGTGACCTGCCAACAGCTGACCTGTGACCCTGGATTCTTCAGGCTGTGCGTCACCCCACTCCAGTGGAACTCCAGCCAGCACTCCTGGACTGATATTCAATATCACCTAAGAGGGGCCTTTGCTGCCAACTTAAAGGGACAAATTGATAAATTGCAGCTAGAGCTATTTCAACAGCTGCAGGACATTCAGTGCTTGACTGAGCAGGAGGTTTTTCCAGACCCTCCATGATAAGCTCAGCTGGCTAAATCCCAAAAATTGGTTTGATGGACTTAAGCTGAGAATGTGGGTCTTTGGAGCCGCTGGTTGTTTACTGATTCTAATAATGCTCTGTGTACTTCAATGCATTTGTGAATTATTTTCCCAGGGTCATGTAAGAGACCAGCGAGGAGCAAGCTTTGTGGGATCTGTAGCAGTCCTAACTAAAAACAAGGGGGGAGATATAGGGAACCGATCTGCCTGGCAATGACAATTGTAGCTCAGCCCTATTGAAAAGCCCAATAGGCAGCTTGTGGCACACAGGAGCCAAACCCACGGATCGGTTCTCCTGTGGGAAACCAGGCCTGCATTATACCTAGGCTGCTTTCGGACTTTCTCTTGCTAAACCCCCCTCATCCTGAGTTCAGGCGGCGAGTGCGCGCTGCATATCTTTAAAGCAACTTCCTGAAGTCTGTGGTAATTCTCCCAAGGACTGAAGTGTAACCAGACCTGTTACTCTTATCATTCCCTTGCATTTGCAACATTTCTTTTTTTTGTTAATCTGTAAGAAGGAATCAGTAACATCCCTTCCCTTCTTACCTGTAAAAAGTAATAACCTAAAGCAAACCTAAGTATAATAAATGAAAACCTTCTTTGTGTATGGCATTAGGAAGCCAATAAAAGCCTGTCAAGGCAAGGGTAGGGGCGCTTTTCCCTTGAGAGAGTAGCTGTGCCGTCGCTTTTCCTCCACAGGACTCAGTAGTCCATGTGAATTTCTCTCATATCTCATTTGCAACACCAAGGACACTGCAGACTAGTGTTCGAATCAGTCATGGGCACTGAAATACCCATCACAACAACCTCCCACGTGCATTGAAAGTTCCTCCAAATGACCTGGGCTTTGGGGTGAGGACACTGTCCAAAGAGCAAGGTGGGGACAAACTGGGCTGATTTACGTCGGGGGACTGAGGAGCTGGGGTCCGGAAGTTCCAGGTGAACTCAGTGCCCACCAGGGTGCCCACTGGCTCAGACCCGTGGCTGCTTCTCCCTGCACGTGCAGGTAGGTCCTGGGCACACAGGGCCTGACTCCCTGAGACGGTGTCTTCCCCCTCCCGCTGCTGTTCCCTTTCTCAGTTGTGGATCCCTGGTCTCCTCTCCGAATCCTACCAACACTACACCCTGTGGGGGCCCCTGCTCAGGGCCCCTTCCAGTCTCCATTGGCTCCTTCCCATCCTGGCCTACCCGCCTGTCTGGGCACCAACAGCCCACAGAGCCAGGGCATGGGCAGAAGCTGGGTTGCTGTGTGATTCTCCAAGTCCCTTGGGGCCTCTTTGTCAGAGCTCAAAAATCTTTCTGAGACGGGAGGGCCCAGCAGGGACTGACGAGGCGGACCACACTGTGCTCACAGAACCTCGGGCCTCTCCACCAGGACAGCCTGGCCCCAAACCTTGTGACGCTCCCAGCTCTGTTGTGCGCTGCCTCTCCAGCCCAGGGCCCTGTCTGCCCCACTTGCCTGTCAGCACCGATGACTATACCCCTCTTGTTTTCCTGTCTTTACAGTGTGTCATGTTAAGTTGGGAGAAAGCTGCCTTCCATGCAGCTTTGCCTTGGGTGTGGAAGACCTTCTGCCAGCGGGTGTCTGCTGGGGGAAAGGCTGTGGGGCAGGGACCGTGGAGGGAAGAAGATAGGCTGAACTGTGAGTCCTGGTTTAGGCTGAAGAATATTGAAAGGACTGCGAAGGGCAAGAAGAGTTCAGGAGACTCTGAGGAATCCACATCGGGGGTGGGATGGGCTGTGGAGTCCTGTCACAGAGGACAGAATCCCCCAAGCAGGGGGACAAGGTTGGGGAGGAAGAACAAGCCTTTCTTTCACTCATGACTGGAGAGGCAGGTGGATGCCTTTTTGGACAAAAGAAAAATATGCTTGAAGACTCAGAGGAGTGCACTTGATTCTAGGATTTTACCTTGATTCAGCTCAGTTGTGCTGGGGTGTGCACTCCTATACAGGCGGTAGAAAGCACACAGGAAAGAGAAGAAAAGAAAACAGACTGCAGAGGAAGGATGTGTTAAGGGGAAAGGAAAAAAATGTGTTCCAGTGCAGCGGAAGCCAGAGCAACATCAGAAGCATGGGTGCCTGCATTTAGCACATGGTGTCCCCAAGGGAAGAAGCCAGGGGCCCCTGAGAGAGCTGGGGAAGGGAGAGCCAGGGTGAGCAGGAGAGCAGCCCCTGGGACACTGGGAGGCTGGGCAGCTAGGAGTGCTGGGAGGGGTGGGGGGCGCTCAGGCTGTGTGAAGTCCGCAGGGGGGATGGGAAGATGGTCAATAGGGGCAGGAAGTCAGGTTTCCATTTCTGCTGCTTTTCAGATTCCGCTTTTCCCTTTGGAAGTGGACTGCAGAAGTGGCGCCTTGTTTATACTTCAGAAGGGCAGGGCTGCTGGGTTTCCTGAAAGCAAGCAGGCCCGAGTACAGGGATCCCAGGTTCCAGAGGGAGGTCCAGCACTTTCAGTGCCCTGCTGCCAGGGTGGGTCTGGCCCTGCTTGTCCCCATAGCACATCTGAGTCCAGCCCTTTCAGCTTCCCTTAGAAGCACCACACAAACGCAGACTGTCAGCTCCCCAGTAGCCCAAGACCTCTGGTCCCCAGGCTGCAGTTGGCAGTAAGTGCCCAGGAAGGAGGCACCAAGGGTAGGCTCAGGAGCAGCCTGCAGGCGGGTGATGGGGTGCCTGAAGGAAGGGGGCAGAAGCAGGGTGCCCTTGGAGCTTGCTGAGTCCAAGAGAGCACGGAAAGGGGTGAGTGAGGGTCGGGGGCCCCGGACCTTAGATGCCTGTGATGAAGCTTGGAGCAGGGTCCTTTCCGGGCCCCAGAGCTCTTTGCCTGGTTCCATTTCTTCCACAACAAAGGCCCGCTGCGTTACAATCTGCTCTTCTCTGGTCCTCCGAGCGAGGCCCTACTGCACTGCTCTCCCAGGACGGCTGGTCGAATGCTGAGCCAACCAGCACTGCACAGTTGTGCCTTCCCAGAAGGTGCAGCGGTCGGTGCAGCTTTCAGGACTTTTCGCCTCCGGGGGCACGTAGCGCATGGCCTGCCCAGCCACCTGCGGGGGTGCCGGCCGTGCTTGGAGAACAAGCAAACAAGGCTTCCTGGGTGCCAGTGACTGAAAAGAGAAGATCTGAGGTTCTTGGCAGGTTTCTTGGGGCCCTATTTCTTCAGTCACTCTACCCTTCGAACTCCCATTTCAACTCTCGTCCCCTTTCCATATCCTGACCTCTGGTCAGTGAGTGTCCCCTCAAACCACTCACAGTGTGGACTCAGCCTCCCCCGAGGTCCTCCTATGAGGGAGGGGGTTGTGCAAGCCACTCAGGACTCTTCACTCCCCAGTGTGGTCTCTGGTCCTGCCCTCCATTCAACCTGACTCCTTCTCTAATGCCAATCCAGTTTCCGGTGCCTGGGCGGGCGGCCCCTCTCCCCAGAGAGCTCCCTTCCCCTCCCCTTCCCTAGGGTGTGGGTTCCCTCCAGCCGGCCCAGCTGCCCTCTTGGGTCCAACACAGACCCTGGGGAGGATGGCACACAGAGCTCGTCACACAAACACCTCATAGATTCTGTTGGGTTTCTAAAATTTATTCTTTGTTATGGCCGAGTAGTATTCCACTGTGTAAATGTCTGAGTTGTTTTATCCACCCATTTAATTTTTGGATTCCTGTTTCTTCTGTCATCCTGCATTGGATGGTAAGTATGCAGAGTGTGGCAGCAGTAATCTGGCAAGTCCAGGTCTTTTCAATGCATACTGATGTCTCTGTTCAGTAGTGTGGAGGAATGACCTGGTTTGATTTCCGTAGGCAGTGTCGATATGCTGCGGTTCCTCTGCAAAGGCAGCTCTGGCGCCATTGAAAGTGGGTATGTAAACGGATAAACACACAGATGTAACGGTTTCGTGTAGAATCATTTGTTTAGTTTTCCTTGTGCTGCCTTTGTTTTGTTTTCATGTCAAAGCACAGAGGGTATGAGGGTAATTACACCACGACTACAACAGTCAGTTGAGTAAACACCTTCTCTTTTCCTAAAGCACACAAGATGTTTATTAAAGATTTATCTGCAGTAAGATTGTGTCCGAGTGGAGCAAGACCAGCCAGAATAAAAGTCAGGGTCTTCTTCAGCAGAAACTTGCATAAGATTTTAAAACACCACTTGGGCAGCCAGTGGTTCTGCAGAGATTGTGCCATGTCTTCTGCGAGACACTTGCTATTCTCCGTGAGCACAAAGACAGTCGTGACCTCCAGCAGTGATTCCATGGCACTGCACTGAATCAAAGACGTGACCGAGTTCTGGGGGGACATAGTGGCAGTGCCAGGCGGGCTTCCTCCTGGCACAGGGACTGCACACCCCGATGTCCTCCTTTTATCCTCACAGCAGTGAGTCATTCACTGCCCCGCCCCCATTACTCAGAGGGAGGAAACTGACTTTTTAGCTTGTTTCCCTCAGTGACTTCCGACCGCTGGTTATGGGACTGCAAACTCCGAAAAACCGCTGCTCACCTGGACTATCAGCGTGGCGATCAACAATGTGACAGAAGCTGTTTCTGCACCAGGCCTTTCTTGGAAGGAAACAGTGGACAACCCAGCAAAGGCTCCACATTGAAGTCCAAGCGTGGACTCTTGCACAGGCAGATGTGCTCAAACCCGCTCATCAGTGTTTCAGGCTGAGTCCCCGAAACACATGTTTCTCAGGACATTGGCACTGAGAGAGGCCTGGTCCAGGAGAGCACCCAGCCCAACCCTTGGAACTAAACAGGTGCTGGGCTAACACTGGTTTCCCTTTGATCCCCTTCAGCTGAAGTTCACTGTCTTGCCTTTGTTTTCAGTTACACTTCACATCCAGTATTATGCTGGTTCCAGGTATACAGCAAGGTGCTCACACTGTCATTCCATTTAGAGGGGGATCCCCTGAAAAGCTAGGATCCACCTATCTCCATAATTGGTTGTCACAATGTTGCATTTGCTGCATTTGCTGTACTGCACTTTACATCTCAGTGGCTGTTTTTGAGATCCATTAGGCTTTCTTCTTCCTGCCTCACCTCTACTGCCATCAGTGTCCCTGTCCCCAGTGGCTACTGTATCAAGTCACACGTGCCGCCAGGGTGCCAGAGCACTCTCCAGGGTCCCCCTGGGATGTTCAAGCATGTGACCCGCCGGCCCCTCCAAACATCCACTGCTCCACCCCAGCTGTTCCTTGGCGCTTCCCACCGCCCCAACCTCAAGAACCACATCCAGTTCCAATGCTGGCCTTTAGCTCGTGCTGTTCCCGTGACCAGAAATGTTCAGACTTGTCCTGTAGCAAGGGATCCTAAATATCCACCCAGCTGAAGCTCACGTGATCACATCTGATGGACCACATGCCCAGGAGTCGACTCCAAGTTACACTCATTCTCAGCCCTCCGGGAAGTTAGGATCTAGTCCAGAAAAACGGACATACAGTCAATAAACATCTTGGAGAGCCGTGGGTTTTATGGACTGAGACTGGAACACAGCTAGCTGAGTGTCCACTGTCCCCTCTTTTGCTGTGGGCCCTTTGTCAAGTCAGCCCCTCATCCTAGAAATGGAAGGAGTCACAGTGTACATCCCTGAGGTTCTCGTAGATCTGACATGAGATGCTGTGTGGAGAGAGCTTCCCACATGATGTGCAACACACAAAAAAAAGAGAGTGCTCAGAAACTGAGTATGAAATAGGAAGGATGAAGAATGTTTACTTTTGGTCTCAGTGCTTTTTTCCAAGGGAAAAAGAAAGCATGACCTTCACCTTTGGAAGAAGACAATATGCCGCGAGAACTCAGAAGTACAGCTGCCTCCAGTGATCCACCTGGAGTCCTGGCTTGGAGCCCCAAGCTCACCTCCACCTCCCCCAAATTTTACACACACACCTCAGCCCCAGCTCTCCTGCCTGCACCATCACAGGTGGCTGCCACCTCCTTCCAGCCTGGCCCAGAGAGGGCCAGGCTCTGCCCACTTCTGCCTCCACCTTGGAGCAGCAGGGGAGACACTTGCAGGGAGCTCAGCAAAGCACCCAGCCTGCAGCCTCCTTGCCTCCCCTTTGGCTTCCGGGCCTGGGGCAAGGCTGTGAGCCTCTGCTCCCAAAGATTTGTTGATTTTTCAACACAAACAACCAGATGATGATTCAGGTGGGGGTACAAGAAACAGCCAATCAGAGTTGTTTTCCAAAGAGACTGCCAGTAAAGACAAGGCCTGGGTCACCAACCACCCACCGTCTAGTGCCAGCCAGCAGCCACTTCACACACAACTGCATGTAACTTTAGCAAGTAGACAGGAGGGTGTCCAGGCACAGGCACGGCCCTCATCCTGTGAATCACACCAGCCAACCAAGAGATCCTGCGGGACAGATTCACGTCTGACAGTGAGTCTTTGGCAGTGAGCCGACCAGACTCCTGGAGATTGCTGAAGGTTCCCAGGAAAGCAGCCCGTCTCAACAGAGGGCTCACGGCGGGCGCTTCCAGAGCCAATCTGAACTGGAGATGGTGCTCACCCCACGACTTGTTCTGAGGTTCCATCCTCCCCAGGCAGCAAGACTGTAGGTTAGACCCCTCGGGCCCACCGGCAGGAGGAAGCCATCAGGCAAACGGTGCAACTGCACTGGAAACTCTGGTGCTTCGTGAGGCCATGGAGGAGAGGGAGCTCCCCCAACCTGAGATGAAGCTGGACGCAGATGCACTTGAGAGTGTGGAAGTCAGAGAGGGTTTACATGAGAGCACCTGCCTCACTTCCAAACAGCTCTGCAGAGCCATTAGTTGCCTTTTATTTATTCACCTTCCAGTTTTTAGGGATTTTTTTGCAGAAATACTTTTTATGGTAGTATTACCAAAGAATGAAAACATAAGGAAATAGAGGTTAGAAGGTGGTGTTTAAAGAGGTTATGGTGTAGAATATTTGATTCTACCCCATCCTAGTGCAGAGGTTACATTTAGTAAGGTAAGAACTGAGGCCGACGTGCAGCACGTTATTGTAGGGTGTCTGATGTGCTGTGTGAGGTTTCCACGTTGCAGCTGAACAATAACTGGCCTTAGGAGGCAAAGGCTCAAGTTCAATTTCTGAGAAAAGTCATGTGCCTATATGAGAACACTACTGGTTTCCTTGCAAACTATTTTCTTTGTTTAGGTTATATGTTTTATTACTGGAAACCTAGCATTATCACCAAGATGTGTGCTGTAGTTAAAGGTGGTTGATGGGTTCTAATTTTGGGTGGACTCCAGAGAAGGGAAGGCTACTTGTAGAAATCAAATCTCTTTTCCCCTCACTGGACCAAACAACTTCTTCTTATGGTGAACTCACTTTTTTTTTAAGTGCCCCTACCACTCATCTGGTGGGAGCACAAACTAAAATGTTGGCTCTTGGTAAAAGGTTTGTTTTTTCTCCATTTTGTTTTTAGGATATTTTAGATCTTTAGGTTTTTTAATTTTGTTTTAAGCCGTAGCTTTAAAAGAATTCATAGGAGAACGTTCATAGTCCAGAATTTAGCAAGAATCCTGCTAAGTCGGTTTAACCAGAATCCCCTGGCTAAACTTGTATCTGATCAGCCTCCATGTCTGACCAAACTCCTCCCCACTCCCCATTCCAGGTAATATCTGATCACGCTGGCCTGCCTCCAGTAAGAATCCTGTTAGGTCCACTCAGCAAGAATTACTCCACCCTCCTGACAGTTTTCCATCCACTGATGGTGAGCCTGCTCCTTGGCTGTAAATCCCCACTTTCCTCCATCGATTCAGCATTGAGCCCCATCTCTGTCCCTGCTGC
>CM052550.1:35523820-35539132 GCA_028533065.1 Trachops cirrhosus
GCTCTCAGGCTCCAGGTCCTGAGTACCAGTCACCTGCCAGGAGGTGGCAGCAGCTGAGCGAAGGAGCGATGCAGGGACTACTGTTACCCCCTGTGTATCTGCTAGTGGACCTGTGGGGGAGGAATCTAGGAACTGAGTGAGCTTCGTATGGATTCAGATGTCAGTAGTGTGATGGTGTGTGCCTTGGGAATTTAAGAGAATCCATGGACATTGTCTTATTTTGGATGACAGGTTTTGAGTTTGGAATTACAGGTTTCCCTTGGGTGTCACTGTCAACGTCAGTCCCATCCACTTGTGACACAGACTGCAAATTCTGCACCCTGCTGCAGGGCGGGTGCTGGGACGAGGCACTGGCAGCCTGGCCCAGGGCCCCTCTGTAATCCCAGGGCTGCAGAGAGATGTGTTGGGAATAGTGCTCCTTCCTGGATAGTGGTGCCCAGCAACCTGTACCCTCCCCCTCCCTGCAGGCCCTACCCCTCCCAGCCCCATCTCAGCCCTCACAGCAGATTCTGAGCCGACTGCCCCAGTGTCATCATGTGGGTCATTCACTCCCATCGCTCTGCTCCTGATGCCTGCCTGGTGCTGTCCACATGACCATGAGGTTCCCTGAGGGTTGTGTGTGTGTGTGTGTGTGTGCACGTGAGCCCTGCATACATATGAAGACTCAAGGTAAGGGAATTTGAGAGCCATTTAATGAGTATCTATTTTAAATGCAAAGATTCATGATCAGGTGTTCTACATCTAGTTAATAAAGTTTCACGTTATAGAAGGAATCACTCTTTGTAACCAGCCTTTCTTCCTTCCTCCCTTCCTCCTTTCCTTCCACCTCAACACACCCACATTTTTGCCTGCCCCTTACAGCTCTTCCCACTACAGAGCAGAACATTCCCTGCCTTGTTTATTTCAGGCTTGGCCATGAGAACACGGAGTCCAGGGATCTCCATATCAAGAGACACCTCAGGTAATTCTCAAGAACACTGAGAATTTGAGAAGCGTTTTCCTAAATAGTGTATTTTAAGGTTGCATCAGTAGGACTGATGTTGCCATATTTGGGGCAGGAGCATGAGGAGATAATCAACTGGGACTCCAGTGATTCTTGCTTGAACAACCAGGTGGATGGAAAGACTAACAGAATGAAATGGATGCAGAGTGAGCCTGCGTGGAGACCCGAGTTGAACTTTTAAATTGTGTGTACAGTTAAGATGGTGGAAAGTGAATGGTTTGCCCGAGTGAGCATGGTCCCAGCTTAGAAGAGAGGCCAGAGAGGAGTGGTGGGTGCAGTACGTTCAGACTGGTGATTCTTACATATTGGCCTGAGCCTTGAAGTCTTCAGACATACAATACAAGATGTGGATGAATTTGATGGACAGTGGGACAGCTAACATACCTCAAACAGCACCTGCCTGGGTTGCCGCCCATAGTGCTGCTTCCTGGATGCCCTGCTGGTGGCAGCACTGTCCCATATGTGACAGCGAAAGAGTCAGAAGGACCTGGTCAGGTCAGTACTAACTATTTGCTTCCCCCCATCTTTCTTGTTGTTGGTGTTATATTGTGATTAATTGCATGTCTGTACTTTACTGGCCCAAGTAGAGTGAAAATAATTCAAACTTCATTTTGTCCTTACTATCTTTTGTTTTTTGTTCTTATGCAACTTGAATATGTTAAAAAACACAAACAAAGTTCTACCATTGCCATTGTACAGGCAGAAGCAAACACCCTTTGGCTCACAAGACTTATTTGTCGTTTGACCTCAGACACTGTTTCTCCCCACACAGTCATGAACAATAACGGGGACTGATGAAACATGGACTGGGGACTGATAAAACATGCCCCATGACTCTGCGCCTCACACCACGCATGCCTCCATCTCATGGAGCTGGCGGCCTTCGCCCCTTGGAGCCCTGTGACCAGCCATGCCCTGGGGAACCCTCAGCCTCACTCTGGAGGTCCTGTGCTGCCTGAAAAATGACAGGAATGTTGGTTTTGTAAGAGTTGCCATAGCCTAAGGAACATTGTCAGTTTTCTTCTGGTGACCAACATCCCAGAAAAACTTGTTTGGTTACATTTCTAAAACAGACCTACAGGGTATCTACCGACTTATCCTTATCTGAGGTCACAGGTTTAAAAAGTTCTTCCAGATACATATAATTTAGTTTAGGTTTTTGAAGCATCTTTGGCTTGTGTAAGGACAGATTTTTATAGAGAGTAACAAAAGAGTCTGGAAGTATCACCTGGAAAAAGGGTCATTTTGCTCATGAACAACCAGTTGCCTTATTTCTGACTGTGCCTCAGTTTGTTGGTATAAAGCACACTTTAAAAGTTTGAATTTTACCTCATATTTAACACCATAAGAGTTTCTCAAGTCTCCTGTTTCTGTCACCACTGGTGAATATAGGTAGAGTTTGTTGTGTTGTACTTCTTCACCCGGACTCTCATATTTTGTTAAAGTAGTTGTTGCTCCCATAGTTCCTTGCACCCCTTTCTGTCATTGACTCTCTGCCCACTGGTTGGTTGCCTGGTAATTCCGGCCATCAGAACTCCCAGGGCCTCCCCAGCAGGCCACAGGCTCTGAAAAGCCTCCATTTTGGGCCCTGAGTGTCCCTGCATGCACTTGTTAGGTGCCCGAGAATGCAAGATCCTAACTGTCTTTACCTGGCACTTCTCAGGCTTGTGTTTGCAGTGAGCAACATTGAGGGGTGAGGTAGTGTCTTCCTCTGTGACAAGGAGCAGGTTTTTTACTGTTTCCTATGCAGCAGTGGGTTCCCCACGCTCCCTGTTCCTCCACTGCAGTGTAGATTCACTGCATGGGCAGCATGTCCCTGGGCCCCTCTGCTTTGCTGTGGAACTAGGAAGGAAGCAAGGGGACCAAATACAGGAGGTGGTCATACTTCTTGTAGAGCCAAGGGAAATAAGGTCCTTTGTCTCTGACCCTGGAATCTTATCTTCTGCCAGCAAGTACCTGTAGGACAGTAACAGATGAACTTATTAGCTTATAAATAAAGTGAAATAAAATCCCAGACCCAACAAGGGCTACAAAGACCATCTGGTTGTGACAAACTGTAGCCTTTTACCCAGCTCAGCTGTGTTGTTACACCTTGTGTTGAGAAAAAGAAGACAATTCCATTGTCTTAATGGTGCTAGGGCTGCTTCTGGTATGTTGCATGTCTGATGAGGAAATCACTAAGGAAACAGGACTTCTACCTTAGGAGCCATGCTGATTGGGCTTAACTAACCAAGGGAATTTGTTAGTCAGTATTTCAGGGGCAGGAGGTGGTGACCATACCTGCTCTGTAGTGTTAAACTTATACATCATGACCTGCGTGGTTGTACTGAGGATTTTTTAATCTGTAAAATGTTCCATCCCCATTCCCAACTTCACATTAGAAAACCTCCTTCAAATTTTGACCTCTTCCAGATAAGATCACTTTTTTTTCCTGGCCCCTAAGGTTGCTCTTTACATTTTACTTTGGAAATGGTTTTCCCTATTGTTTTTTTTTTTTTTTTTGTCTGCAACTCAGCTTTGTAAGCTGAATTTTTTTAGTTTTCTAAATTACTGGTACCTTTCTCTTTAAGATTGACCATGATGGACTGAACTACGTCTCCAAAACTTATGTTGAAGCCCTAACGCAAGTGTCTCAGAACATGGCTGTATCTGGAGATAAGTTCTTTAAAGGGATAATTAGGGATGGGCCTGAATCCAGCCTGACTGGCTTCCTTCTAAGCAGGGGAGACTAGGAACCGAGGACAATCAAGTGAAGACACAGTGAGGAAGTGTTGCAGCTGGAAGCCACAGTGCAGGGCATCCGAAGAAACCAAACCTGTCGGCAACTTCATCTCAGACTTCTAGCCTCCAGAATTGTGAGAAAATAATTTCCTTTGGTATTTTCTCATGGCAGCCCCAGCAAACACATATATTAACTACATGGTTCTTACAGTAAGAAACTTGAGTAGATACTCCATTCTTACTACTCTTAAAAATAAAGCAAATTCAATAATGATAAGTCATTATTATGATTTCCTGTTTTAATATTTTAGACTGGGACCACACAAACACTCATAAAGCGATCGTGCAGGTCAGGTCTTTGGCTTTCTTGTTGTCCCTTCCCGTGGATGAGCAAAGAAATGGTGGTTTCTGAGTCCTAATTCACAGAGTGAGAACTAAAGGATACAAGGCTCGCTCCATTCTGTGGCTTTGACCCTGCCATTTCGACCATGGGAAACTTTGGCCTTCACTTAAATGGTGAGGCTGTGTGATTTTAGGCAAGTCCCTTAGTCACCTCATGCCCCGAGTTTCCTCAGATATAAAATGGGGCTGATAGCACCTACATCATGGGTTGTGGCAAAGATTGAATGAGCTAATGTATGTATTTAAAACAGAGCCTGACTCAGATGATATGACATATGTTCAGAGACAGTTGTATATGATGTAAGTTCTTTCTTTCTTTTTTGAAAAGATTTTATTTATTTTAGTGTTAGAGGGGAAGGGAAGGAGAAAGAGAGGGAAACATCAATGTGTGGTTGCCTCTCCCACGCCCCCTACTGGGGACCTGGCCTGCAACCCAGGCACGTGGCCTGACTGGGAATCAAACCAGCAGCCCTTTGGTTTGCAGGCTGGTGCTTAATCCACTGAGCCACACCAGCCAGGACTGATGTAAGTACTTTAAAGCAATGTGAACGAGTTGATATATTCTAAGAGCAACTGAGACCCACTGAAGGGTCTTATGCTGAAGTGAGGCAGTACCTAAAGTTTTAAAGATGGCTCTCACTACTTGTGGAGACAGGATTTGGGTGGACCAGAAGTAAAGATGAGAGATGATGGTGGTTCAGACTAGCCTTTGGCAACAGAGGTGGACAGAAAGAGTGGACCAAAGATTGACAGCTCTCCTTCAAGCAGAACTGATAGGACTTGTTCACGGATTGGGTGTGGGGAGTAGAGGGATAAAGGAGAAATCACAGATCACTCCCAAGCTTTTGGTTTGATCAATGGTGTGTGTATGTGTCTGTGTGTGTGAAGATAATAGTACCAATTTATGACATGGAGAACACTAGAAAAACACTGGGGGAACAAAAAAACCCCAAGAACCTCATTTTAGACATAAAACATTGAGATGCCTAGACAAGGGAAATATTTTAGACACTTGTTCCATGGAGCCCTTACTCGGCTCATAAAGATGGGTAAATTTCTTTTCATCTAACTGGTTATTTTCCCAGTCTTTCGTTTCACCATCAGGTGTTCTCTCTTAAACCCTGATACAACAGATTTATTTATAATTTGTCTTGGTTCCCAGAAGCCTGGCATTTTTAATTTTTATCTTTTAAAGACTTTATTTATTTATTTTTAGAGAGAGGGGAAGTGAGAGAGAAAGAGAGGGAGAGAAACACCCATGTGTGAGAGAAATGTCAGTTGGTTGCCTCTTGCAGGCCCCAACCTAAGGACCTGGCCTGCAGCCCAGGCTTGTGCCCTGACTGGGAACTGAAGTGGTGACCTTTCGGTTTTCACAGGCTGGTGCTCAATCCACTGAACCACACCAGCCAGGGCTGGTCTTTTTTAAAATTTAAATTTTATTTTTCAATTACAGTTAATATTGAATATCATTTTATATTAGTTTTAGGTGCACCACATAGTGGTTAGACAATCATATACTTTACAAAGTGGTCCTCCAATTTTCAAGTACCTAGTGGGCATCATACACAGCTATACAATGTTATTGACTATTTCCCCTATGTTGTATTTTATTTTATTTATTTATTTATTTATAAAATCCTTACCCAAAGACATGCTTATTGATTTTAGAGATAGAGGAGAGGGGAGAGAGAGAGAGAGAGAGAGAGATATGAAAGAGAAACTTCGGTGGCTTACCTATCATAGGCACCCTGACTGGGGATCAAATCCACAGCTGAGGTATATGCCCTGACCGAGGATTGAACCTGCAGCCTTTTGTTGTACAGGACTGCGCTCCAACCAACTGAGCCACCTGGCCTGGGCTCTATGTGTACTTTACATCCTTGTAACTATTTTGTGACCACCAATTTGTATTTCTTAATCCTTTCACCTTTTGCATCCTCCCAACCACCCCTGCCTCTGTCAACCATCAGTCTGATCTATGTGTCTATAAGTCTGTCTCTACTTTCTTTATTCACTTATTTTACTCTTTAGATTTCACATATACAGTAAGTGAAACCATATGCTATTAGTCTTTCTCTGACTTATTTCACTGAGCATAATAACCTCTGTGTCCATCCAATCTGTTGCAAATGATAAGATTTCACTTTTTATGACCTAGTAACCTCCCACTGTATATATGTGTCACATCTTCTTTGTCCACTTACTTGTCTATTGATGGGCACTTGGGTTGATTCCATAGCTTGGCTATTGTAAATAATGCTGCAATGAACATAAGGGTGCATATATTCTTTCAAATTAGTGTTTTGGGTTTCTTCAGATGAATACCCAGAAGTGGCATCACTGGGTCAGAAGGCAGTTTCATTTTTAATTTTTTGAAGACCTTCTATACTGTTTTCCATAGTGGTTGCACCAGTTTGCATTCCAACATTAAGTGCCTAAAGGTTCCCTTTCCTCCACATCCTCGCCAACACTTGTGTGTTGATTTATTGATGATATCCATTGTGACAGGTTGATTTGGTAATTTTAATTTGTATTTTTCTGATGATTAGTGACATTGAGCATATTTTCATATGTCTATTGACCATCTGTATGTTCTCTTTGGAGAAGGGTCTATTCAGGATCTCTTCCCATTTTTAAAATTGGATTATTTATTTGTTTTTGGTGTTGAGTTGCATGAGTTCTTTATAAATTTTGGATGTTGACCCCTTATAACATGTATCATTGGTGAATATCTTCCCCAATTCAACAAGGTGTCTTTTTGTTTTGTTGATGTTTTTCTTTGCTGTGCAAAAACTTTTTAGTTTGGTGCAGTCCCATTTGTTTATTTTTTCTTTTGTTTCCCTCGCCCGAGGAGATATGTCAGGAAAAATATTGCTAGGAAAAATATTGTTAAGTAAAATATCAGAGAATTTACTGCCTATATTTTCTTCTAGGAGTTTTATGGTTTTGACTCTTACATTCAAGTTTTTAATCCATTTTGAATTTTTTTGTTTATGGTGAAAGAAGGTGGTCTAGTTTCATTTTTTGCATGTTATCTGTCCAATTTTCCCAACACCATTTATTGAATAGGCTGTCTTTACGTCATTGTATATTCTTGCCTCCTTTGTCCTACATTAATTGACCATAAAAGAGTGGGTTTATTTCTGGGCTCTATATTCTATTCCTTTGACCTGTGTGTCTATTTTCATGCCAGTACCATGCTATTTTGATTACTAGAGCCTTGTAATATAGTTTGATAGCAGGTAGCATGATACCACTAACTTTGTTCTTTTTTTCTCAATTTTGCTGTGGCTCTTGAGGGTCTTTTGTAATTCCATATAAATTTTTAGATTATTTATTCAGGTTCTGTGATAAATGGCATTGGTATTTTCATAGGAATTGCATAGAATCTATACATTGCTTTGGGTAGTATGGACATTTTAATGATGTTAAACATGATGATACCTTAAACATGATATATTCTTCCATTTACTTGTATCTTCTTCAATTTCTTTCTTTAGTGTCTTAATATTTGTCAAGTATACATCCTTTACTTCCTTAGTTAAATGTATTTCTAGGTATTTTTTGATGCAATTGTATGGGATCGTTTTCTTGCATTCGCTGTCTGATAATTCATTATTGGTATATAAAAATGCAACTGAGCCTGGCTGGTGTAGCTTGGTTGATTGAGTATGGGCCTGTGAACCAAAGGGTTGCTGGTTCGATTCCCAGTCAGGACACATGCCTGGGTTGTGGGCTGGGTCCTTGGTGGGGGAAGCGTGAGAGGCAACAACACATTGATGTTTCTCTCCCTCTCTTTCTCCTTCCATTCTCCCCTCTCTAAAAATAAATAAATAAAAATTTTAAATCTAAATCTAAAATTAGGCTTTTTTGAATGGGCTTTTTTGAATTAGGCTTTTTTGAATTTTTAAATCTAAAATTAGATTTATGTTTAAATCTTACTTTAAATCTAAAATGTAAAAAAAAAATTTTAAATGCAACCGGTTTCTGGCAATGATCAAAATGCTTTCTGCATTCATGATTCTGTCTCTGTTCTTCTTATTTGCTTAGTTTGTTTTTTAGATTTAGTTGTTGATAGATATGTATCTATTGCCATTTTATTGTTCATAGTTTTGGCCTTCTTTTTGTTAAATAAGTTCCTTTAACATTTCATATAATAATGGCTTGGTGATGATGAACTTCTTTAGTTTTTTCTTGTCTGGGAAGCTCTTTATCTGCCCTTTGATTCTAAATGATATCTTTGCTTGGTAGAGCAATCTTGGCTGTAGGCCCCTGCTTTTCACAACTTTGAATATTTCTTGCCAATCCCTTCTATTCTGCAAAGTTGAGAAATCAGCTGACAGTCTTATGGGAACTCTGCTGTAGGTAACTAACTGCTTTTCTCTTGCTGCTTGTAAGATTCTCTTTATATCTTTAACCTTTGACATTTCAATTCTGATGAGTCTTGTTGTTGGCCTCTTTGCATCCATCATAATTGGAACTTTTTGTGCTTCCTGGACTTGCATATCTATTTTCTTCACCACATTAAGGAAGTTTTCTTTCATTATTTTTTCAAATAGATTTCCAATTTCTTGCTCTTTCTCTTCTGCTTCTGGCACCCCGATGATGTGAATATTGGACCTCTTGAAATTGTCTCCGAGGCTGCTTATACTATGACAGATGGGAGGGAGAAGGGGGAGAATGGGTGAAGAGGTGAGGAGATTAAGAAGTACAAATAGGTGTACAGAATGGCCATGGGGATGTAAAGTACAGTACAGGAAATGGAGTAGCCAAAGAACTTATATGCATGACCCAAAGACATGAACAATAGTGGGGATGGCCTGAGGGAGTGGGGGTGTTCAGTGGAGGGGGACAAAGGGGAAAAATGGGACAACTGTAATAGCATACTAATGTAATTGTAAAGACTGTAACCAATTTCTGAAAACTTACTTTGTATCCTGCTACTTTATTGAATTCATTTATTAGTTCTAGCAGAGGTTTGTGTGTGTGTGTGTGTGTGTGTGTGTGTGTGTGTGTGTGTAATCTTTAGGATTCTCTTTCTATATTATCATGTCACCTTCAAATGATGACAGTTTTACTATTTCCTTTCCAATTTGGATGCCTTCAATTTCTTCTTGTTGTTTGATTGCTGTTTTAGGACTTCCAACACTATGTTAAATAAGAGTGTGGAAGTGGACATCCCTATTTGGTTCCTGATCTTAGGAAAGTTCTTTTAGTTTTGTCCTGTTGAGTATGATGTTAGCTGTGGGTTTGTCATATATAACCTTTACTATTATTTAGGTGTGTTTCCACTATTCCCATCTTGCTGAGAGTTCTTATAAATGGGTGCTGAATTTTTTAAAATGCTTTTTCTGCACCTATTGATATACTAATATAGTTTTTGTCCTTTATTTTGTTTATGTGGTATACCATATTTAGTAATTGTGGATATTATACCAACCTTGCATCTCAGAAATACATTTCACTTGACTGGGGTGTATGATCTTTTTAATATATTGCTGGATTCACTTTGCTATTTTGTTGAGTATTTTTAGCATCTATGTTCATCAGGCATACTGGCCTATAGTTTTCTTTCTTTGTAGTGTTTTTATCTGGTTTTGAGATTAGGATAATGCTGGCCTCATAGAAAGAGCTTGGGAGTTGTTCCTCCTGTTGAATTTTTTGTAACAGTTTGAGAAGGATAGGTGTGAGTCCTTCTTTGAATGTTTTCTAAAATTCACCTCTGCAGTCATGTGGTTCAGGACTTTTGTTTGCTGAAAGTTTTTTGAGCACTGCTTCAATTTCATTGATTATAATTGGTCTGCTCAAGTTAATCTGTTTCTTATTAATTCAATCTTGGAAGATTGTATTGTTTCTAGGAATTTATCCACTTCTTCTAGATTGTTCAAATTTTTTGGCATATAGTTGTTAGTAACATTTTTATAATTATTTCCATTTCTGTAGTGTCAATTGTTACTTCTCATTTTCACTTCTGATTTTATTTTGGAAGGGCATGTCTCTTTTTTTGTTCTGAGTCTGGTTAAAGGTTTTTCTATGTCGTTTATTTTTTCAAAGAACCAGCACTTGGTTTTATTGATATTTTGTGTTTTTTAAAGACTCTATTTTGTTTATTTCCCCTCTCATCTTATTTATTTCCTTTATTGTACTCATTTTGGGCTTTGTTTGTTATTCTTTTTCTAGTCCCCACAGGTGTAAGTTAAGACTGTTTATTTGAGATTTTTCTTGTTTCTTGAGGTACATCTGTATTGCTATGAATTTCTCTTAGGACTGCTTTTGCTGTGCCCCATAGATTTTGGGTCATTTTGTTTTCTCATTTTCTTTTGTCTCAAGGCATCTTCTGATTTATTTCTTGATGCCGTTGTTAACCCATTCATTGTCAGTGATGTGTGACTTAGCTTCCATGTGCTTGTGTGTTTTTCAGTTTTCTTCTTATAACTGTTTTTTTAAAGTTATTATTTACTTTTTAGAGAGGGGGAGGGAGGAAGAGAAATATTGATATGTGAGAGAGAAACATTGATTGGTTGCCTCTCACATGTCCCCAACTGGGGACTTGGCCCACAACCTGGCATGGGCCCTGATTATGAATTGAACTGGTGACATTTTGGTTCTCAGGACAGCGCTCAGCTCACTGAGCCACACCAGCCAGGGCATAGTTGACTTTTAATTTCATACCATTGTGGTCAAAAAACATGCTTGATAAGATTTCAGTCTTCTTAGGTTATTGAGACTTGTTTTGTGACCCAGCATTATGGTCTATCCTGGAAAATGTTCCATGTGCACTCAGAAAGAATGTATATTCTGCTGATTTTGGGTAAAGTGCTCCAAAAATAGAAATTAATTCCACCTGATCTAGTGTATCATTTAAAGCCAATGTTTCCTTATTGATTTTCTGCCAGAAACCTGGCCTTTAACAGCACCAGCAAAGGCAGCATGTTACAGTGAAAATAACCTTCTTTGCGAAATCAGACAAGCTGCCAATCTTCTTGATCCTTATATTCTAATACCTTTCTTAGGGCTTTATAACTGAAAGTGGCCCTGTGCAGAAGAGGACCCAGCCTGACACTTGGTACTGAAGAGGTGCTGAGCTAAGATTGGTCCCCCTTTGGTTACCTTAAGCTGAAGCTGTCCAAAAGTACAATTAGATTGCTGTTCGTTAGTTTCTCTTAACTCTTCACCTCTACCGTCATCAATGTCCCTGTCCCCAGTGACTATAGCGTATAACTCACACGTCCTCTCCTGGGTGTGCAGAGCACTTCTGGGGGCACCCACAGTGAATTCAAGTGTGTCGTCTGCCAGCCCCAGCAATCATCCACTGCTCCACTCAGGTGAGATTCTGCTCTGCCCACTTGTCTCCAATCCCACAGAGCACGCCCATTTCCAATGGTAGGCTTTAGTACATGCTGCTCCCATAACCAGAAAAGTTCTCATTTCTTTGGAGGGTTTAAATTCTAAATATTCACCAGACTAACTTCATATACCATAATCAGTTATCACATGCTTGGGACACAAACCCAAATAACACTCAGTTTCTGATCTCCAGGAAGTTAGGATCTAGTTAAGAAAAACAGACACACTATAAATAAATAACTTGGAGAGCTGTGGGTTTTACAGACTCAGACTAGAACACAGCTAGCTTAGAGTCTCTGCTCTCCCCATCACTTGCTATGAGCCCTTTGTCAAATTAGCCTGTTGCCCTGACCAGTATGGCTCAGTTGGTTGGGCACTGTCCTGCAAAGCAGAAGGTGGCTGGTTCCATCGCCAGTCAGAGCACATGCCTGGGTTGTGAGTTCAGTCCCAGGTCGGCATGTATATGAGGTAACCAACTGGTATTTCTCTCTCACACTGATGTTTCTCACTCCCTTCCCCCTCTCTAAAATCAATCAATCAATCAATCAATCTTTTAAAAAGTTAGCCTCTCATCCTAACAATGGAAATACTAATAGTATCTAATTCATAGGGTTGTTGTAAAAACTAAATAAGGAAATGTGTGTAAAGGGCTTAGTACAGTGTCTAGAACACATGAAAACATGTGAGTACTCAAAAAATGGTAGCCAAAAGCCTGTGTGTAGCATGAAGGGGGTCAGTACATCCAGGGGCACTTTTTAAAAAGGATTTTATTTATGTATTTTTAGAGAGAGGGGAAAGGAGGGAGAAAGAGAAAAGAAGAAACTGATAGGTTTCCTCTCACACACCTTCAACTGGAGACCTGGCACACAACCCAGGCACTTGCCCTGACCAGGAATCGAACTGGTGACCTTTTGGTCCACAGGCCAGCACTCATTCCATCAAGCCACACTAACCAGGGTCTGGATTCACTTTTATTCATACTCTCACTAACACTGAATGCATCTGTCAGTCGGACAGTTTGCTGTCTTCACAGCTTTCAGTGCTCTGCAAACAAGGCCACGCTCACTCGTGAGACAAGAATGGGAATCTCGGGCTCTGTGTCTGGGCTCATAATAGGACAACAAGGGGCCATTGAGAGTCTTATCTAAGTCATGTGGGGAAAGTAGTTCCTCGAAGTCGGCTGTTTTCCTTAGCATAGTAGGGTGGGTGAGCTTCTAACCACTGCTGGTTGCTAGGAGCACAGGGCACAGGTGAAGTTCAACACCATTACACCCGCCCTTGTCTCTCATAGCACTTAGCCCACTGTGCAGTTAAAATGTGTGTGCTTATTGACTGTTTTCTGCATCCCTCACTAAAGTGCAAGTGCCTTGAGAGGGGGATATATTTTATCTAATTGTCCTATGCTCGACCTCCAGAGCTGAATCATGTAATAAATTGTCACTGAGTTGTCATGGAATGCATGAACGTGCCTCATCATGATCCCAGTCAACAGGCAGCCCTGTTCCACTGACTACCTAGGCTAGCTCTGTGTAATCAAAATTTGAGGCTGCATTATCAGTTGAAATGTGCTTCTCTCTCCCCAAATTCCTGTATTGAAGCCCTATCCTCAGTACCTCAGAATGTAACCTTATTTGGAAATAGTCATTGCAGATGTAATTAGTTAGGATTATATCACTAGGAAGGGGTCTAACCCAATATGACTGGTGTCCTTATAAAAAGAGGAAATTCTTATAAGGCCATGGGAAGGTTGGAATTATGCTGCCATAAGCCAAGGAACACCACAGAAGCTGGGAGAGAAGCATGTAACAGATGTTTTCTCTCTGGCCTCAGAAGGAACCAATGCTGACCGCACCTCGATCTTGGACTTTTGGCCTTCAGGACAGTGAGATAATAAAGTTTAAGTTGTTCTAAGCCATCCAGTTTGTGAGAAATTGTAATGGAAGCCCTAGAAAACTAATAACTACATTTAAAAGTAAAAATAAACAGATCTGGTTGGTGAGGCTCAGTGGATTGAATGCTGGCCTGTGGACCAAAAGGTTGCCGGTTCAATTCCCAGTCAGAGCACAGGCCTGGCTTGCAGGCCAGGTCCCAAGTAAGGGGTGTATGAGTAGAGCATTAACCAGTATCTCTCACACATTGATGTTTCTCCCCCTCTTTTTCTCCTTCCCTTCCCCTCTTTTTAAAAATAAATAAATAAAATAGAAAAAAAGTAAAAGTAAACAGGTTAATTTAGTTATACTTTATTCAATTGAGACTATTATTATGTAACATATAATCAGTGTAAAATTATCAATATTTTACACTTTTTTTCATTCTAATATTTGAGATCCAGCATGTGTTTACACTGACAGCAAATGTCCATTTGGACTTGCCCTGTTTCTAGGACTCAGGAACCACATGTGGGGAATGACTCCTGCCCTGGGCAGTGCTGACCTGGGCACCACCTGCCAGGACTCTCGGCTGAATGTTCCCACCTAAGCCATACCTCTTGGGAGGGTTTATGCTCCATCATGTCAAGTGGTTCTTCTGGGCCTAGTGCAGATATAGAGTCTGCTGTAAAGAGTTGATTCAATGAGAATGAGGGAAGCCATAAGGGCCTGGAAAAGCATGTGGAGAAATAAATTACCCCAAATGTAGTACTAGCCAGATGTTATCTTTGAAGTTTCTCAAAGACAGGTAATAAGACAAGGCTGCAGAAGCAACCCAGTGAAACTACCCCTTTACAACTTTAGCAAGAAAAGTCTTTACCCAAGTGGGAAAAGAATGTCTCGTTATCTATTTGTTAGGATTTCAGGCAGCCTGGGACACTGAATTTTAGACCCACAGTTTATGAGCTTGGGACTTTATGAGCTTTATGGGCATCTCAAGCATCCCACAGCCCCTGACACTGAGGAGACAGAGACCCATCACCAGGGGCTGCATGAGGTTGCAGAACATTGTCCCCACCTGCTCAGAGAAGGTCCCTGTAGTTCTTCAGCATTACATCTCTCTGTACAGGCTCCTCAGAGAGGGGTCCTGGGGCCACATCCAGGCTCATGTCCTGGAAGGCCACTGGGCCCTAAAATTTCAAGCACAGGCCTCAACCATCCAGCATCAACATCACTATTTACAAGCTGAGGTGCAGGCAGCACTGAGAATAGAGGAGGGGCCGGAAACCAAACGATGCAGGGTCTGGAGAGTCCAAACTCAAAACTGACTGCACTTTCCTCCTCTCCACTCCACACTGCCTATTCCCACCACTGATTTGTCTTTTAAACGGGGAACCACGCCCTCCCCCATTGCCCAGAGATGCAGTGAGATGGTTGGAATTTGGACCACGTCGTGTCCAAGCCAAGTCTGTTGTCAAATTCCAGTTCCATGAGCTAACGCTGCCCCCTTTGCAACTAAAGTCAGCTTGCGCTGGGTTGTTATTTGTATACAAACATAGGTACTAACTGACCCAGAAATTTGTCCTCAGGAAGGAACCCTAAAAGGTGCATCAGGCTAGAGTTCGGGGTTCACAGCACCACCTCCGTCCCAGACTGGAGAGCAGGGTGCCTCACTGTGCAGCTGCAGAGACTCAGCTGCTGCTGCTGCATCTGGGACTCAGGTGCCCTCGATCCAGTGATCATCCAGATGTGGCTGCAACAGACTCTGTGGATATTTAATGCAGTGAACTTGTGCCTTTCTGTGGGGGCGTCTAGAAGTGCATGTGCCCCCTCATAGGATATGCTCCTTGGGTAACTGAGAGCTGTGCAACTGCCCCAATGCCCCCATCAGTCTGGCCCTGACAGTGCTCAGCACTGTCTCCCCTGCCCCTGAAGCCTGGGTTCTCCCTCTTTCCTCCATATTTTCCAAAT
>CM052550.1:35539632-35554961 GCA_028533065.1 Trachops cirrhosus
TAAGGTTGGGAAATGGAGATCCCTTCTAAAAATTCAGAAGGTACTGGGTATGTGAGAATCCAGGATTCCCTGCTAGGGCAGGGCTCATGGTGGGACACACCAGCTCTCACTGAGTGGTGGCTTTACTTACTGTGGTTGGAGGCTGAGGGTTTGTGCTCTGTGACATCGTGCTGGTCGCTTGCCCTAAATAAATATCAGAGACTGTGACTGCTATTCCCAAGCATAGGATCTTTGCTCCTTGAGGTAGGAAGGACACTGTCAGCAGATAATTTCTTGGGGGCTTTCCCGTGCTTATTTATGCCAGGTTTAATACTGCTTTTCCTCCTAGTGCCTCCTCCTCAATGTACCAGCCATCCACCATCCCCTCTAGTGAGCACCCCTTTCCTTCACATAGGTCCCTTCTTTATCAACTGCTTCTGAGCCTGCTTCTACCCTGCACCTTTCTCTTTTGCAGGTAGATGCTGTTTTTATTCTCACTTTATTTATTGCCCAAGAGACCTTTGGTTTCTGCTTTTTCTTAGGTTCTCTTTCTGTCCTGTCCCTCTCTTCTTCTCTTCCTGTGGTTGACAGAGCACACGATTGACTCTCTCCTGCTCCACTTTTCATTTTTCTTCTTGGACCTTGTTTCCCTGACTGGTGGGGGGGTGAAGAAATATGATCGGGTCTGCCTCTCTAAACCAGATACGGGTGGGAATAACCATGTCCCAGAGAGAGTGGGGCACAGGAAGCTTGAAGACTAGGGAAGAAGAGGCTATAGGGATTAGTACTCAGAAGCAGGGATTTGGGAAGGAGGCGGAGCAGATCCATGCCCAGAGAAGGAGGGGAATCTCCTTGTCTCTCCAAGCATGGCAATTAGCCTTTGAGAAAGCAGGGCAAGAGGAAAGGCCATCATACCCTCCAGTCTTCCTGATATACAGAAAGTACACCAGGGCTGCTATCAAAGCTACCACGGCCAGGACTCCAATCACGATGCCGGCAATGGCTCCACCTGAGAGGCCAGGACTTGGTGATGTCGAAACATCTGTCATGAAAAGGGGAGAATGAATGAAGGTGACATTATTTTACAGTGGGCGGCCCTGGGAAACAACTCTCAACCTGAAGAAGTCTTCACTTGTTCCTCCTAGGAATACATTTTCTGTGGGAAGGTTTTTGTAATTTTTTTCTTTCACGGTATTTCTAGGTTGGTGGTCAGACTTGCCTCAGTTCCAACCTGTTCTTTCTGTACTCAGATATTTTCAGAGCTTTGGAAATATGAGAAAGGCTGATTGCCATTTTTGTGGGTTATCATTTCCCACCTTTTCATGGTTGCCTGTTTCCTGTGTAGCAGGTGTGGCATCCATGAGCATGTGCCACTCAGGTCTCCTGGGGGGGGACTTAAGTGACAGAATGTGGTGTGTTAACCACCTCCTTTGCACAGAGAACACACTTCCCTGGGTTCCCAGCAGGGACATGAAATAAACTCAATTAATTCTGTGAGAAACGGTTTCCTCCTATGGGCGACTTTAGCTCAAGGTCTCCCCGTCAGTCTTGCAGACTCTCTCCTAGAACCGCACCGCCACCTACCACTGTCTTCTCTTTCTCCTTCACAGGAGTCAGATCTGCACGGGGGGTCTGAGGAACCTGCCAGGCTCCTCCCACTTCCATCCCACTTTCCTTCACAGGCATTTTTCCAGTAAATACTCTGCATGTCTAATCCTATGTTGGCTGTGTCTCAGGGTATGAAAACTAACAAACTAGGCTTGAAACTTTGCACTCAACTCCTTTTTTCTTTTCCTGTATTTAGTCAGTGACCATGTCCCAGTGAATTTTGTGTGTAATGTCCCTCCTACTCCCCCAAACATAAATCACTTTTCATTTGTTCTTATTTCTGTTGCCCTCACTGGTGAACTCATGACTGATGATTAATATTCACGTTGGTTACTGTTAAGGGATGCTTACTATGTGCCAGGATCTGTGCTAAATCCTTTACTTACATCTCATTTGATTCCTATAATAACTCTGTCAGATATAGAGGCTTTACCGTGGTGAAACATTTACTCAAAGTCATATGACTAGTGAGAGATGGATCTGGGATTTGACTCTAGGACTACCTGACTTCATAGAGGCTAATGATAATAGTTATAATAGTAGCTAACACTTATGGACCATTTCCACTGTGTGTGGTATTTTGCTGAGGGTTTAACTGATCATTACATTAAATATTTAAAGCAATATCATGAAATAGGTGCTCTTATTGTAACCTCCAGTTGTGGAATATGAGGCTCAGAGAAGTTAAGAATCTTGTGTGAGAAATTTGTAATTGTAAATGCTTACTTTAAAAAAGAAGAAAGATCTTAAATCAATAACCTAACTTTACATGTTAAGGAACTAGAGAAAGAAGAACAAAATAAACTCAAAGGTAGCAGAAGAAAGGGAATAATAAATAGATAGATTAGAGTGGAGATAAATAAAATACAGAATGGATAAACAATAGAGAAAATCAATGAAACTGAAAATTTGTTCCTCAAATAAAAAAAAAGATTAGCTAAATGGACAAACTTTTAAGTAGATTGAGAAAAACAGAGAAGTTTTAAATCACTAAAATCAGAAATGAATGTGGGAACATTACTACCAATTCTACAGAACAAATAAGAATTATAGTACTACTATAGCCCTGGCAGGTGTGGCTCAGTGTATTGAGTGCCAGCCAGTGAACCAAAGGGTCACCAGTTCAAATCCCAGTCAGGGCGCATGTCTGGGTTGCCGGCCAGGTCCCCAGTGAGGGGCACACAAGAGGCAACCACACGTTAATGTTTCTCTTCCTCTCTTTCTCCCTCCCTTCCCCTATATCTAAAAATAAATAAATACAATATTTAAAAAAAGATGTTTAGAAAAATGGCCAGGAGAATTGAATAGACATTTCTTCAAAGGAGACATACAAATGGATAATATGAACATGAACAGATGGATGCTCAGTATCACTAATCATTAGGGAAATACAAATCAAAACCACAATGAAACGCACTTCATACCCATTAAGGTGACTGTTACTAAAACACACACACACACAAACCAAAAACCTGGAAAAAATGTGTTGGCAAGGATGGGGAAAAACTGGAACTTGTATACTTTGCTGGCAGGAATCTAAAATGTTGTAGCTACTGTGGAAAATGGTATGACAGTTCACCAAAAAGTTGAACAAGGAATTTCTATTTGATCAGGCAATTCTACTTCTGGGTATATATTCAAAAGAATTAAAAGCAGGGGGTTGAACAGATGTTTGTACACAACAGCATTATTCACAATAGGCAAAAGGTAGAAACAACCCAGAAGTTCACGGATGGATGAATGATAAATGAGTTGTGATGTATACATACAAGGGAATATTACTCAGCCTTAAAAGGAATGAAATTGTCTGACTTCTGGCCAAGATGGAGGTGTAGGTAGACACACTTTGTCTCCTTGCATGACAAAAAGAAAGACAACAACAAATTTAAAAACAAAAAATAAACAGAACTGCCAGGAAATCAAACTGTGTGGTAGTCCAATGACCAAGAAGTTAAAGAAGAAAAATTCATCCAGACTGGTAGGAGCGGTGGGGATGGGCAGCTGGATGGAAAGGACTCGTGGCAAGGCAGCAGCTGGTGGGCCGGGTGAGGTGGCAGCTGGCGGAGCGGGCAGTTACATATTTGTGTGCGGATAAACTGGGAGGAACAACTGGGGAGTGAGACAGACCATGCAACCCAGGGTTCCAGCGAGGGGAAATAAAGCCTTAAAACCTCTGACTAAAAAAAACCTGTAAGGGCTGAGGTGGTGGGAGGAACTCCCAGCCTCACAGGAGAGTTCGTTGGAGAGACCCACAGGGTCCTAGAATGTACACAAAATCACCCACCAGGGAATCAGCACCAAAGGGACCAATCTACATGTGGGTGCCAAAGGAAGTGACTGAAAGCCAGTAGAGAGCTGAGCAAGTGTCATTGTTCCCTCTCGTACCCCTCCTCCACACACAGTGCCACAAGACAGCAATGTGGGTTGCCCTGAACTGGCAAATACCTAAGGCTCTGCACTTACTATGTAGCAGGAATGCAGAGACCAAGAAAAAAAAAAAAGGCCGAAATGAAAGATCAGATCAAGCTCTAGAAAAAATACAACTAAGCAATGAAGAGATAGTCAACCTATCAGATGCACAGTTCAACCTATCAGATGCACAGTTCAAAACACTGGTAATCAGGATGCTCACAGAAATGGTTGAGTATGGTCACAAAACAGAGGAAAAAGTGAAGGCTATGAAAAGTGAAATACAGGAAAATGTACAGGGAACCAACAATGAATGGAAGGAAACCAGGACTCAAATCAACGGTTTGGACCAGAAGGAAGAGATAAAGTCAACCAGAACAGAATAAAGAAACAAGAATTCAAAAAAATGAGGAGAGGCTTAGGAATCTCTGGGATAACTTTAAGTGTTCCAACATCCAAATCATAGGGGTGCCAGAAGGAGAAGAGGAAGAGCAAGAAGTTGAAAACTTATTTGAAAAGATAATAAAGGAGGACTTCCCCAATCTGGCATAGGAAATAGATTTCTAGGAAGTCCAGGAAGCTCAGAGAGTCCCAAAAAAGTTGGACCCAAAGAAGCACACACAAAGGCACATCGTAATTACATTACCTAAGATTAAAGATAAGGAGAGAATCTTAAAAGCAGCAAGAGAAAAGGAAAGAGTTACCTACAAAGGAGTTTCCATCAGACTATCAGCTGATTTCTCAAAAGAAACCTTGAAGGCAAGAAGGGGCTGGAAAGAAGTATTTGAAGTCATGAAAGGCAAGGACATACATCCAAGATGACTCTATCCAGCAAAGCTATAATTTAGAATGGAAGGGCAGGTTAAAGTGCTTCCCAGATAAGATCAAGTTAAAGGAGTTCCTCATCACCAAGCCCTTATTATATGAAATGTTGAAGGGACTTATCTAAGAAAAAGAATATTATAAAAATATGAACAGTAAAATGACAAACACACAACTATCAATGATCAAATCTAAAAAAACAAAAAAATGAACTAAGCAAACAACTAGAAAAGGAACAGAGTCACAGAAATGGAGATCATATGGAGGGTGATCATGGGGTAGGGAGGGCAGAGAATGGGGTAAAGGGTACAGGAGATAGGAAGCATAAATGGTAGGTACAAAATAGATAGGGGGAGGTTAAGAATAGTACAGGAAATGGAGAAGCCAAAGAACTTGTATGTATAACCCACGGACAAGAACTAAGGTGGGGGAATGCTGGTGGGAGGGGCAGTACAGGGCAGAGGGGAATAAAGGGGAAAAAAATGGGACAACTGTAATAGCATAATCAAAAAATATATTTAAAAATGATTCAAAAATTTATTCTGTTACAGTTGTCCCAATTTCCTCCCTTTGCCCTCCTCTGCCAATTCTCCCCCATCTGCGGCTCCCACAGTCAATCCCCACACTTGTCCATGTCCATGGGTCATTCATTCATGTTCTCTGACTAATCCCTTCCCAGTTTTTCCTACTATTATTCCTCTCTTCCTCCCCTCTGGTCACTGTCAGTCTGTTCCATGTTTCCATGCCTGTGGTTCTATTTTCTTCATTGTTTTTTGTCCAGTAGACTCCTCATCTAGGTGAGATCATATGGTATTTGTCTTTCACCTACAGGCTTATTGCACTTAGCATAATATTCTCCAGTTCTAACCATCCTGTTGCAAAAAGTAGGATTTCCTTATTTCCAGAGCCTGGTGCCAATGGTCCAGGAGGCACTTACCAGACACTATGATGGTCCTGACTGTGGTCCTATTGAGGCCAGTGACAGAGTTATAGGCGAGGCAGGTATAGGATCCACTGTCATTCGTAGTGATGCTGGGGATAAAGAGCTCCTGTGTGGATTGCTGGGGTCTCCCATTGATAAACCAAGAATACCGTGCAGGTGGGTTAGAGGCTGCATGGCAGGAGAGGTTGAGGTTTGCCCCTGGTGGGTAATGGAGGTCTGAGGGGGAAATGGTGGGAGTGTCCGGGCCATCTGGAGCAAACAGAGCAAAGTCATACATGATGTCATCAGAGGAAAGGGGAAGCTCCTGGTCTGTGTAAGGGCCACAGTGTCCCTCTGAGCTGGGCCCCAGCCTTTTTAAAAAAGTCCCAACCACAACCCCTGTGTTAACTGAGCTGAGTCTGAGACATTAACCTGTTTGTCCCAACCCTGAGGCCCGCCTGTATTTTCTTGGGACAGGGAGTCATGGCCAACATGGGTGTCCAGGGTGATAGTCTGTGTCCTGGGACTGAGAGGGATGTGGCCCAGCCTCTGGTGTGTGGATTTGGGCTTCAGCCTGGACCGCACAGGGACAGAAGTTACTCACAGAGAACATTCAGGGTGAATGGGTCACTGCGGCCAGCACTCACTGGGTTGCGGGTTTCACACTCATAGGGTCCTGTGTCAGTCCTCGTGACATGGAGCAAAGTGAGAGTCCTGTTGTCCTTGGACAGCTCCAGCCTGGCACTGTCCTGGAGGCTCTGACTGTTGATCAGCCACAGGTAAGTAGTGTCCTGAGTGTGAGGTTCACACATCAACAGGACAGGGTCCTTGTGCTCCTCGGGGTTGGAGTTGTTGCTTGTGATGTTGGGCTTGGGTAACTCCGCTGTGCAGATAACAGAGAGAATATTGCCCCAGGTGGTACCTTTGACTTTTTCAAAGGCATCTTCAATCAGAGTTGGCACCTCTCACCTCTCAGCTAACTTGAATCCTTGAAAGAATAAGGCAGGTATGTCTATCACACAACAACATGAGGACCTGAGTACTCAGAGAATATAAGGCCTTCAGAGCTATGTCCAGGAGAAAGCATAGACTCTCTCAGGTGTCAGTTAAGTATCAGGGTTTGATCATGGAAAGACATAGGCCTGGGAGTCAAAGACCATAGGACACCTGTCCTGGTTCTTCACTGTCCAGTTCACTGCCTGACCAACCTTGAGGCCTCACCTGGTGCTGAGTCTTTTCAAGCTGCACAGATCTACGTTACTGGGTTGAGATGTATTCTCATGGAAGCCTCATATTCCAGGGTTATCCTAGAGATGTTTCATGAAGGGCCATCCCATTGTCCTTAAACCCTGAGAAGATGAGGCAGTGTGGCCTGGGACTGACTGTTTGAGCAGAACCCATGCAGAGGGAGACCAGAAGCAAATCTGGTGGTCAGTTCAGGACTGAGGCTGCAGGGCTACAAGGTGACAGTGTGCCCAGGAGTTCGTTGGTGACTGACATGAGACAGTGACCCCAGAAAGGGTAGAGCAGAGTCCAGGAATGATTGAGACAAGGGTGAGGGACACGGGAGCTGGCTTTGGCAGCAGAACCAGGCTCTCTGCCCTTGGTCTTTACTGTCCTGTTTCCCACTGCAGCGGGCAGGGACCCTTCCTCAAACACTCAGACAACAGCAACTACAGAAGGGGTGACTTGTGGGATGTGGCACAGCTTGAACTTGCTGAAAACATGGCCCCATGTACCATTTATGTTTGGCATTCTAAGATAGGACTTTGTGTTAAATTGTGAAAGAATAAGTGAAAATCATTATTCATGTCCCAAAGATCTAAGACCAGTCTCTGGTGGAATCTTTCTTTCAAGAGATCATTGAAGGTAAGAGACCAAGTTCTGCATTCCACCAGGGTCACACTGTGACCAAAGGAAGAAGGTACAGTGAGTTTGAAATCAGTGACCCCCCTAGAGCAGCAAAAACAATGAAGTATCTGTGAATAAACTTAACCAAGGAAGTAAAAGAACTGTACTCAGAGAACTACAGAATACTGGAGAAAGAAATTAAGGAAGATCTGTACACATAAATAGAAGCATAATCCATGTTCATGGATGGAAGAGTTAACATATTAAAATGTCCATACCACCCAAAGCAATCTATAGAGTTAATGCAATCCCTATTGAAATACCAATGGCATATTTCACAGATATAGGACAAATATTTCAGAAATTTATATGGAACCCAAAATGACCCTGAATAGCCTCAGCAATCTTGAGAAGAACAAAGTAGGAGGGATCACAATACCGGATATCAAACTATTACAAGGTCACTGTAATCCAAACAGTGTGGTTCTCGCACAAGAACAGACACATAGACCAATGGACCAGAATTAAGAGCCCAGAAAGAAACCCAAGTCTCTATGGTCAATTAATTTTTGACAAAGGGGGCAGCAGCATAAACTGGAGTAAAAATAGCCTCTTCAATAAATGGTATTGGGAGATCTGGACAGGTACATGCAAAAAAGTGAAATCAGACCACTAACTTACACCATACATCAGAATAAGCTCAAGATGGATAAAATACTTAAATATAAGTCATGATACTATAAATGTCCTAGAGGTAAACATAGGCAGGAAAATTTAGATATTCCATGCAGCAATATTTTTGCTGTTATATCTTCTAGGGCAAGGAAGATAAAGGAAAAAAAAAACAAACAAATGGGACTACATCAAGCTAAAAAGCATCTGCATGGCTAAAGAAACCATCTTCAAAATGAAAACCATATGGGAAAATACATTTGCCAATGATACCTTGGAGAAGAGTTTGACCTCTAAAATATATAAAGAACTCATATGACTCAATACCAGGAAGACAAACAATACAATTTAAAAAATGGGCAAAGGACTTGAACAGACACTTCTCCAAGGAGGACATACAGAGGGCCCATAGACATATGAAAGGATGCTCAACATCACTAGCCATCAGAGAGATGCAAATCAAAACCATAATGAAATGCCACCTGACATTGATCAGAATGGCCATCATAACCAAATCAACAAGCAATAAATGCTGACGAGGATGTGGAGAAAAGGGAACCCTAGTGCACTGTTGGTGGTAATGCAGACTGGTGGAACCACTGTGGAAAAACAGTATGGAATTCCCTCAAAAAGCTAAAAATGGAACTGCCTTTTGATCCAGCAATTCCACTGCTTGGACTATATCCTAAGAACCCTGAAACACCAATCCAAAAGAACTTATGCACCACTATGTTCAAAGCAGTGTTATTTACAATAGCCAAGTGCTGGAAGCAACTTAAGTGCCCATCAGTAAATAAGTGGATCAAAATACTGTGGTACACTTACACAATGGAATTCTATGCTAATATGGAATATTATGCTAATATTCTCTAGTAAAATAAGCCAGTTGGTGAGGAACAAATACCATATGATCTCACATATAAGAGGAACCTAATGAACAAAACAAACAAATGAACAAAATAGAACCAGAGGCATGGAAACAAGGAATAGGCTGACAGTGTCTAGTGGGGAGGTGGGGAGAGGGGTATAGGGTGGAAAGAAGAGGAAGGGACTAGTCAAGGAACATGTATGAATGACCCATGGACATGGACAACAGGGTGGGGCTTGTGTGTGGGAGTTGTGGGTGGGCTGGCTGGATAACAGCAAAGGGGGAAAAATTGGGACAACTGTAACAGAACAACAATAAAATATTTATTAAAAACAAAAGAAATCAGTGACTTCTAGGGGAGGGAGAGACTGTGAGTCCTGCTAAAAGGACAGAAGTGAGCACAGGGCACATGTAGGTGTCTCTGTTGTATAAAGGGAGTGATGATGCCAAGTCGGTAGAAAAGATACATGTTAGTACATTTAGGAAGAAGGTCCCTGTCACCAGTTTCTGTGGACAGTCAGGCAAGGGGGGAGGAGCTCACACATGGGCTTGTGTTCTTCCTTTTCTGTCTAACTGAGGAAACTGAACTAGAGTATTAGCAAATTCATTCAAACTGGGCTGCACCTAAGATAAAGGACAGTGTCTGAGAGGGCCCCACCCCATGGCAAAGCTGCCTCATGAGGACACACGTATGTGACACAGGCATTGAACCAGTAAGATGGGACAGGGTCACCAGCCCCACTTGGGAAGGTCTCGAGGTCCCTGTGAGGAATGGGAACGTCACACCACATGGATGTGAATCACGAGTCAGGGGTGAAGTGACCCCGTGGTCTGAGGGATGGAACGTGGGTCTGAATGTCTGGAGGGACAGGGAACAGTTGTGACCAAAATCTCCTAGGACTCTCTATCCAGGTTCCATTCTCTGTGGAGATTATCATTCATTCATTCATTCATCATAATCCTTTCCTTCTTCATCAGAAGCAAATGGGTGTTTGTTACATGTTGGTCCCTGAGCTGGTTGCAGGTGTGGAGTGGGGAGTGAGGGGCAAAGTCCTTCCCTTCATATCCAGTAGGAGTGACACCAACACATCAGGAAGCAAAGAAGGGGTTTCAAGTCCAGGGCAGGGAGGTGGATCGGCCACCTGAAGGGGAGGCCTGGGCATTCCCAGCACTGACTGATTGTTACTGCAGGTACTTTGGTTCTGGAGTGAAAACAGGTTAATGCTCCATTTCCTTTCACTCCCCAGGCCAGAATCTCTCCCTGTGTGCTGGCCATGTGTAAGAAGAAAGGATCTGAGCTGGCAGCTGGTGTCAGGGTCTGCACATGTGTGATAGGCCCTTGGGGTGGAGGAGAGGATGGGCTGTGACTGCAGACAGGTCTTGGCGTGACTCAGACTGGACAGTCTTGGTCTGTGTGACTCTGTGTGAATGTGCCCCTGTAACTCAGTTCCCCTAAATATATCAGGGTAGATGGTGAGTGGTCTCAGACTTGCCAGGTTGTCTGTGGATGACCCTTAGTCGTTTCCCAATTTCCTGACCTAACGCTTGGAACAGAGGAGCTGCCCCAGCTAACAGCCTCTGTTACTGTTTGTGTCCCCGACAGAGGACTCCCTGGTCTGACCCCTGGTGGACAAGGGCTGTGAGCAGCATCTTCTCTGTTCCTCCCTGGGGATGCTGACCTGCTCCTATGTCCCCCAGGGCAGGTAACTAATGACCTGGGGACCTTGTCCACATGTGCTCTCCACTCATAGTGTCAGGTGAAGGACCAGGCTCTACTTCTGCCCAGATGCGGCCTTTGAGGCTGATCCCTGGTTGGTGACTAGCTCACAAGCCTGGTGATTCGGGCACCCAGGCAATTGTTGCTCCAAGTCAGCCCTTCCCAGAAGCACACACCCAGCCTGACACAGGCTCCCCAAGGTCCCTGGAGTGAGGATCCCTGGGACAGGGTCTAGGGAGGGGCTCCCAGGCTGAGCTTCTCTGTGAGGATCCCAGGGGTGCTTTAGTCCAGCCCCTGATGGAGCCCCGCAGGGTCTTTCTCAGGGTCATGGTCATGGGGAGGGCCCAGGGAGCTGGACTGAGACTAGTCTCTTTCTGCTGAGTTTCTCCCATCAGACTGGTCCTTCTCTCTGTGGTGACTGCAGGGCTGGAAGGAATCTGGGGAGGGAACTCTGATCTCTGGAAGTCTGTCCCCACTGTGTGTGTCCTGCTGTAAATGTCCAACCCCAGCCTGGGACGTGATGCAGAGGGGGATGAAGGGTGAGCCCAAGGCTGTCAGTTCTGTGTGTGAGTAGAATTCACCCCACCCAACACCCAGAGGTCAGAGAGCAATCACTCACTGTACACATGGAGCTGTCCAGTTGCTACTTCTGTCAGCCCATCTTTCTTTATGACTTGTATGGTGTAGTATCCTGTGTCATTCAGGGTGACCTTCTGGAACAGCAGGGATCCGTTGGGGTATATGGTCTCTCGACCGCTGTGTGCAGGCCCGCGGGTAGTATTTTGAGTGTCTGTTACATAGGATGCAATTCCATGACTGCTGTCCACCCTTTCCCCTCTGAACCAGCCATAGCTGAACAGATTCTCAGGCCGATTGAGGACAAGGAGAAGCACATCCTTCCCTTTGGCAGCATTGGTCGACATAACAGTGAGCTGGGCAGTGGTGGGCAGGCTCCTGAAGGTTAATAGTGAGACTAGAGGGAAGGAGAAATCGGTCAATATTTGGATCTGTATTGGGGAAAGATGAGGCCCTAGATCCTGAACAGGTCTCTTAATTTCTCAGCCTTAGTGTGTGTGTGAGTGTGTCTCCCATGGTCAAGGTCAGCAGCACGGCCACCATTATTACTTCAGCACCTCTGAACCTGTTATTTCTTTTGTTTTGAAAACTCTTCCCCAGGTGTCTGCCCCACTCACCCCCTCACTGCCCTCAGACCCCTGCTGACACTCAGGGGTATCCTAGGGAGACACATTCCCTGACCACCTCCTTTAATGACCCTGTGTCTTCACTTTCTGACCTCTCTCTTCATGGCACCTCTGGGTACCTGACATCACATCCAGATCTCTCCTTGTCTGTCTCCTCCCCACAGAACATGAGCTCCATGCAGGCAGGGGCTTGTTTGACCCTGTTGCACCCCCTGTGCCTGTGACAGGCTGCAGGCACCTGTGGGGCAATAGGGAGAGGTTCCTGGGTCCTGCTCCTCCTGGGGTGTATTTGCTTCTTTCTGAGGTTGGTGATAAGGACGTTTAGTGCCCCTGGTTAAGTTTTTCTGGTGTCATCCCTGACATAAATTGTTATTATTCTCACCAGTTTTCAGAAATTACTTCTCAGTGGTGAATAACCTTTAAAACATAATTGCAGTTTTTCTGCCCCTCACACTTTCAGATCATGAGATTTCCCTGTTGCTGAGCACCCTCCCCCATCCTACTCTGCTCCCCTGTCCTCTCCCCTCAGGTCCAAACAGAAGCCCTCTGTCCCCTCTCAGAGCTCTCTCCTTCCCAGGGGACCCAGCCAGTCTGTGTGCCCATCCTCCCGTCCACCCCCAGGGTTTGCCCCTCCTTACCGGCTAGCAGGAGCCCCTGCCAGGGGATGTGCCCTCTGTGGGCAGGGGCTGAGGGGGACTCCATGGCCTCTGCTGCCTGCTCTGTCCCTCCCTCTGTGACAGCAGCTTGGATTCCACAAGTGTTCACATGCACTGCTGACCTGAAGTGTGCGAATCGCGGATCTGCCGTCTGTCTCCAAGTGCTGCGAGCCTGTTCGGGGGTCAGGAGCACTCCCCAGTCACATGGGCTTGGGCGGGGTCAGTGCCCAGGTTCCTCCCTCTCCCTCCCCCATTCCTGCCTGCCCTGTTTCCTCCTTCCCGTTTCTGTTTTGTCCAGTTTTCAGACCCTGGGAACAGCTGAGCCCTCTCTGCCTTTTTCCCCCCCGAAGTGATTCTCCACCCTTCCACCTGGCAGAGCAGGTGCTCCCAGGCTCCCAGAGGGAGCCACTGGGACAGAGTGGGTGTGTGGGAGGGGCCCAGAAATGTCTGTGGTGTGGAAATCAGGCTCTTTTTGTACCTCCTTAGCCAAAGTGAGGTTCATATGTTAGTTTCCTGTGTGTGTCAATTTCTCCCCCTGGAGGATATTAAGGCGACCTGCGGCTCATGTCACAGCTGCACCAGGGATACTGACCAGGCTCCAGAGGGTGGGAGCTGACACTGAACCCTGGGCGGAGGTGGACTCTGACCATCAGGCTGAGTGGCCAATCATCCCAGTTCCTGGTCGCTGGATTCCTGACTCCATCCCAGGGCACTGTGAGCCCAGTGAGAGGAGAGGTATTGTCCAGCAGAGTCCTGATCCTGTGTCAAGAGAACTGCTCTCCCAGGGGGATGTGGTGTCTCAGGAGCAGCTCTTTGTCCCTGAGGTTTCAAAGGAAGGCCCAGGTGAGGGGTCTCTTGAGTGTTTCAGGAGAGGGCTCAAGCCTGGGGGGGCTGGTCCACAGATTTCCCTGTGTGTCCCCACCACAAGTCATCAGTGTCCCTGCCTGTCATCTGCTCTAGGCCTCCCCACAGGCCCAGGACCTGGAGCAGCTCCACATGGAGACTCAGGCAGGGGATGGGGAGGCCCTGTGGGACCCTCAGACCCTCTGAGATGGAAGCAGCCTCAGTCCCATCATGGGGAAATTCCCCTTGTTCCCCAGGACACCATGGGCTGGCTGGTGAGATGTCTTCTGGAGACCACAGGCAGGGGTCCCAATGGACCAGGGACCCTGTGGTTGGGGGAGTCATCCCCTGATTTCTTGGTGGTCAGGATGAACTTCCTTCTCCCCTGGTGGTGACTCTCTGGGGGTGGAGAATCCAGAGTTTGCACCCTGTCAGGTCTCTGTGAGAAGAGCAAGGGCTTCACTGCCTGCCCCGCCCCACTCCCAGATGTCACTCACAGGCCTTTTGGGTGTGACCTGAAATGTGAGTGGGCATTCACCCCTGAAAGTACATGGAGGGTGTGTTGAGAGCAGCTGCTTGCAGAGGGCCAGCCTTTGCTGGGCGGACACCTGGCTGTATGGAGGAGCTGATGGAGTCCTGTGTGGGGAGAATGGAGAGTGAGGAGTGAGGACTGAAGGATACTTGTGAGGGTCAAACCCTGATGGTCTGTGGGTGCTGCTGCCAGGGAAGAGGAGAGGGAGGTTGGGTTCAGCAGCCCCCTGGGGTGGCTCCCAGCTGTGGAGTATCTCTGCTGCCCTCTGGTGGACAGAGCTGGGAGTGTAGCAGTCACCAGGTTTATTTGACAAGATTTCATAGACATTTCATGGGGGTCAAACATATCATGTTAATGTTCCAGGTCCGTGAGTCCGAGTCTCTGTTCCTGTAAGTACGATGTCCCTGCCTCTTCCCTCAGAGAGCTGTTACCAGGCTCACAGTTCCAGGAACGTGTATCCGTTTGCTTTTGTGTCCAGCAGGTTACACTGATGGTGCCCTTGGGTGGAGTGGTGCGTGTGGCTGGAGTGCTGGGTGGTGGGTCTGTGGGGAGAAGGAGGAGCAGGGAACCAGGTGTGTCAGGAGGGGAAGGACTGTGTCAGGGGAGCAGAGGGGACAGGATGGATGAATCATGGTCCCCTCTCACTCCCAGGGCCTGGGGCTCAGGACAGGGACCCTGGTTCTGGGGGCACACAGCACCACACACTTCTCTGTGGTCCTGATCGGTTGAGTGGAGCTGCTTCCTGTGCAGTTAACCGTGACCTGGGCCTCACACACGCCCTGTGCCCGTGGCTGAGCTGCCAGGAGTCAGGTCCACATTGATCCAGGGCTGTGGTTGGCGCTCTCTGTCACATGGGCTGTGAGGGTGAAGTCCTGGTCCTGAGCCTGCCTCACACACACAGTCCCACCCAGGGCCCAGGCAGAACCCCTAATGCTTGTGTGCCTCACCTTCCCCTCCCCCTTCCTGGGGTTTCTGTCCTGCACTCCTTTTCCCTGAGCTCTGTGGGCAGCCTCAGCCAGTGTCTCACCTGTTCCCATTCCAGGCAGCTGTCCTTGTGGCTGCTGCCCCCTCACCATCTCTGTGCTCAGCAGCCTACCATTTGCTCTGAGTCCTGGCCCCAGTGAGGGAGGAAGGATGGAGCTGGGACTGGCGCTCTCCAAGGTGCTGCACTGTCTGGAGAGCTGGAGAGGGAGGGACCCTGATGTGTCCATGGAGTGACTGCTGTGTCTCTGGGTGGAAGCCTCTCTC
>CM052550.1:35555461-35589852 GCA_028533065.1 Trachops cirrhosus
GGGAGAGGGTGTTCAGGGTGGAGGGGAATAAAGGGGGGATAATAGGACAACTGTAATAGCATAATCAATAAATATATTAAAAAGAAAAGAATCAAATGAAAAAAATAAAAATAAATAAAATCTTTAAAAAAGTGGTTGCGCTGATTAGCTAAATCACTGTCTCTTATTTTTCAGATGAGGAAACTGAGGCCCAGAGAGAGCAAATGAAAAGGCCAAGTTCATAAAGATAATAGAGACTAATCTAGAACTAAAATTCAGGTCCAGGAGTTGTACTTTCTGCAGCTCTACATGACTAATATTTCGGTGTGACTGAAGCTGCATTTATAGGCCACCATTATAATTTTTGCTATTGCTTGTCCCTTCTCTACTTTTGTTTACTTCATATTTTTCTTTAAATTTAATTTACTTAAAATAGCCTTATCCTATGCAATATTATCTGAGAGATTATGGGTTTGATTACATGCTTAGATTTTTTCCTAACATGCATTAAAATGGACATATAACTATTAAAGTGAAAGCTACTTTATGTTCCACCTAAAATCAGTTTTGGAAAATACTGACACAGTAGAAGAAGCACAGACTTTGTATCCAGATGGAACTGGGGTTAACTGCGTGTTCTGCCACTTAACTGTGTAGTCTTAGATAAGCACTTAGCTTCTTAGCTTCTTTAGTTGTTGGCTCTCTGATCTGTAAAACGAGTACAGGAGTTTCTACCTTGCAGATTTGTTAGCACTAAATGAGATACTGTGGGTGCCCAGTGTCCAATACATGGTGTTCAGTACATGATAGTTTTTACTGTAGTTATAATTTCTGACTTCTAGTTATTTCCCAAAGAGAGTGTCTATGCTGGAATGTTAGGCTCACTGGATTTTGCTGACTTGTATGTGTAAAAAAGTTACTTTCACTTGTTAGGATTTGTGGTAGTTCTGTCATTATTTCAGTTTCCAAATTCCACCACATATTAACTTTATGATTTTGGACAAGTTACTTAACTTTTCTGTGCCTCATTTACCTAATACGTAGAATGGGACTAGTAGTGCATATGTGTTTGTATCCATATATCTATTTCCTAGCTTTGTCCACTAGAGGGCCTAGAAGAACTAGCACCTAGAACCAAAGGGCAATAACTACCTAATACTATTTTCCTATAAAAGAAACCAGTGCTCCTTCAAGAAATGGCTGATTCCCAGCCTGGGGCAGGAAAGTACAAAATAAACCTGAAACATCTTGTGGTGTCAGAATTGCTAAAAAAAAAAATGTTAAAAAGACATAGAAACTAGCCCTGGCTGGTGTGGCTCAGTGGATTGAGTGCCAGCCTGTGAACCAAAGGATTGTTGGTTTGATTCCCAGTCAGAGCACATGCCTGGGTTGTGGGCCAGGTCGTGCCCAGGTCCTGCGTGCCAGTAGGGGGTGCACGAAAGGCAACCACACATTGATGTTTCCTTCTTTTTCCCTCCCTTCCCCCTTCTCTCTAAAAAAAAAAAAAAGATAAGACATAGAAACTAACTTAGAGGAGCTCTCAATGGCCAATTTTGGGACAATATGAAGAGCATAATAAAGGATGATAGTAATAGATTATAATACATAAATATTTGTGAGTCTTATATTAATAAGTAATTGAATAAATGGGAGAGAAGGAACAGTTCTTTCTTTATTTTTTAAAGACTTTATTTATTTTTAGAGAGAGGGGAAAGAAGGGAGAAAGAGAGAGAGAAACATCAATCTGCACATCAATTGGTTGACTCTTACATGTCCCCTACTGGGGACCTGGCCCGCAACTCAGGCATGTGCTCTGACTGGGAATTGAACAGGTGACCTTTCCATTTGCAGGCTGGTGTTCAACCCACTGAGCCAAACCAGTTGGGGCGGAACAGTTCTTTCTTATAGTAGAATTTTAATTAATAAACATACAAGGAATGATGGAAATAGGAAACCACCATTTGACTAATGCCATAGAAATACCTATTGTAGATGGGAATTATCATTGGATTTTAAAAATTAATGGGCAAAAGTATGATGAGAAGAAACAGGCTATTTGCATAGTCTCACAGTACCCCTTCACAAGATACTTATGAATTATAATGGGAAAAATATTAGCTTTACAGTAGAGAAATCTGGCAGATACCACCTTAACAAAGTGTTCAAAGTTAACATCAGCAGTAATGAGGGCCTTCTTGATGTGGTGTACTGAGAAGGCAGGCATCGCTTTTATGGCGTTCTTGCCAAAAATTCAAAATCTGAACTTTATTATGAGGAAACATCAAACAAACTCAAATTAAGGGAAGTTCTACAAAGTACCTGACTAGTAGTCTTCAAAAGTGTCGAGGTCAAGAAAGGCAAGGAAAGCTACGAAAATACTCTAGGTTGGAGGAGACCAAGGAGACATGATAACTTTATTCAAATAGTGTAGGATTCTAGAGTGGATTCTGGACTAGGAAAAGGACATTAATGATATGATTAGAAAAATTTGAATATTTGTATATTAGTTAATAGTATTGTATCATCATAGTATGGTTATATAAGGTGTTATTTGTGAAAAAACTGGATGAAGGATATACTGGAATTCTGATTATTATTTTTAAAAACTTTAAAAAAATCCTCACTTGAGGATATATTTTTTATTAAGTAGAGAGAGAGAGAGAGAGAGGCATCAATCCGTTGCCTCCCATATGCGCCCTGACTGGGAATCAAACCTGCACCCTTTTGGTGTATAAGATGACACTCCAGCCAACTGAGCCACCTGGCCAGGGTGGAACTCTTGATTATTTTTACATTTTTGAAAGTCTGAAAAGTGAAAAGTTAAAGATTAAAAAAGTACATTAGATTTTTGTGAGGACACAATCAGATAATATGTTTGAAGTGCTCAGAACACTGCCTGCCACACAGGATTGCTTAACACATGTCAGCTACTATTATAAGTAATTTTATAATAAGTAGTATTATAAGCAATGAGTGGACTATTATTATAAGTAATTTATTCCCTAAATTCTCTATATTCTCACTTATCTTTTCCTCCTTTCTCCTGTGAAAAGCATATTGTGCATATATGTGGTTATTTTAAAAGGTAAAGTAAGAAGTTTTACTTTGAGAATATTTTGTGGTGATGGTAGGGCATCATTTCCTCTAGCCAGACTTAACCTGGTGTTGCAATACTATGCTTGGCTGGGAAACAAGCCTTGAACCTGGCCTCCAGCCACCCGATGTGGTTGCTAATAGCGTTACCTGGTGGCGTGGTGAGCTTTCCTGATTCATAGCCCTTGTGCCTTAGGAGCTACTTTAGAAATTTTACCCAGTCCATTTCTTCACCTCTTACTAGGTACACACTACAGGTCACTTAATCTTCACAAAAAATGTGTTTTCTAACTGACATTTTATTCATTGAAATATGCTAAAACTGAAGTTCAAAAAAGTGAAGGAACTTGCCCGGGGTTGTGAAGTAAGTGGGAGAGCCAGGATATGGATCTAGATTCCCTGGCTTCAAGGCTGAAGGTCCAGGTAAGTCTAAGTGGGAGTAGGTTTGAGAACTGTTCGCATGGAGCAGTGGCTGGCTCTCAACTAGGGAGTGGTTTCCCCCTTCAGGGGCCATTTGGTGATGCCTGGAGATATTTTTGGCTACCTTAAGGGGTGGGGGAGGCTGCTACTGGCATCTAGTGGGGAGAGGCCACAGGGATGCTGCTAAACATCTTACAATGCACAGAATAACCCCCTACAACAGAGAATCATCCAGCCCCAAATGTTAACAGAGCTGCTATCAAACCTCAGTGTACAGTCATCAAACACACTTGAGGATTTATTCTTTCACTTAGCAAATATTACTGAGTACTGTGCTGGATAGTATGAGGGATATGGAAACAATACACCAGATTGTGCCATCAAAGAGGTTGCAGTCTAGAATGGTGGGGGTGGAGGTAGGAAAGGCAGACCAACACCCTCAGTGTAAGGCAGACTATGATAAATGTAAAAGAGAGAGTCCATTAGGGATAAGCATGTTTCCAGGACGTGGAGCTCACTTCTAGTCACGGGAGGAATCACGGGAGGCGTGGAGAGGAGGTGGTTTTGGAGCTGGGTGTATGAGTGAAGCTGAGCTGGTGGGAAAGCATAAGACCTTTTCCCACCTAGTTTAGGTGGAGCACGGAGTGTTTGCTAGTGAGTGGAGGGGAGTGGACTGGAAAGGCAGGTTGTGGCTAGAGCTTTGACTTTAGGCTGAGGACTGTAGCCTTGGTGTCTGTCCTAGTGATGGAAAATCCTTCTCTTCCAGAATGGTGGGCTGGACCATGGGGCCCAGCAGTCTCCAGGAAGCTCTTTTTACAAGGGAGAAGTTTGAAATTGGGGTGGAGTAGGGTGCACTCCTGATTTTAGGACTGAGTTCATATTGACTATGTAACAAAGTTAGTTTACCTCAAAGCAGCCCTTGGGGAGATGGTTCTCTCAAGCAGAAACATACATGGGGATGAACTGTCTTCTGAATGTTTGTTCCGCTAAGGGCTAGGCCACTGGAGCTGATTCAAAAACCCTGACCAAGGGTCTGCTTCCCAAAAGGTGAGCTGTTAAAACAGGGCTTGGTATGGCTAATGCTTCAAATGTGGTTACTATCTGGTGGTATGATTTTTCTAGTTTATTACTTTGCCATTAGATAGCATTAAAATTGTTGGTGGGATGTCTGGTATACTTTAAAGAATATAAACAGCCCTGGCTGGGTGGCTCGGTTGGAGTGTTGTTGCATAGGCCACAAGGTTGCAAGTTCAGTCCCTGGTGTGAGCATGTATGGGAGGCAACCAATCGATGTTTCTCTCTCACATTCATGTTTCTTTCTCTCTCTCTCTCCCTTCCTTTCTCTCTCTCTCCCTTCCTTTCTGTCTCTCTAAAATCAATAAACATATTCTCGGGTAAGGATTAAAAGAAAAGAATATAAACAAGGACTTCCTTATTTTCTGCAAATGTACAGTTGCCCTCAACACTTTTACAGCACTGCCACCAAGATTGGCCATGGGGGAATGCGTTACTCTTCTGGAAAAGGGATTGAGGGAGAAGTAAGGGAGCAAGTGAGCCCATTTTTTTCATTTTTTCTTTGCCAGCTACCATGTCAGAAAGTTTCCCTCTGAATTTTCATATGTGCTGTCTCATTTGATTCTCACAACACTCTTTAGATGCCGGTACAGTTTTCTCCCTTTTGTAAATGAGGAAATGGGCATGAGATAGGTTAACTTACCCCAAATGCCTGTAGTGAAAAGGAGCTGTATTTTAATGTATGTTTTTTTGAGCCACATTTTCTTTTCTCTTTTGCCACATTCTCCCTCTACCCCCAAATCTTGTTTCCCCCTTTTATAGAAAATTAATCTGCCCTGATTGGTGTGGCTCACTGGAATGAGCACCGGCCTCTGAACTGAAAGGTCACCAGTTCGATTTCCAGTCAGGGCACATGCCTGGGTTGTGGGCCAGGTACCCAGTTGGGGGCATTTGAGAGGCAACCAATCAATGTATCTCTCACATATTAATGTTTCTCTCCCTCTCTTTCACCCTCCCTTCCCCCTCTCTAAAAGTAAATAAATAAAATCTTTTAAAGAAATAAGAGAATTAATATATTTACCTGGACTTGGGTTGCTAGAGACGACGGACATCAGCATTAGCAGCAACAACAGAAGGACAGAAGAGATTAGAACTTTCATCGTGACTGTTGGTGCTGCTGTAAGTCACTTGAAGAGGGTGTGGAAGGTCCCCAGTTAGAGGCTCCGGACTTCTTGGGATGGCTCAGGCCACTGTATATGGCTTGGTGCACTTTAATCCCAGGTCAGTGTTTCCCTTAGAAGGTAAGAGGAGCTAAGTGACGCTGGTCTCATTAGGTAACAGGTTGCACCATATGCTTTACGAGAATCTGGGAGGTAAAACTGGCCAAACAAAGACATGAAGTATTCTTAAGAACATAAGTAACTGATAACTTGGCAGCAATATTTGTGCCCTCCCCTTCTCTTTCCTGCCTCCTTCCCCCACAGTGTGTTATGATTTCTTTCCCAAGCCTTTTTACTCCTTTGAATTTCCTTATACCTTTCAGTGACACTTGTAGCTTAATATCTGGCAAGAAAGTGAGTACAGTGGAATCTCGGTTCTTGAACTTAATTTGTTCCGGAAGGCTGTTTAAGAAGCAATTTGCTTGAAAACTGAATCATTTTTTCCAGTTAGAAATAATGTAAGTTGAATTAATCCATTGCAGACCCCCAAGATTTCTTTTTTTAAAAAAAATATTTATTTATTTTTAGAGAGAGGGGAAAGGGGGGGAGAAGAGAAGGAGAGAAACATCAATGTGTGGTTGCTTCTTGCATGCCCTCTACTGGGGACCTGGACCACAACCCAGGCATGTGCCCTGACTGGGAATTGAACCAGTGACCCGTTGATCCACAGGCCCATGCTCAATCCACTGGGTTATACCAGCCAGAGCTGTTTTAAGCTTTCTTATATACATATGTGTCTGATGTGCTGCTGTAAATAAACCCTTTGAAAATAGAAAGGACATGAAATGTAAATGAAAATTGAACAAAAAGGAAAGGAAATGAAATGTACAGTGAAAAATGAAAACTTATGTACATACTAGAGCTTACCTTTAATGCTGAGAGCTTTAATGACTGACTATGGAGGGGAGGGAGCAAGGGACAGAGGGATGTTGCTCTGAAAGGGCATCCCCTCCATAAAAACGTCAGGTAGCTGCTCCTCTGGGGTTCTTTCTCTGTCTCTTTGTTCCACTAGAGCTTGTTTATTGCTCCGTTTGCTACTTCTTTGTCAGGGTGCTACTTTTCAATAAAATTTTTCATTTCTCCCTATTTCCCAAACATTTCCGTGAATATCCTCCCTTCCCTCCTCTTCCTCTGAAGAGAGCCCCCCAGCTGCCGTCTGCTGCTGCTCTGTCTGCACATCTGGGAGCTCCTTGGAGCTCAGCTCAGTGCTGGGGGCCTCCACATTATCATTATCCCCCTCCAAGGCCGTGGACATGCCTGGAGACACACTGTCCTCCACAACAGACATAGGTTCATCCTCAAAGCCCTCAAAGTCTCTTGCAGCAACAGACTCAGGTCACATTTTCTTCCAGGCTGATTACGTGGTCCTGGAAGACACTTTCCCCCATACCTTGTCTATGTGTCTCAAGCAAGTGAGGATATTAAAATGTTCCTTCCAGAACTCCCTGAGGGTTGAATTAGTTTCAGAGGTCACCTCAAAACACCTCTGAAACAGTGCCTTTGTGTAGAGTTTCTTAAAATTTGAAATGGCCTGCTAGTCCATGGGCTGGCTGAGAGGAGCTGTGCTAGGTGGCAGGACCTGATGTGATGAAGCTGTGCTCCCGAGCCAACAGGGCCTCCGAGCCTGGAGGGCAGGCAGGAGCTCTGCCCATTGCAAGAAGTGCCCTGAGTGGTACTTGTTTTCCTGGGGGGATTTCTTCACACTTGGGGCAAACACTTCATGAATCCACTCAATAAAAATTGCCTGGTTACCCAAGCTTTGCTATTGGCCCTCCATATCACATTCAAGTTGTTTTTTATAACATTGTTTTTTCTTGCAAACTCATGGGTTTTCATAACGGCAGACGAGTAGAGGCTTCAATTTAAAGGCCCCACTCTCGTTCCCTCTCACCAGCAACGCCAGCCTGTCCTTCACTGGCTCGTGTCCTGGCGGTGACTTCTCCTCCGGTGTGATGTAGGTCCTCTTCGGCATTTTCTTCCTGAAGAGGCCCGTCTCATCGCAAATGAACACTTGTTGGGGGACAGATCCCTCGGCTTCTACATGTTCTTGCAAGTCCATAATGAAATTATCAGCAGGTACTTGTTAGAACTACTGGCAACCTCCCCATGCCTCACTACACTCTGAATGACACTTCTTTTCTTAAATTCATCGAACCACCCCATACTGGTGTTAAGTGAATCACTTTGAGCACTCAGTCCTGGGCTGTCTTTCAGGAGGTCAGCGTGCAGCATCTTCCTGTTTCGCATATCATTGCCTCCAAAATGCTACCACCGGCTAATTGCTTGTCGTTTATCCAAATCAGCAACAGTTTTCCTACCTCTTCAATTGCCTGTGATTGTTGTTTCGTGAGCACTTTCACATCCTTAGTAACATCAGCACTGTTGATGGCCTCTGTATGTTTTAAAATTGTGCTAATCAATTTAGCCACACCATACTCTGTAGCCAGCTCAGACAGGCGAACACTTCTATCTTACTTTGCAGTTATTTCTTTTTAAAGCTCTATTGTTGTTCTCACAACTTTCCTTTTACTTTGCTGCTATTGCTAAGCTTCTTAGAGTCCATGGTGACTTACTGGATGTATTTAGTAATAATAAGCAGGAACAAAAGCAAAAAAAACCCATGAAAATATTCACAGCCTAATTTCCTGAGATGTTAACAACATGAGGCTTAGTGGTAAACTGACTCATACTCGCTCATTCTCTCCTTTGTCTCCTGAGAGACTCATGACTGATCAGACAGGTATCAGCATGAAAGGGCAGTTGGGCCAAGAACCGAAATTTTGTCTGAAAATCAAGACGTTTTTTCTGTGAACAACTTGGTTGAGAACTGAATTGTTGAGGTGGGAGACATTCGAGAAGTGAGGTCTGGCTGTACTCAGGGTTGGCTGAAGAGGGGATGGCATGGTCTGTTTCCCCTCTGTGTTCCCGCTCCACCCTTGGCCCAACGTCAGCAATAGTGGCGGCGTGCTTGGGAACTTGCCCTGTCCTCACTCGGTGTACAGTCTCCTCCATTTCACACGCTGTGGGAGGCAGAGGCCATTCTCTCTTGCCAGAGGCACCGGAGCGGTGGGTCAGACCAGGCCTCCTCGGTGTTCTTCAGGAAAGCAGCTTAGTTCCTCCAGCCTAAAGGAGAGGGAACTGGGTTGGTGGAAAACCCCCAGGACTTTAGGCCCGAGAGGGTTTGAGAAACAGGAAGTACAGGAGGCAGGTGTTTGCACAGGCCTCTGGGGCCCTTGGCTGCAAACCTTGTTTGAAAATAGCCTAAAGCAAAAGGAGACCTAGAGTAAATATTAAGGGTTACAGATCATTAGCACTTACCTTGAGTCATTCCAGAGACTTTAGAAAGTGTGTTCAAAGAAAGGGGAGAGGCCAGGCTTGAATGCTGGGTGATGTTCATGGGGGGAATGAATGAGGAAGGATCCAGCAGGAAGGAGAAAAGGTGGTGCAACTTGGCTTCACCTAAGAGGAAGGAAGAGGCAAAGCATGAGTCAAACCCTCTTTGATGTTTTGTTTGATCATTCTTACCCTCCCAATTTTCAGATTATCCCTGCCTGTTTTCATGTTGGAGAGTCGATTGTAGTCTTTGCTAGTAAAAAGTTTATAAATTGTCTGCAGGGGGCCAGGCACTGTGCTAGGCCGCGGAGACGGTCCTCCGGTTGAAGGCTAGTGCTTGGTCCCATATAAACTGCTGTTGTGGTTTCTCTCTGGAAAATTCTAACAATGGTCTCTGTCTTTAGGAGGCTCAAGTCTAACCAGAGAGAGGACATACACTTCATAAAACCTAGAGATATAAATGGAACCAAATTTCAGAAGTGGCAGGAGTTCCCTGTGGCCTGAGTAGCTCAGGGGACTCTGGGTCAGGAGGCACGTGGGCTGGGTCTCACGGGGCGGGTGGGGCTTGGGTTGGTGGAGGGCAGACAGGAGGGCAGTGCAGAGAAGGAGCATGAAGCTAATCGGAGGGCAGGGGCTGTTGGTTATTTGCATTTGTGTTCCTGAACTGATGTAGGGCCTGGCACTCTGGGAGCATTCTATAAATGTTTGTTGAATTGAGTGATATTTTTGTGACACTTTAACTAGGCCTGATATGTTGGGAAGCATGTGGAAGTACAGTTCATTACCAGAAAGATAGTTCTACTGACGAATGGCCGTGCATACACACAGAAACTGGTGTGGGGTTCTTCACTTTTCCCTTTGAGCTGTCCGTCAGCCCACTCCCAGGCTGCTGCAGGGCCAGGGACCTCCTCCTCAGACCTTCCTACCTGTCCTGTCAGTCCGTTTACTCCTCTGCTTTTCCCGTGTCCTGGCTCCTGGTCAGTCCGCTTTGATTTTCCCCTCCATGGACTTGGGGTGGGATGTGGGGCCCTCTGTACCACAGGAAGGGGCTTTGGATCCATGAAGTCCATTGACATTGACAAGAAAAAAAATTCTGAGATGTTCTGCATTAAATTTACAGCAGCCAGAGAGAAAAAGAAAGAGACAGGACAGTTAGCTTGTTAATAGCTGTGAACCAACTCTGACAAAAGACTGCTCACATTCCTGTAAATCTGTTGGAATTTGGGATTGATCTCCAGGTGACTATTTCCAAGATTATCCAAAAGAGAGAGTAGCCAGGCTCCAGAGAGCCCCAGGAGCCTCTGCTTATTTGCATGTGAATTTTTCAATCTGCTGCCCACAGCCAGTCCATAAGAGAGGACACTTCTTCCTTGTGGGCTCTGCTGAGTCTGTCCCAGAACTAGCCCATCCCCTTTGTCTATAGCTAATGTAAATCCTTACAGCTTTCAAGGCTTAGATCTTTTTCCTGCCTACTTGGTGTAAGAAAGTACTTGCAAAACTCAGGGATGGACATGTCTTTTTAAAACTACCTGCTGGTGTTTAGATTCAGTGCCTCAAGACCAGTCTCTTCCTCCTCCTTCTTTGCTAGTAATGGCAAACCCTTTCTTTAAAAGACTTTTGGCCGTGAAATTTAAAAGGTGTTTTTTTTGGCTTAACAACTTAAAATACCCCTAAGACAAACAGACTTTTCTCTTATTAATACTGACAGCTACTTAAAGCCTATCTCGAAAACATTATTTGTGTCAACACAGTCTGATTTCCAAAGGCCTCCTTCCAGGAACAAGGGAAGGGGAAAGTGGGGAGAAAATACCATTCTGCCACTGTTACTTGGTTTCCTCTCTCTACAGTGTACTTAGTAGCCATTAGAGATATTTGTTGATTGAGTCCTTGATTCATGTTGCTCGAATAGCAGTCATTTATTCATGCATCCATTCAGTGAATATTTGAGAGCCCCAAGTTTCTAGGTGTTGGCTGCCAAGAGGCAGCAGCCTAGTGCAGTCTCTGAGGAGCTCTCACAGTGCACACAGACGCACGGAGCGCTAATCGAACTGCTCTGTTTTACAGAAATGGAGACTGAAGTGCAGGGAACAAAACAGAAGCCACAGGACTAACACTCGTTTCCTGGCTTGCTAGAATTTCTGCTGGTGTGCAGCTGGCTGCTGCATGCGCAGATGTGGCGAGCTCTAATGGGAGAGAGAGGACATTCAGAACGAGGCAGCAGCCCGCAAACACCTTGGATGAACCAGAAGGGAATGTCCAATCCAACCGTGATTGCAAAAAGCACCATCTGGGACGTCTGCATTCTTTTTTTTCCCTCTGAGCTTGAAATTAGGAAAACTGAGCCCAGAAAATCAAAAGTGGACATTTTCACAGGGGGTTTATCAGACAGGCCAAAAAAAAGTCTGTGTTTACCTCTATCTGGTTGTTTTTCACTGAACTATCCTGGTCTGGCTTTTAATTGGGTTCCCTCCATACTCTAGAGCTTGGTTTGAAACCTCGGTTTCCCACTAATATCACACTTTATTAGGTATTATAAAAACTGCTCTTTGAAAGGTGACATAACTCCAGGATGCACGCTGACCTCTCTCTGACATTACTTCCAGGCATTGTGGGTGCTTGTGATCCTCTAATCTGTGACTTGGACTTTGCCCACTCTGCCAGCCTTCCCTGCCTCGCCCTCACTGGTGAGAACGCAAAGAGAAAGTGCATTTACTAATTATGGCCACAAGGTGGCGGCACTGCCCCACTGGTGTTTCCTAAGAGCTCCATGGGTGTGGGCAAGCCTGAGAGCCCTGGTTAGAACTAGGAAAATGGCATAAATGAAGTGAACGGGTAAACTTTTTTCTTCTTTACTCCCCCTAGTGAAGTGACAAAGTTAATCTGATCTGAAACTATTGCATTTTAGAACTAGAAGACACCTTAGAGAAGTTTCTCAAACTTGAATGTGCTTACGGATCACCTGAGGAGCTTGTTTAAATACAGATCCATTTTTCCGGTGGGGCCTGAGATTGTGCCTTTCTTATAATGCACCACGCTGATGCTCGCTGCTGGTTGGTGGACCACACTTTGAGTAGCAAAGCTTTAGAGGTTATTTAGAGATTAATTCTCACTTCACCTGACTTATGAATGAAGAGAAACTGAAGTCTAGAGGGAGAATGTGACCTGCTAACATAGTCGTGACTTGGGTGTGTAACTTTCTGCATTTAAACCCAAGCTTCTGACGCAGTCCAGCTCTGACTCCACTACATTGTGTGGCCTCCTTTACTCTCGTTAGTGGCGTCTCTGTAGCTTAGGAGCCCAGAACTCCCAGTTTTTCCATCATCCCCTTTGGTCTTTGCTCAAGGTGTCCCTTTGGTTACTCAGAATCTTCAGTAGCTTTTCTATAACCACAAGATCGAGTTCAAATGTCTCTGACGAGTTTTCATGGGTGTACAACAAATGGTCCCACTTTAGTAAGCTTACCTAACTTTCCTGTTTTTTTTTTTTAACCCTGTCTTTCTTCTGTAACTATCCTCATGCCTTCCTCTTCTCTAAGCATACTGTGTTTGGGCCTTTGTGGTAATGGTGTTGGCATGGATTCTGGAGTTAGACACACCTACTTTCTAATCTCAGGTCCACAACTGACCTTGGCAGGTTACTTTACCTTCTTGAGGATCAGCATATTCTTCTGAAATAGCCCCATATGGTGGTTGAGGGGAATAAATAGCATATGCAAGCCCACTCTCATTCCTGAAATCACCTTCCGAATTAGTGTCTACAATAATGCCTGGCACCTGGTTCCCTGTGCTTGTGTTTCTCTTTGTCTGTGTTTCCCTGAGACTTAACCTTCCAAAGGCCTAACCTGAATCCTGTCTCTTTTGTGTAACCTTTCCCCGCCATTCCTGACCTAGTTGGACCCACCCTTCTATAAATGATTTTACCCATGTATTAGTGTTTAAGTATGTGCCAGTCCACTCAGTGAGACTCGTTAGGCTTGAGGGAGAATTGGTTGTATAATAATTAAGGAATAATTGAGCTAATTTTTAAAATTTACTATATTTTTTAATTTTACTTTTTAATTTTTAAAATATTTTATTTATTTATTTTTTAGAGAGTGGGGAAGGGAAGGAGAAAGAGAGGGAGAGAAACAACAATGTGTGGTTGCCTCTCACATGCCCCCTACTAGGAACCTGGCCAGCAACCCAGGCATGCGCCCTGACTGGGAAATAAACCAATGACCCTTTGGTTCGCAGGCTGGCACTCAATCCACTGAGCCACACCAGCCAGGGCTCTATTTTTATTTTTATTATTTTATTTTTTCCCCATCACCATTTATCCCTTCATACCCTCTTCCACCTCCACCCACTCCCCTCCCCCCCTGCAATCACCACACTGTTGTCCATGTTCATAATTATTTCTCTTTTTTCTTTTTTTGCTCAATCCCTGCACCCTTCCTTCCTCTCATTTTTAATTTTTTTAATCCTCAGTTGAGGATATGTTTATTGATTTTAGAGAGAGAGGAAGGGAAGGAGAGAAAAAGAGAAACATCGATTGGTTGCCTCCGGTGCACTCCCTTACCAGGGAACGAACAGGCAACCTTTTGCATGTGCTCTGACTGGAATCGAACCCTGCAACCTTTTGGTGTAGGGGATGACGCTCCAGCCAACTGAGGCACTGGGCCAAGGTGAGTTAATTCTTTTTTCAGTACTCCCTGAGTGTTACACCTGCCTTCTCTTTTGTCACTTATTGCCTAGTAGCAGCTCTTGCTGCACTAGCAGCTCCAGATCCTGGTAGTTGGTGAATACTTTAGGGCCTATTCTCTTCAGGCTCCTTCCTGCCTCCACATTTTGGTTAAATTGGTATGCATGTTATCAGATGGCCCCTCTGAGGGAGGGGTGGATGGAATATATGGAAACCACAAGTTAATAACATTAAAGAAGTTGACTACGTTACTGGCTCTGGGGGCCAGAGATGTGTACACTTCTCTATTTCATAAAATTTACAGCAAGGTCCTCACTCTCTTATTTCAGAAGAGATTAAAGACAAAAAGATAAGTGGGGAGGGAAAGTTTGTTTAAGGTGATCACATCCCTTTGACCTAGATTCTGTGAATTATTCATTCACAGAAGTGTTTATCTTTGCATGTGTGGCTATACATTTTCTCACATGATCCATAATTCCCTCCCTCACCGGCAATTAGGAGCTCATGTCGGGCTCTCAACAGTAAAATTTTATGGTGTGTGCTGTCACTGCAGCAAAGGTTTCTCTGTGGCCTGGAGCTGAAGTGGACCGGGAGGGCTAGACACTTTAATTAGTGCCCTGCCTTCTCTTTTTATTGGACAGCAGTCTACTCACTCATCGCTTTCTCAGTCAGGGGTTTTTTGCCTTTCCTTTTCCCTACCATGGGTTCATGCCAAAGTCCAGATGTATTTATCTGTGCCTGAAACTGTTGATTTTATTTATTTTTTTGAAGAGAGGCTCAAGGAAGGGATTCCTTGCATATTTCCAGGATTTTAATCTTCCCTGTCTAAGCTGATGGTTTCCAACCTTGGATGCTGGTTAGAATCACCTGCAGGGCATTTAAAACCTACCAATGCCTGTGCCTCACCTGCAGAGAGTCTGTTTTGACTGGTGTGTAATGTGGCCCAGGCATTGGTAGTTTTAAAAAGCTTCCAGGTAAAATAGTCATTTGAAGTGGAGAAGCCTGAGGCAAATGTTTATGGTTAACAGTGCCGTGGTGAGAGATGTTGTTATCGCCAACATGTTGGAGATGCGGGCCTCCTGATAATGATGGTCTGAGAAAGCGCAGCATCCCTTCTGTGATATTCTTGCCAAAAGTGCCTTACCTAAGTTTAATCATGAGGAAATATTAAATAAGTCCAGCCCGAGGGTCATTCTACAAAATAACTGACCAACGTTTTTAAGAGATGTTGAGGTCATGAAGGAAAAAGAAATCCTGAGGAACTGGCTCAGATTAAAGGAGACTGAGGAGATGAGACAACTAAATGCCATGTGTAAGCCTAGACTGGATCCTTTGTCGGGGAAAAAAGCCCTGAGTGAGACGGTCGATGGAATTTGAATAAGATGTGTAGATTAGCTCATGGTATTATGCCACCGATAATTTATTGACTTTGATCATTGTATTGTGGTTATTTACAGCATTAATGTTTGGGGAAGTTGAATGAAGGGGACATAAACATTTTTGTATCTCTGAAACTAGGTTAAAGTGAAAAGTTAAGAAAAAGAGAACTTCTTGAGAATTAATGAGTTGCCAGGGTTAGAACCACTTCCCTAAGTCATCTTGCCTAATACTGTCAGAGTAATCTTGAAAATCTATTTTGTCATGTTTCTGACTTTCTCAAAGGGTTTCAGTTACTCCTATCACCTCTTGGATACAGGTCAAATTTCTCAAGCTGCCATTTAAAGCCAAAGCAGGGCTCCAGTCTGCTCCCTTAGTCTCTGTGAACTGAACTGAATTTTACTTTCTCATGTATGAGTTCATTCTAATTCTTTTCCTTCTTCCTTTTTTTAAAAATTTTATTTATTTATTTTTAGAAAGAGGGGAAGGAGGGGAGAAAGAGAGGGAGAGAAACATCAATGTGTGGTTGCCTCTTGTGCGCCCTGCATTGGGGACCTGGCCTGAAACCCAGGCATGTGCCCTGACTGGGAATCGAACAAGTGACCCTTTGGTTCATAGGCCGGCGCTCAATCCACTGAGCTACACCAGCCAGGGATCCTTCTTTATGATACCCTTGCCTTCCTGCTCAGCCTCTTGAATTATTCTTCATTCTAAGGCTCATTTTAGGTTCTGACTCTTCATTGAAGCTTCTTATGAGGATTTCTGTTGGAAGCAGTCATCTTTCCTATCTTTGAAATATGGTAGATAGGATGGTGTGGAGTGAAAACACAAGCTTTAGATTCAGAAATATGTGAGTCTTAATCCGTGTTCCATTTTTTACCAGTTGTTGGATAAGGGACAAGTTAATTGACTTCTTGGAGTTTCAGAGTCTCACTTGCAAAATAGAGATAATAGTACTTACTTCAAGGGTCACTGTGAGCATTAGATGAGGTACAGACATAAAGGTTCCTGCATGCAGATGTTCTCCCTCTTGTTTGTGGCCCAGTGGTCCCCAAAGGGATTGTGGGTGGCGCAAAGGCTCTTGTCAAAATTTCCTGCAGAGGCTTTAAATGATATTTGTGTTTGATCATAATTAGACACTCTTGAACTTAGTGCTTGGGACTTTAAGGAATTCAACTGAGATTTTTTTTCTGGAACCCATCTCAGTAAATAAGTGATCTAGGGACAGAGGAATGTAACCCAACAGAGGGAGAATGAAAGGACAATGGATTTCTAAAGGAAAAAAAGCTGTGATGCCTCCCACACCCACCCCTTTGCTCTCAGTCGTGGCTTTGAGGAAGTATATGCTCCTGAGTAAAACTCCTTAAACCATTCCCTGTCCAGGTGGTATGTACACAGGTGAGTCAGGTCGCTTATGAGTGGAACACTTTACGCCTTTTCCTGCTACCTCCACCCATAGTATAGTGCCGAGGTTCAGTGGTTTGGCCCCAGGTCCTCGGCCTCTAGTACTGGTTTAAGATCACAGGGCCAGGAGGGGCAGGCTGAGAAGGAAGTCAGATGCCAACACACATGGAAAGAGACAGGTGGGGCTGCTATTGTTCAAAGGCCACAAACTTTGGGTGTGTTTTATGACTGTTTCTGATTTGAAATCTCCTCCCCTTTGTGACCATTCCAGGTACTCTCCCTCCTCCTGCTTCCTTCTCATGAGGCTTTCTTTTCCTAGCACACTTCTTTTATGGCCAAAGAATGGCTGTGCAAATAGTTGACAATTTAGTGAAAAGGACTTTTCATGGGGACCGGCAGCCAGACCCTGTTTATTCACAAATATATTCAGGCACATAAAAGCAATATAATGTTCAAAAAAACTTTTATGTCAGGATGTGCAGTTGTGAGTGTGGTGTGAGGGATCAGGTGCACAAGTGAGGGTAGGACAGAATGCAAAACACTGTCAGATCCTGAAAGTGGGGGCAAAGGTCATTCTGGAAGGTGGATTTCATTCAGGAGACTTCAGTAGTCTTAGAGTGCCCTCTGCCCAGATTAAATCACTAATATTTATTTGTGTGGGAGATGAAGTTCAATTATGGAGTTGTGCAATGTTGGGTAAATTACTTCTTTCAGTTTTTTTTAATGTGTTAAAATGGGATGAAAACACTCGTGGCTTTTTTTTTTTTTGGTGAAGGCTGTAGTTACATATAAAACCCTCAGGAGAGTACCTGGCAAATAGTCAGTGCTGAGTAAGTGTGAGCTATTATAATTATGGGACTACACAAAGGTTCCACCCTGGTCATCTAGGGTAGAGAGGCATTTTCTAGCCAGGGTCCTGGCAGGCCACCTGGAGATGAAAATGATAGAGGAAGGCTTAACATGCAGGAGTGGAAGGGCTGGGTAGTAACTCATGAACAACATCCCGGAAAATGTTTTAATTCAAGAGCAGAAATAACCAGAGGTAACCTAGCAGCCGGGGAGAATGGACTGGAATGCGCATGTGTGAACAATGACGACTTCACTGTACTAGTCAGTGGGGGCAGTAGATGCCGTCGAGTGAGCATGTGTACTGTGTGGCCATTGCATTCAAAATGACTCAACAAGTAGAGCAACAAATCGGCATCAGATTTTATGTTAAGCCTGAACATTCCTCCGCAGAAACAATTCGGATGATTCAGAATGCCGAAGCTATAGGCAACTGGTGATTGGCAGTTTCATCACGACAGCATACATGCTCATGCATCATGTCTCTTGCAGAGTTTATTGGTGAAACCTCAAATCACTCAGGTGACTCAGGCCCCCTATAGCCCAGATTTGGTGCCCAGACTTCTGGCTTTTGCCAAAATTAAAATCACCTTTGAAAGAAAAATGATTTCAGAATGTTGATGAGATTCACGAAAATAATATGGGGCAGCTGATGGCAATTGGGAGAACTGTGTGAAGTCCCAAGGTACCTACTTTTAAGGGGACCCAAGTGTCATTGTCCTATGTACAATGTTTCTTGTATTTTGTATCTTTTTCAATAAAGGCTTCTATATTTCATAGTATGTGGCTGCATACTTTCTGGATGGATTTTGTGTAGTAGGCTCCTTGAATATATATGAGACTCCATCCCAAGAAGCATTCAGGCAGACTCACAGGAGAAGGATGGTATGCCTTCTTTGCTAACTGGTTAGACAAAGTCACTGAAGACAAAGGAGATGGAGACACTGAGAGACAGTGGGATGGCAAAAGGAAGGATTGAAAGGTCTGTTTACTGAGGGTGCATCATTTACCAGGCACTGTGTTTAATGCATTACGTATCTTAACTTACTTTTTTACTGTCATTTCCTCATGCAATAAGAGTTATCCTTGTTACAGGTCAGAAAAAAGACTCGAAAGGCGGTGCAGTGACTGGTCCAGGGTCATCCAACCAATTAATGACAGAGCTTGTGTGTTTCACCTCAAAGCTTGTGCTCTTGCCTCTGTATCAGAAGAAATGTGAAAGAGAGAGAAGGCATAGTAAATTTTTGTTGTGGGTAAAGTTTAAAAAAGGTACCTGGGGTAGAGCAGATAATGGCTTCCCCAGAATGCCCACATCCTAATACCTGACACCTGTGAATGTTACTTTATGTGGCACAAGGAACCTTGCAGACATGATGAAGTTAGGATTTTGAGATGGTAAGAGTGTCCCAGATTACCTGGGTGGGTTCAATGTAATCACAAGGGTGGAGGCAGGAGAGTCAGTGCCAGAATGGTACAGCCTAAGAAAGATGCCACCCGCCGATGCTGGCTTTGAAGATGGGCTGTGAACTAAGGAATTGGGCCATCCCTAGAAACTTGATCAGGTAAGGAAGTGGGATTTGCCCTGCACATCCAGAAGGAGTGCTGTCCCGCTGACACCTTGATTTTGGCCCAGTGAGACCGCATTTCGGACTTCTGACCTTCAGATCTATAAGAAATGGGAAGAAAGTATATAATCTTCGCATTCCAGGAGTTGAAGCCCATTACCCAGAAAAAGAGACTGAAGGAAATGTGATCAAATGTTAAACAATGATTAAGTCTAGATTATGGGTGGGAAATGGAATCTGGTGATAGTTGTTGTCTTTTTTATACTTTATCTCAAAAAAAGCCTCAACTGAGGATATGTCTATAGATTCTTATTTTTTATTTTTTAAAAGATTTTATTTATTTATTTTTAGAGAGGGGAAGGGAGGGAGAAAGAGGAGAGAAACATCAATATGTGGTTGCCTCTCATGTGCCCCCTACTGGGGACCGGGTCTGCAACCCAGGCATGTACGTGCCCTAGACTGGGAATTGAACCATCGATCCCTTGGTTCACAGACAGGTATTCAATTCACTGAGCCACACCTGCCAGGGGTGTTTGTAGATTTTTTTTTTTTTTGAGAGAGAGAGATAGATAGAGAGAAAGAGGAAGAGAGAAACATCGATGTGCCTCCCATATATGCCCTGACTAGGGGAGATCAAACCCACAACCTAGTTATGTGCCTTGACTGGGGATTGAACCCACAACCTTTTGGTGTACAGGATGAGGCTCCAACCAACTGAGCCACCTGGCCAAGGCATTGTATCTCAATTTTTAAAAATTAAAAATTACACATCATTACATCATGGTGGTGTAAGTAGAGGTATGTTCAATGTACTGTGGGAACACAGATGAGGGAACCATTTTGTTGCCTGTGGAAACACTTTCAAGATCGCTGGGAAGCATGCTATTTGTTTGCCAAGGGCACAGGCAGGAAGGATGTGACAGGTAGAGGAAAGCTGGTGCAAGGGCAGGAAGGGAGAAACGACAGGCTTTGTTCTGAGGCTAAGTGTGGGACTCTGTCCTTCATTTAAAATGGTCCATTACTTTAGTGGATCAAATCCAAAGGAATGAGTCTCTAGGCATTAAAGAATATGGTTAGAGATTTTTTATGGGGTGAACCAAGACTTTACAGCAATTTGGAATCAGCTTTAGACTTCACAGCTGGGAGAATGTGCTAGTGAAATATTTGTTGTTGAAGGCACAGCCTTTTCTGCGTTTTCCTTCCCTGTTTCTTGCAGTACTGAGGTGGGCAAGGCCCCAGTCCCCAAACACAATCCCCTCTATTTTGTAGGAGGGTTTATTTCCTTTGTTGAGAGGTGGATGTGTAGCTCTGAGTTTTTTTGTTTTTTTCTTTCACCAGTTAGGAAATGGAGGAGTGTCTCCTTTTTCTGACAGTTTCGGAGTGGAGCCATCTAAGTCTCCTGTTTGCTCCACCCTCTAGGAAGGCACATCTTTTCCTGACCCTGCTAGATCCTGGGGCACTCAGAGGCTCTATAGAGGCGCTGTGTGAGGGAAACACAGCAAAACAACAAACAAATCCCAGGCATGAGTAAGAATGGTTGTAAATGCCTATGTTTTCTTAAAGTGTGTTCCTTTCTCCCTTCCCTCTCTCCACCCTGATATTTTAGGGCCACGTCTTGATCTCCGGGCATAACACTGGTTTCCTTGCTCCTGCTATGGTTGGGTTCCACCCACCAAGACAATGGACCTATTCTTTCCTATATTCAAAGGCCCTTGTGTTTGGCCCCAAGAGTTCTACCCTGAACTGGTGCCAAAGCTCACAACTTCCTGCTCTGTTCCTTCCAGGTCACCTTGGAATGTGCAGGCTTGTGGATTGGGGTAGGGGGTCCTGAGCTGTGTCCAGGGAAGGGGGAAAGTTGTGGGAATCCTGTTTAGCTTAGGAGTCTTCTACGCCTATTAGCAGAAAAAAGCAGGGTTGTGGGCCAGGGGTCCTGGGTCCTGGTGCTGGTGACTAAGGTCTGACCTTGAATTAGTAGATTTGTTCGCCCTGGCTGGTGTAGCTTAGTGGATTAAGTGCGGGCCTGTGAACCAAGAGATCACGGTTCGATTCCCAGTCAGAGCACATGCCTGGGTTGCAGGCCAGTTCCCAGCAGGGAATGCACAGGAAGCAACCATACATTGATATTTCTCTCCCTCTCTCCTTCCCTTCCCCTCTGAAGATAAATAAATAAAATCTTTAAAAAAAAAAAGTAGATTTGTTCAATAGGCCTTAGCCTTACCTGCTGCAAAATGAGGAGATTTGACTAGATAAACTCAAGCCCTGCAGCTTGAACGCCCTGGCTGTGCATTTTCTCTCCCCTTCCTCACTGGAACCTGCTTCCTCCCTTCAAGGGCCCGAGGATCCACCCTCAGATGCTAAGGTCAGTTTTGGGTGTTTAGATAAGGTGCCTGTGGTCGAGCCAGGTGTAAGTGCTGTATGGGCAGTGGAAAGAAGCTCTAGAACACAGGTGGCAAACACAAGGCCCATGGGCCCAATCTGGCCCTCCACCTTGTTTCTACCTGGCAGCTGCACTGAGCTCCTTGCCCCTAGTTAAGGAGCCGTTACATTTATACAGTCCTAAAATTACATTTGCCCCTTTGAAGGCAACCACGAAGCCGATGTGGCCCCTGGTGAAAATGAGTTTGACACCCCTGCTCTAGAAGGAGGCTGGGCTGGAGTGAGGGAGTGGTGGGGGCCGAGCTGGGAAAGAGGGCACGAGCCCAGCACTGGCCTGTGCACTCTGCTCCGCCTGGTCTCCTCTCCTGGTCACGAGGTGCAGGCTGAGTTCTACTCTTCACCAGGCTTTTCTCTGTTGATCAGAGTGGCTTCTCAGGGTTTTGGCCAGATAGGTATTCTTAGCCTGGGGGCAGATCACATATTAACTACTTATCAGTCGTTTGGAAAATGGGGGCTGTGAATCCACAAGGGGGGAGATGGAAAGGGGAGAAAGAAAGGAAGACTTCTGGAGAAAGATAATAGAGAAGAGCAGGCAACTAAAAATATACTACACAACACTTTAACATTCATTATGAAACATAAAAACACAATGTAAATATAAAGTTTTGTTGAGAACACAGTGTGGGGTAGGGGTGAACGAGGAAGGCAAAGGGGAGGAGGTAATTTAGAAGGATTAAGCTTATAGCTAGGTTACTAGGTCAGGAAATTTCCTGGGAAGGCTCCCAATAGCTTAAAAATTGCTTTATGTGTCAATTTCTTGGGAGTAATGAGTTGTATAACACATTGCATGTAAGCCCTGGCTGGTGTGGCTCAGTGGATTGAACACTGGCCTGTGAACCAAAGGGTTGCTGGTTTGATTCCCAGTCAGGGCTCATGCCTGGGTTGCAGGCTGGGTCCCCGGTGGGGGACGTTTAGGAGGCAACCACACATTGATGTTTCTCTCCCTTTCTCCCTCCCTTCCCCTCCCTAAAAATACATAAATAAATAAAATCTTTAAAAAAAGTACTAATAGTCAACAAATATGATATGCTTACTAATTATGGTACAACCGACAACTAGTACAACTAATTGTGTGCTAATAGAACAACTGATAGCCCACAGGTATTGTATGCTTACCACCTGCCAGGCAGTGTGGTAAATGCTTTAACTGGATTACCTCATTTGACCCTCACAACAACACGTGAGGTGGGTACTTTTATTGGCCCCATTTTACAGATGACGGATTAAGGTATGGTTGTGTGCCCGGGCCCTTGCAGCTCCTGTGCCGGAGCCAGAATTCAAAGCCGGCTGCCTGGAGGAGTTCATCACATGTGCCTTTAACCCCGGCTGTCCAGTGGGGAGATGATAAGGCTGACTGCTCTGGGATGTTAGTTACGAACTGAGATCTGTAGGTCTCACCTCGGACCAACTGAAAGTGGACTTTCTCAAACGCTGATATTTGCACCTTCCTGAGTGAGGGCTGAATGTCTGGGTTCTGGAAGGCAACGGAATCTTGGCTTCTCTAGTGGCCCACAGTTTGGGTCTTGTCCCTCTGTGAAATGGACAGTGTGGTCTGTGCTTTCTTCCTTCTCTGGCCTGTTGGAGGGGGGCATTTTGTTCTGAGAATGGATGAGGTTACGCTGATGTTTATGCTGGAGAAGGTGTTTTAAGTCAGTATCTTTTATGCATATCGTCCTTTTGTCCTTCATTTGCTTCTTTCCTCTTATACCCTCTTCCTGCCCACTCCTCCCCAGGGGCAGGTTTCACTTCTCTGGCTGTCCCCAGGGTGGCTTACCAGCTGGTGGGTTGTTCTGTGGTTCCTCATAGGCCCAGCCACACCCTCACGTGGAGATGGAGCTTTCCATGAGGTTCAGCTGCTACACCTCGGTCTGTTTAAGAGAGGGGACAAGCAGAGAGCAGCAGTGGGGATGGGGGTTGCAGCCTGGGAATTGCAGTGGGAATCCCATCACTTAGCAGTGATCTGCTGTGCCGACATAGGAATCTTTCATTTACTGGCAAGTTTGAAGGGCTGATCCCGTTACACCCCCTACCCTGAGTAAGGACAATGGGGAGCTTTATACAGTTCATTTTGGAGGTTTGTTCACACACTGTGGTCTCTGGGAGGTCCAGACGTGGGTGAGGGCCCCGGGCTGGGAGTGAGGGGATCTGGTTCTGTGTCAGCTAAGCAACTGATTTCCTCTGTTACCATGAGGAAGTCACTCGCCCACTCTGGATGAGTTTTCTTATCGGCAGGTTGTTGGATTTGAGTGAAATAATGTATTGTGTTCTGTTTTGCTCTTGAGTTCTCATTCTATGATTAGTAGCAGGGAGGCAGAGGCAGGGGCAGGTGTGGCAGAGCCTGGTGTGCTGCCTTGTTTTTTGGTCTTTCGTGCCCTCCTTCCTCCAAACGAGCAGGTTGTGAGTTCTCTTTGTGTCTCTTCTTGCACAGCTGTGTGTTTCAGTGGCCTGAAGATGCCTGCTGTGGGTGTGATGAGGAGAGTCTCTGAGCCGGAGGCCCCTTGGCCCTGGGGATCAAGGGCCTGCTTAGTAGGCTCCCTGCCCTTGCACAGGCTTCTGCTGCTGGGCTGTCATATGACTTCCTGTTCCTCTCCCTCCTCCACAACCTTCCCTGAGCATCACATTCAGTTTCCGGAGTAGGCTGTCATTGTTTTGATAACTTTCCTGGCTGTTTCCTGCCTGTGGTTCCCTGAAACAAGTAGCAGGAAATTGTTTCCATAGATATCGGGGTCTCTGCATCGTGTTTTCCTCTTTCTGCATAAAACCTGACACAGCACACAGGCGCAGAGAGACACGTGCGCATGCTCCTAGCGTGCATGTATGGTGAAGGGTGAGGTGGGGTTCTGTTCTTAATATGGTCTGGCACCCGCGTAACACATATGTGAACCTGTGTGGTGTCTTCATGTCTTGCATGGCTCTGTCACTTAAGAGTTTAGAGTGGGTGCTATGAATGTGCATGAGTGCATTACACGTGCCTGGGTGGGTGTGTGTGGGTCCGAGTGTGCGGTCAACCACAGTTGCTGCTGAGAGGAAGCGATTCAGGAACTGGATTTGCTGTCTCTATGTTTCTGCTTTTTTATGCAATGTACCGGTAACTTGTGTTGTCAGGGGGCTGATTAGAAAGGTGATAGAAATTTCCTTAACCTGGTGTGAAATTCACCTTGTTTTGTTCTCGGGTGTGTAATGTACTGGGGTGTGGGGAGGTGGAGGGTGAAGTGGGCTGAGCTCAGGTCTCTGGAACTAGATGTGGAGCATTTAGCCGTCTCCACCCTTTGTGAGCAGGACTCGGGGGGTTTGGGAGCTGCTGCGGCACAGGCAGCAGCCTGTTCTGGGAAGATTAGAGACAAGCTGACAAGCAGGAAGCAGGGCAGACTTTTGGCTTGTTTCTAACCAATATTTAGGCATTCTGACCTTTAAAAACAATTTAATTTCACTGATACTGTCACTTACCTACCAACTGCCAGGTGGTGATTTTCAAAGACAAATGCAATTCTTGAGCAAGGCTTTCTGGGCCTAATTCCCTCCGTACCCAACTCTGTCTCAGTGGTAACCTTTTGGGGACTCTCAGAACCAGACAGGCAAGGTCAGATGTGGGACTGGCTGACAAAGGAGAGTGGGGCAGGAGTCCAGCCCCGTGTGCTTTCTGACCCTCCTTTTCAGGAGCACGGTGAGCAGGAAGCAGGAAACTGGGCTCCCTAGGAAATGCTGTGATAGGTGATATGGTGGGGAAGGCAACTCCGATGGTCCCCCAGCTGGTCTCTCAGCCCCTTACCCTCACCGAGAGCACGTCCTCAAGGATTCCCAGAGATGGAGAACAAGTGTATGTTGCTTGGGGTCTGGAAACAGGATTTGTTAGCTACTCTTCAGGGAGTGAGCTGTGACAAGGCAGGGTAATTTGAGGCATTGTGGAATTCTCTCTAGGGAACTATACTTCACACCAGACAGGAGGCTGGGCAATAGCTAAGGGTCAGGTAGAGGGAAAGATGCAAAAAAATGCTCAGACTAACTGGCGCCAATCATTTTTCTGAGGCTTCCACACTAACCTAGCATCCCTTTACCATACTCAGGTTGGACCTCCCCTCTCTGTTGAAAACCCACTCTGCTAAGGCTCTGTGATGCCTTTTTGTGACTTTTCTTTTTTAATACTGCCTTCGATATTAATTTTAGCCTGATGTCACTTGTGTAAAATTACTGTAGGTAGGGTGAGTGAAACTTTTCCAGACCCCTTACATTCTCAGAGTTGGCTTTGGGCTCTAGATTTCTGCTTCTCCAGGATGAGCCTGGGAACTTTTTTCCCTCCTCTGGGTCCTATTGCATTTCTTTCACCAGCCCAGCTGCTCCCTAAGTACAGGAGAGAGAGATAGAGGTAGAGATAGAGGTAGGCACAGAGCTAGAGATAGAGATAAAGATAGAGATAAATAGAGATAGAGGTAGAGATAAAGATACAGAAAGATAGAAAACAGTGGGACTTCAAGCACCGGGATGTGTCAGGTGTCTAGACCTGGATTTAAATCCACTCTTTGTCCTTTATTAATTGTGTGACTTTGGCAAGTGACTTAAGCTCTCTAAGATTCAGTTGCTACATCTGTAAAATAGAGATAATGCCCATATAATAGTTTAGCTAACACATATTGAACACTTTACACTTACTAATTCAGTTAATCCTCATAACATTTCTAGGAATATAGTGTAGTGATCATTTTTCAGATGAGGAAATTGAGACACAAAGAAGTTAAGTAGCAGGTTCAAGTTAATGTACTCGAAAGTGGTGGAGCTGGGATTCTGAACTTGGACAGTGTGACCCCAGAGCCTGTGTCCTCACCTATTGCACTAGTCCATAAAGTTCACAGAATATTAACAAGGATTAATTGAGACAAACATTTAAAGCACTGGCACAGTGCTTGGCACACAGTAGGCACTCTATCAATGGTAGCTGTTACCACCAGAGCTGAGAAGCCTGCTCACAGAGCTTCTGTGAGCATGAGGAAGATGTGGCCCTGGGCCAGGCGAGCAGGGCAGACACGGGCCCTCCTGCTGACCTGGGGTTTGCTGCCACCCCAGCTCGGTTAGACAGGGCTCGTTGGCAAGGGCCTTGTCTCTGTGGTCCCAAAGTTGCCTGACAAGCCTGGAGAGGAACACACAGGAGCTGACACCGGGTGGCCATAGGGAGGAGCTCCCTTCCAGTGAGCCAGTTAGCTTCTTAAGAATCACTTTTCTGGCTCAGCTTCAGAGGAGTTTGGCTCTTCATTTCCTGGTGTGTTACCCATTTGGTCAGGGCTCCCAGATAAGCTACATGTGGGACAGAGTGGGGTTGCTGCCTAAGTTGGCACAGGGTGAGGGGTTAATGCCAGGAAGCCAAGGAGACTTCACAGGGACTCAGGTGAACCCAGTTGGGGCCTCAGAGGAGGGGAGCAGCAAGCTTGCTTCTGCTTCCTTGTCATGTGTGCCTTGGCTCTCCACCTCACCCTGGTGACAGCTGGGGCAGCACTGAGCAGTTCCGGCACACCTGCCCCGCGTGAGGGGCTGGCCAGGTCAGAGGCAGCACAGTTTATGGCTGAGGCTTTTGGAGGCTGCGGGAACTGGATTCCCATCACGGCTCTGCCACTTTTTAGTTGTGTGAGCCTCTGTTTTCTCATTTGTGAGAAAACCGTGAGGATCAAATGAAGTAACTTAGAACAGCAACTTACATCCCTCACAGTCGTGGATAGGTGCAGCTGGGGAATGAGAAACATAAAAGGCAACTCCTCACCTTTAAGGAGGTTATTTATAATCTAGGTGGGGGAGAGGTAATAAGACAGGTAAGCATACTAATCACAATGTCAGGGCTGCAAATGATATACACAAGTGTAATGGACAGTGAGAACTTCGGGAGCCCAGAGGTAGGAGAGCTGCCCTCTGGGCCAGGCTGGCCAGGGAAGGCTTTCCCAACAAGTGAGTCTTGCAAATGTGTGAAGTTTGGCGAGGAGGGTGAGGGGCGCTCCAGGAGAACATCTGAAATGAGGCCAAGAAGCTGAAGTTCAGCAGATGGAGAAGAAACCAGTTGGACTAGAACCAAGGGTTTGTCGGGGAGCCTAGAGTGAGATGAGATTCAGTCGTAGGTTGGAGCCAGGTTGTGAAGGGCTTTGAAAGTCATGCTAAGGGGTTTGGAATTTATCTGAAGGTTTTTGAGGAGGGAAATTACATCAATATTCTGACCTTAATTCAGTCACTTAATTTTTAATATGACTGGGCTTTAGGTGCTTTAGATTCCTTAGTTCTTAAGGAGTTTGGACCATATGATTGAAAAGTATTTCTCTAGCTATAGAGCCTGTGATTCTGTGATACAAGAAGAGTATTTTGATGATAAAGCACAGAAATGGTTGGAAGGAGAAATGAGGTAGAAATATTACTTAGGAAGCCAGTGTAATGTCAGACCTGAAACTTCTTATTGCCTCTTATAAGAGACTAAGTATACGTGCGGAAGGTCTTTACTGTATGTTTTAAATACTTTGACACTGTAACTCTATAACAACTTGAGTTCTGTAAGATACCACCTCAGGAGACACCCACTCTTGGGCACCTGGAGAAGTGGGGGATTTGGTAAACTGTTCTGGGGAAGGGGTGATTTCCAGTGGGCTTCTGATTTATATGGTTCCTGTTCTGCAATAAACCGTGAAGTGAAAATATAACAGTAGTTCCTTAGTGTTTGTCTTTAGATGTTGTGTAGAGTTTTTCAATTTACAAAATAATTTCACAGGCATTGTCTCATTTGCTTCCCACCAGAGTCTCCTGAGGGAGGTTAGGCAGGTGCTCCCTCCGTTTTGTTGATGAGGAAGGGCTGTGGTCTCTCACAGTCTCTCAGATCTAGACCTCCTCATTCTAAGTGCAGTTAACTTTCCCCTGCTTCATGTTCCTCAGACAAAAAAAAACAGGAGCTCACTTCTTCCATCAGTGAATGAACTCAGCACATGTTTATTACATGCCCAGTATGCCTCAGGTACTCTACTAATATGAGGTCCACAAGAGGGCATATATTTAAGAAAATTTTTTTTTGCTGAGTGTTAAAAACAATACATGCTTATTATAGAAATTTTGTCAAGTAGAGGAAAAGATTCCTCTCATCACACACACCTGGAGTTATAGGTGTATTTAGACTTTTTTCTTTTACCATTTTTGTGCTTATTGAGATCATACTATGTATACAACTTTGTATACTGATTTTTTTCACTAATGAATTTTCCCATATTATTAAACTTTAAAAAAACCTTTAAAAATGGTGAATGTACTCCATGAATAGTGGTTACTTTACCCATTCCCTTGGCTCAGCGTCAGGTCCTAAGGGCTTCAGAACAATCACTGTATAGAATGTGGACAAAATCTCTAATTAAAAATGTGGCTGGAGTTGGTAGATTCAGCCAGTTCTGCTGCTGGAACTTGGAGAAATACATGCCTTCTGGTGCAGATCAATATGGTAGCTTAGAGTGTAATATTTGGTTTTCCAAAAATAGCTGCTGGTTTCCTCTGCCTGTTTCTATTGCTGTGACAAAGATTTAACCCTTGACCAAACTTTAGACAGATTTCTCTGAGCCATCTTTTCTGTTAGGCCTGGTCCCTGGGCCCTGTTCTTGTTCTGTAGAGTTCAGTTTTAGCAAGAATCCTACTAAATCAGTTTAGGTAGAATCCTCATTCCTAATATCTGATCAAATTCCTAATCCCCTATCTTGATGTCTAAATCCTTGGTCTGCTTATAACAAGAATACTGTGGGATCAGTTTAGCAAGAATCCCCCAAACTTGCTCTCTGCTTCTGGTGATTTTTCCATCCACTGACCCTCTTAATCTGCATGGTTGCTGTTAATCCCCAGCTGTCTTTGCTGTATTGGGAGTTGAGCTTGGTTTTACTGAAGCCTCTCTTCCTTATTGCAATAGTACTAAATAAAATATGTTTTTATCATCTTTAAAAAAAGTGGCTAACATTATGTTAATGAATGATTCATAACTTAGTAATTTTTCTATTGTTAGGCATCTGGGTTATTTCTGATCTTTTTCTGTTTTAAATATTACTATGATGAATATCTTTTTTGCATTTCTAGTTATTTCCCTGAGCTATATTTCTGAAAGTGAATAGATAATTCAGTCAAAGGACTTCCTTGGGCTCTTATTAAATATTGCCAAATTGTTTCCTCAAAACTTGTTAGAATTATCTGTACTACCATTGGCATTATATAAGTTAAGCAATTTTAAAGTGGGAAAGGAAGCTGTTTTCTATTTTTTTTGTGAAGGGTGGACATGATGAAGGCCTTGGGAAGATGGAACCTTGGGGAGCGGGTTAGGACCCTGAGGACCTGGACCTGTTATTCAAGAACGTCCAGACTTAGGCATGTGGTATCAATGAGACTTCTCTGGTTAGGCTTCAGTTTTCCCTTGGCTGAAAATTTCTGTTTTTTAAAAAATTCTTTAGTATTTTTTCTTTTCTTATTTTTGTTGTTAGTTCCCATTGAAAAATTAGGTGAACTAAGTAGTAAAGATCCACCCTTACTTAGCCTGCATAAGAAGCAACTCTAGAAGCAGGTGGTGGTGGCTGTGGCCATGCCCTACTATACTAATAGTGCCTGTTGTATTGTCATTATGCCTTGTTCTTTATCTGAGCATGTATTTAATTTGTCATGCTCCTCTGAAAGCAGCTTAAGGATAGAAACTGTGTGTTTTTTTTCCTGAATTTTAGACTATCTGGCAAGTTATTTGCCTTTTCATTTCCTGAAGCCTCTTTATCTGAACTCTTCTCCCTTGTCCAAGATTTCAGGCACATAGGATTTGGATGCTTCCATTAGTCCTCCACTTTAGTACCTGACTACATACTACATGCATTATAAGTACCCAGTAAATAGTTATTAAGTGGAAGACTTTTCCATGTGTCCATGCATGGACTCCAATAAATGTTCAATACCATTCATTCATTCATTCATTCATGGTGGGTGATGATAGATACTTGTTTTGAGAATTTGAAATTCATTGTTTGGACTTGAAATATGTTTCACAAAATATGCTGTAAATGTTGATTAGATGCTGATTCCCCTTTAGAAACCTTTTAAATCTATAACCTAACAGGGCTGATTGGGCATATTGAAGCCCTGAGAAGGAAAGAAACTCTAGGAGATGGGAAGTTAGCAAAATGGGAAGTAACTTTCTTTTCAGAAATATTTAGTAGTTGAACTGAAACAATTTCAAAGGGATTCTGCACCAAAGGCAGTTCTTAGAAAGTCCTATGGGGGAGATTGGGAAGCTCTGGGTTTCTTTTACCATTGCCCTTATACAAATGGCTTTTGTTTCTCCTCATACACTTTAAACTATGGTTATGTTAGATGACTCACCATAGTTTTCTGATTTGTCTTTTTGTTCTGTTCTTTAGAACAGGGCCTTGTAAATGCTGAATGAAAGATGTGACTGAACTCTATTACTAATTTAGCAGGATGGTTAATTTTATGCGTCAACCTGATGGACCATGGGTGCCCAGATATTTGGTTAAACATTATGTTGGGTGTTTTTGTGAGGGTGTTTTTGGATAAGATTAACATTTAAATTGGTAGACTGAGTAAAGCAGATCACCCTCCGTAATGTGGGTAGACTCATCCAATCAACTGAAGCTTGAATAAAATGAAAAGGTTGACTCTCTGAATAAGAGATAGTTCTTCCTGACTGACTGCTTCTGAGCTGGGACATCAGCTTTTCCTGCCTTTAGACTTGGCCTAAAATATTGGCTCCTCTTTAGCCTGGTGACCTTTCGACTGGAAATACACTGTGGCTCTCTTGTGTCTCTGGCTTGCTGACTTATCCTGCATGTCTTGGGATTTGTCATCTTCTGTACTCCTGTGAGCCAATTCCTTCTATCTGTCTGTCTACCTATCTTTCTATTTACCTATCTATTCCCTCTCTTTCACCCTATTGGTTCTATTTCTTTGGAGAACCCTGATGTATGTGTTAGATTTTAGAAATATTCTAGAGAAAAAGAGTTTTATCTACCTCCTGGCACTGGATAAACATGAGGCACACTTTAAAAATGATGCTGCCCTGGCTGGTATAGCTCAGTGGATTGAGTTCTGGCCTTCTAACCAAAGGGTTGCTGGTTTGATTCCCAGTCAGAACACACACCTGGGTTGCTGGCTGGGTCCCTGGTTGGGGTGTGTGAGAGGCAACCACACATTGATGTTTCTCTTCTTCTCTTTCTCCCTCCCTTCCCCTCTCTCTAAAAATAAATAAATAAAATCTTTAAAAAAATTATGCTAATCTTTGATGCCTTTTCATCTCCTGAAGCCTTTTCATCTGAACTTTTCTTTTTCCAAGATTTCAGGCACATAGGACTTTGATGCTTCCATTAGTCTTCCACTGTAGTACCTGAGCTAGGCCCAGCCTATTCCTCACTTCCAAGTTTGCCTTGCTTTTGAGTCCTCTTTCCAACCTTACCCCATCAAAGTTCCCAGTTCAGTGTGGTGAGTCAGAGGTAGGTGGTGGGGGAAAAGCAGTCTGACTATTCAAGTGATTGACGCATAGTTGAAAGCTGTCTAACCTTCTCAGAATCATTTGCTCAATGAATCAGATGAACTATCAGGTAGCTCAATAAAGTGGAGTGAAAATTTTAGGCAGAGTTGGGGGATATTCTGAGTAATTGCACAGTGGCCAGGCAGGATATACTTTCTGTCTTAGGATCAGCACCTCCTGTGCACTTACCGTTTTGACAGGTTCTTCCCTCTTCCATATATGAGACAACATCTCCTTTAAAACCAATAACAAATAAGCATTCTCATGAAGTAGCAATGGTGATTCTCTGCTGGTACAAGAAGAGAGAAAGAGGACAGAGTAAGTATTTTTTTGTGTCTTCATTAGAATTTTATAAGTTAGCAAATACTTACGGTGTTAAAAGGCCCATTTTAGAAGAATATAGGCTGCTTTAAAGATGATGAGGAAATCCGTAGTTTTATATTACATGTGACCATAGAGATGAGAACTGGAAGAAGAATAGATTTTAATGGCAATATTAGAGGCATCCTGTTTGAGAAGATGTCGGTTGGTAAGTCAGATCTGCAGGGAAGCTGCTCCGGCTTAAAATACTAAGCACCTAGCATATTGTAAGATCTTCCCTGCCAGGTTTTCTGTGAGAAGGAGGGGAGACCATGACTATAATACAGAACTGCAAACTCTCTGCATCTATTTTAGTATTTAAATATATTTAGCTCTTGCTCATATTTTTAAAAAGTCCCTTTTTGAGCCCTGTCTTGCTGACTTCCACTCCATCACTTATTTCCTTTTTATAGACAAACTTCCTAAAAGAGTTGTTTTTAACCAGTATCTTTCCCATCTACTCCTAAGCATCATGGAGTTGACTGAACTCCCCCACCCCCACTCCCCCATCATGCAACCCTAACTACTTTAACCAAGGTCTCTAATGGCAAAGTTGTCCTCAAATACAAATAAACCCTTCTCACCTTTGTTTTACCTGATGTCAGAGCACTTGCCGCTGGTGACCTCTGCTTCACTCTGGGACTGCTGTACGGCCCTCTGTTGGCTTCCCAGCAGTCTGGCCACTCCTTTTCACTTTTCCTTTCCACCTCTGGTCTGTCCATTCCACAAATGTCAGTGGTCTCTAGGGTTCTGTCCTATGTTTTCCTTCCTCCCTCCCTCTTCCCCTCCCTCTCTTCCTCCCTCTCTCCATTCCTTCCTTTCTTTCTTTTACTGATTTTTAGAGAGGGAGAGGGAGAGAGAGAGAGACATCGATTTGTTGTTCCACTTATTTATGCATTCGTTGGTTGATTCTTGTACGTGCCCTGATCAGGATTTGAACTCACAGCCTTGGTGCATTGAGATAACACTCTAACCAGATGATCTACCCGGCCAGGGCAGAAAACTACTGTAGTTCTTTAAATGCCCCTGCTTTCAATTACATCTGGACCCTTGTACTTAACCTGTCTGCCTAGAACACTCCTGTCATGCCTCTTATTTTCCTATAAATTTCAGTTATCCTTCAGGCCTTGGTTAATACAGTACTTCTGCTGTGATCTCACTAACACACCAACTCCAGATCATGCTCCTGAAGTACCCATCACGTGCCCCTTTTACAGCACTTACCATGTTCTCTGGAAACAGCCTGCTGAAGGTTCTGTAAACATCGTGTAGGCAGGGACTCCAAGTCTCATTGTTGCATTCCTGAGGCCTAGAAAAGGACCTGTCACATAGTTGAAGTTCAGTAAATATTTGTGACATCAGTGAATGATTCACCATAGTTACTTTGAACATGTTTCTCATTAAACCAATTGAGCAAGTGGTACAGAGCTGGTAGGGAGAGAGCAGAAATGAGGTTTGAGGCCTTGATGTCACTTTAAAAAATTAAAGCAAAATTTCAGATTTTTGCAGTTTTACAAACTGAGTATGGGTCATAATGGTGTAGTTTATGGGGTAGAATATGGGGTAGAATAGCTTATGGGGTAGAATAGCTAAATCTAACCTCCAGCCAGCTGACACAGCCTTTATTCAGGCCTTAAGACTTTTTTCTTTTTAATAATGGTTTTGTTGATATATAATTCATATACCATTCAATTTATCTGCTTAAAGTATATGGTCCAACGGTTTTAGTGTATTTACAGAATTATGTAACCAGTACCACAGATAATTTGAGGACATTTTCATCACCCCAACAAGAAACTTTATACCCATTAGCAATCACTCCTCATTCCCATCCCTCCACATTTCCCCGCTCCATCCCAGAAACCACTCATTGGCTTTTTATTCTGAATTTGCCTCTTCTGGATATTTCATAAAAATGGAATCATATAATATGTAGTCTTTGTGTGTTTGGCTTCTTTCACTTAGCAAAATGTTTTCAAGATTCATCCATGTTGTATCATGTATCAGTACTTCTTTTCTTTTTTTTTAAATTTTTTTATTTTAGTTTATTCAGTACAGTTTCTATCCTTTATTCCCATTCCAGCCCACCCACCCTTTCCTCTCCTCCTCCCTCCCCTTTCCAACACCCCTAGTTTTGTCCATGTGTCCTCTATA
>CM052550.1:35590352-35672161 GCA_028533065.1 Trachops cirrhosus
GAACTTATGACACATGGACTGAAGTAAAGCGGGGTGATGTGGGTGGGAGAGGGTATTCAGGGTGGAGGGGAATGAAGGGGGATAATAGGACAACTGTAATAGCATAACCAATAAAATATATTTAAAAAAAAAAAGAAAAAAAAATAAAATAAAAGTTCTCATAAAAATTAATTTAAAAAATGTTTAACACTAGTCTTTCCCCTTTATTTTCACCGTAGGACACCGCAGGCACCACCGGAAGTCAAACAAGCACGTCAGAGCCTGCCAAGAATTTATCAAACGTTGTCAGCTAGCAAGCTTTGCTCTGCCTCTATAGGAGCTCTGAGAGCCCCCTCTCCCAGTGAAACGTTCTCAGTCAAGAAGGAGTCAGCACACCTAGAGAATGTTTTCCCACCTCAAGCTCCTTCTCCCTGTCCCCACTTCCTCAATCATTCCAGTGAGCTCAAAAAGCAAGTTTCCCAAGATCATTCTGATGATTGTTCCATCTAGTGCTTTCCTTTGTCAGTCTTTTCCCATGCCCTCTCATTCCCCAGGCTTCATTTAAGCTTAATTACCTGAAAGAAACCAGGAAACCCCAGCTTCCTAGCTGGTTCCACCTGACCTTAAATACAACCAGGCAAGTAACAAGAAGTCAGTAAATATAATTAAATATAACAGGTCAAAATAATTTCTTTCAAATGGGGTCTGGCAACTCACATTCAAGCCAGATGACCCACTCTACCCTGTTCACTCCAAACTCAACCCAGATTCTACATCTACACATACTTCTTCCCACCATCTCTCCCTCCCTCTCTCTCTTACTCTCTCCTGCCCGACTTTTTATTCTTTTACTCTTTCAACAAACCCTTTCTGAGGTAAGAGCCAAATGGGGAAACTAAAGCAGGTATGGCAATGAATTAGACATGGTCTTGTTAAAGATAATATAGATTTAAAAAACTGGTCATTTCCTAGCATGTAGAACACCTTTAGGATTCATGATTGTTATCATCATCAAGGATCATTGTACTCTGTGAGTTTCCAAACTAGTACAGAAGACATGGTATATGCAGAACCATAGGTCCAGGGCTAGAGAGATGATATGGAAGATCTCAAATGCCATTGAAAAGGGCTTCAAGCTGTAACAAGATGGAAGTGAAATTATAAAGCAATGATATAAGGTAATTGAACTGGCAACCATTTGAAAAAAATGAATAAAGAGGAAAAGATTACTACAACAGTATAGAGACAGCCTTTCCCTCTGATCCTTCCCTCAAACATCAGAAGGGGGGCGGGAACACTCATCCAGAATCTGGCTTCTGTCATCCCAGAGGACTAAGTTGGGATGTTGCCTTATGAGGAGAAAAAAGAAATCTTAACTGAGCGGTGAGTGGGGTGGGGCCCTATTTATGACACAAGAGGGCAAGCCCCTCCCCTCTGGTAGAAGAGTGCTGGGCACACGCCTCCTCCTGTTCCTAATCCATCCTCACACAGCTGGAGGCACAGGAGAGCCTCACTTGGCACAGGAGTGGGGGCCACCAGTGGTCAGCCCACTTGTCAACTGCCTTAAAAAGACCAGGAATGCCAGGGTAAAGGATTGGAACTCGAAGGAAGGTGTCATCATGAGGAATCAATGAGGCTTCTATGACACAAGAGGCCTGGGTGGAAGGCCAGAAGGATGAAGCCTGGGAGATCCACATCTCCCACGAGGGAAATAACAACAGTGGAGCCAGGTTCTAAGTCAGTAACTGGGCCTGACTGGGAACCTGAGCCACTCCAGACACCTATCACCCAGCCAGAGCCTGGCCCAGAAAAGACACTCACACCACTGCCAGCACCTAAGACCCAGCAGGGACCCAATACCCAACAGGAGCCTGCTTCCCAGCAAAGACCCCTCACTCAGCAGGAGCCCCTTGCCCAACATGAAGCTGAATCCCAGCAGGAAACTAGAGCCCAACAAAAATCTGCTTCACAGCAGGAACTTCTTGCCCCACAGGAGCCTGCACCACAGCAATCGCCTCCCATCCAAAGGGTGTCCTTCACTCAACAGGAAGCTGCCTCACAGCAGGGAGCTGGGCCAGAAAAAGAATCTAGAACTGAACAGGAATCAGAATTGGGAGAGGGACACGTAGCCCGGCCAGCACCTGGCCCAGCAGAGCCACCTCTAGCTCTGCAAGAAGCTGGATCAACACCTCTGGCCCAAACTGAATCTTTGTCCCAAGAGAAACCAGGACAGTCAGACCCAATAGCCCAGGAAACAGCTACAGCCAAATCCCAGCAGGGATCTTCGATTGAGTGCGGGTTTCTATCAAAGCTTCACAGACTATCCCTACAGCAACCGGCCGCAGATTGGAAGACATTTCTTAAGTGGGTCACAGATGTTGACTCAGAACCAGATTTGGGGTGTCCATATGAGAGCCATTCACCAGCCATGAGGGGTGGAACAGTGACCCAGGGAATGAAGCTGGACTTTGAGGGGAAACCTGGTTATGAAGTTATGTCAGGAAGCGCTGGGACATCAACCCAAGGAAAAAACAGAGACTACTGGGACACAGGTAAGTTGAGCCTGAAGGCACAGGAGTCTCCCAGGGACAGTTATTAAGTACTGAGAGATACAAGTATGTCAGGTTAGCTCAGGTGATCCCTCAGCAGTCCTGCTAAATGAGGATCAACAGCCCTATTTGATAAATGAGAAAGCCGAGGCCTTGAGATCTAAAGGATCTGACAGGAGAGGGTCCGTAGGGAGTGGCCAGTCCAGGATCCAAAGCCAAGGTCTGACTTCTTCACAGGCACCAGGCTGCCTCCCTTCGAAGGATTTGGGGTAAATCAAAGTGGGAAAGGACTCTGAGCCAGGGCCAGAACAGCGAGGAGCCCACCTCCCTGCCACTCACTATTCACCCATCCCTCCCCAAACCCACTGAGCACAGTTCTGGGGCAGACACTGCGGTGTACACGGGAGACACAAGGCTGAACGTGGCCCCTTACCCTTGAGGAGGTTCCATCCCAACTAGGCCAAAATCTATGCCTTCGAAATCCTTGAGGCTCTCCGGGTCAGCCCTCTGCCGCAGGACACTTGCCCCCCTCCCCAGGCTGTCCCCTCAGGGAAGTCCCAGTCCAGCCAGGCCTCTGAAGGCCTTACGGGTTGTGTGCTACGAGAGGGGCTGTGGGGTCCGCCAAAGTCCCCAAGCAAGATAGGAGCTAGAGGAAGGGAGGGCTGGGGAGGCAGGAGTGGAGGGTGAGTGGGCCGCCAGCCGTCCCTTCCTCCCCTCCGAAGCAGGCAGCAGTGCCCTGGGGTGTGGGCTCCAGCTCCCATCCCCCTTCTCTAGGCTGCAAACGGGGGTCAAGTGTTCTCCCTGCAATGAGGGGCTCCTTGTTGAAGTGGCGGGAGGGTGAAAAACATGCAGCCCCACTCTGGTAGCTGAGGGCGCTATAAGGCCACTAAGCCCAAGGGCCCGCAATGGCGGTCCCAGCCCAGAGGCCCCGCCCTCCCGGAAGGGCTGACCCATCTCTCAGGGCTGAGGAGAGGGAATTGGTGCCCCTTGGTGCCAAGGCTGCTTGTAGGCCTTGGGAGGGTGGGAAGGAGGGGCAGGATGGAAATAGAGGGTTCCAGGTCTTTTCCCAGTGCTGAGGATGAGTTATTTCTCTAGACCACCAGAAACTGTATCAAGTGACGCCCTCCCCAAACTAAGGGGGCGACCGGGCAGCCTTTCTTGAAGCGCCCATGAGGCCGCTGTGTGTCCATGAGCGAGCCTCGAGCTTCCTGTTTCCCGCCTTTTCCTAGGCTCACGAACTGCTTCCGCCGCCGCCCCTTCCCACCGGCGGGCCGGCGACGCGGAGCTAGTACGCAGGCGCCGAGTATTCTCCTTGCCCCTCCCCTCATTCTCCCGGGCAGAGAAGGCAGAAAAACAGAACGGCGAGAAACAGGGCAATAAAGAGAACTAGTAGGTGGAGAGGGGTGCGGAGGATGGAGAAAGCTGGGCTTCCTCCTCCAACTAGCAGGCAGAGCTACGCCTCCGGTGCTGGGGCCCCGCCCCGGCTTTGAATTGCCCGAGAACCTGCCAGCTCCCCTGCCCCCCAGGCGGAGGCTCAGCGGCGCCCCAGTCTCTCCTCCAGCGGGCGGGCAGGTTGGCGTTCTAGGGGATTCCTACGTGGGAAGGTGAGTGGGAAAACAAGGCTGAGAACCAACAAGTGATAAAATCGAGGCTTCCGAGCCAGGATGGCCACCGTGGGACCCCACATTAGTCCTGCCTGATGGACGCTCTTCACCGTCTCCAGGGCTGCATTTTTGTCTGTCGTGGGTCCTTTGGCGTGGAAGGGGCGGGGCCAACCTTAGGCCCTGGCGGTTGAGGGCGGGACCGGGCGGTGGAGTGAGGTTCAGATTGCCCAAGGGGTGGGACCCAGAGTGGAGCAACCCCCTGATTGGGTGGTAGGCGCCTGGTGTTGTGTAAACAAGATTAGCCCTCCCCGCGGAGCCTGAAGGCTGCAATTGGTCCCCGCGCTGGGAACTGAGGAGAATTGATGGAGTCAGCCTGGGAAACCAGGCCCGCCGGGGCCCCTGGGGCCCCAGCCTCGAGGGAAGACAAAGAGGGATCCAAGTGCCGTAGCCGCCGACGGTGGCGAAAAGTCAAGGCCAAAGGTGAGCGCGCGGGGTTGGGCAACAGCCCGGAAGGAACCTCAGACATCCTGCGAGGAACTGGGGGACTAAGTGGACCGACCCACCACCTGGAGAAGTAGGGGAGTCCGTGGATTGGCCCATTGCCGCCCTGCGGGGGGATGCAGGGATGATGTGAGAGCGGAATTTCCCCCCAGCTTAGAGACTACCGGACGCCCCACTACTGTCTTGGGAAAAGAGTCCGAAATGCGAGTCTTCTGGACCGGCGTTGCCGCTCTGGCTCCGTACTCGCTGTGTGACCTTAGGCAACTCCTGCTCTCATTGCTTCCCACCTGGGAAAGGGCTCAAGCGCCGATTTTCCGGTCACAGGCACTCTTGAGAGGATAGTAAGGAAGAGGTTTATAAGCTGTTGCCCAAAGAGGAAGTTTAGAGGTGAGTCAGAGAACGGTAGGAGGAAGGGGTGCCCCAAGGTGGGAAATGCCAGGGGGCCATTACAGCTCAAAACAGAACTGTGCTCCCATTCTTCATTCAGTCCATTCATCCCTGTCAGTCCACGTGCTTCAGCCCCACTCCCCTGGGCCTAACTTCCTGACCCCCACTCCTTCTAGGACTGGGGGTTCCTGGGTTGGCTTCTGTCACCACACCCTCCCTCAGGAGAAGGGACTGGCAGTCCAACGGAAATGCCGCAAGCCTCAAGCAGGGGCTGGCATTAAGCCCTTGCTCAGTTTTGAGTATTTGTCAACCCAAATGAGGACCTGTGGGAAGTTCCTGTGCAGAAAAGAAACTGACATAGCCCCTAAGCCCCAGCAACTCCAAACTCACTTGTTCTCCCTGCCACAGGCTGCACTGCACATCCCTGTCAAGGACAGAACTGGAATTGGCTATGATGCACATGCAAGCTCAGATAGTCTCAGACCGGTGCCCACATGCATCCACTGGCACACAGCAAGACTGCATCACAAGCTGACAGAGTGCCCAGAGGCAATACAGACCGTGGTTAAGAATGTGGGCGTTGGAGACCTGGTTCCTCAGGCTATGGGCAACAGGCTCCCTCCCCTGCCTCAACTTTTTGAGCTATAAAATGGACATGATTAGAGTGCCTGACTCGTGGGACTGTTGTGAGGTTTGAGGGAATGCAGTGTGTTTGGCCCTGGCACACAGCAAGCCTTCAGAAGGAGTCGAGGTCACCCCTCATGAGACAGCAAACTCCCTAAGAGTGGGACTGTATCTGCCTTGTTTACCCTGTATTTCCAGAGCCTGCTATACCAAGCACATAGGCACTCAAATATTTATTGAATTAACAAATAAAGGAATGCATGAACTGTAACACTGGGCAATAAAGTGAACATGACAACATGCTCACTTAGGATTGTCATGAGGAGTCAGAATCCTCATGGGCAGGGCGTCAAGCACAGGGCTGAGCCAGTCCTCACAAATCCATGGTCCCACCTACTCACACAGGTTCATTCCCCCAAGCTCTAAGATTTGCCTCATTTGTCCTGGTGCCAGGTCTCAGCTGGGTGAATCAGACCCTGCCCCTGCCCCAAGGGCATCCAGGCTTGCTGGTGCAGTTCTTGTCATCAATTCGATCTTGCCAGTAACCCAATGACGCCAGTGTCATCATGATCACCTTATTTCTCAGTTGATGACACTGAGTCCCTGAGGGAACAAGGTCACCTGGGCTTCCTTTTTGGCTAGTGAGGGCAGAGAGATGGCCATCTCCAGCCTCCTGAGGGCAAGGAGTGTGTGAGCTCAAAACTGCTCTGTGTACAAATTTGTTGAGCAGACATTCACTGAACACTTATTTGTGCCAGGCCTGGGCTCTCAGTGAACAGATATAATTATAAACTGTGATAAATACAAGAGGGAAATCCCTGAGAAAACATAAGTGGGAGGCTTTCCTAGGAGGTGACATTGTGCCCAAGGATGAGCAAGTGTTGACTGCTCAGCAAGGGGGCAGGGAGGGCCAAGAGGACAAAATGGGCAGAGACCTTGAGGCCCAAGGAAGTAGCAGGTTACAGCACAGCTGGAGTTCATCAAGGGAGGGGGCCCAGATGGTCCCTGGTTTAGGAGGCCATGTCTAGGATGTGGGGCTTTATGCTGAGAACAAGGATGGTGCTGTTGAAAGGCTGGGAGTGTGTGACCAGATTTATGTTTTAGAAAGATCCTCGGGCTGCTGTGTGAAACAGACTGAAAAGGACAAAATCAGAGACACTAAAAAGTTGTTACAGTCATCCAGATAAGAGAGCAGTGGGGTGGAGAGGACCAGGTTCTAGAGGTTTCTAGGGGGCAAGGTAGACAGGGCTTCATGATGGGCTGGATGGGACTAGGAGGTGGCCGGGATGATACCCTGGTTTCTGGCTTGAGCAAATGAGGAGACATGCATGCTTATGCCACACACACACACACACACACACACCCAGGATATGCACAAATCTCAGTACATGCATTCATACACAAACACATGCCCACACAACCTCACAGGCCAAGACAGACAGAGGCAGATACACTCACAGACTGAGAAGCACACACACAGGCCATGGCACATGCATAAAAACATGCCTTTGGATATACAAAGAAACAGAAAAATGCACAGATTAAGAAAAAATGTCAACATACACACACACACAGGCTGGGTCAAACACTGGCCATGACCCAAACCTATGTGTGTCCATACATGCATGTGAGCCTCAGACACGCTCACACCTGACAACCGAGAGAGCACACAGCTGAGACTTGACGGAAGAGCAACACTCAGATACACCATCCTTGCTGGCTCTGTGACCCTGGGCAGCATGTCACCTGTCTGGGTCTGTTTTCTCATCTTCCAAAAGGGGTGATAATAGTCCCCACCTCATGCATCCTAGGGACGATGAAATGAGTTACTTCACAGAGAGCACATAAAGAGATCGGTACCCGGCACACTACCATCGGAACTCAGAGCGCTGTTGGCTCTTCTATGGGAACACTCAGGGAACAGGCTACACTTGCCGGTCCCCTCCTGCACTTGTACCCAGGCATCTCCCCTTCAGAAGCCCTTACCCCTCCCCGGCCCCAGACCTCGCCCTTCCTTCATCTTCCCCCTACTTCCTTCCACATTGCCCTGCTCCGTCCCCAGGGGCCAAAGTCCAGGCCTGAATCACATGCCAGTGCTCTGTGGGGCAAAGGGCTCGTGCCCAGACAGCAGGACCCCTCAGCCCTACCTCTGCTCCAGTCCCCGCCCATGGCCCTGGTGGGCCTGCCTATGCCCCAGTGCCTTCTGCCTGGGATTCTTGACAAGTTTCTGGCAATCTCAGCATCCCTTCCTGCCAGCTCCACCCAGCCTAGCCCCTAGGGAGCCACCTAGACCAGGGCGAAGGGCAGGGCCCTCAAAGTCATAAGGGCCTGTGATCCAGCCTCTTCCCCACTGCTTTGTGCAAGTCACTTGTTCTATCCAGGTCTCTTCTGTCTTTGTGGTCAATAAAGAGCCCTACTGCATAGACAGGAAGTGAATAACAATGGCTTTATAAAGTAGGAAACCACAGTCTATTGGACAATAAATACCACATGCTGGCTCTGTGCCAGGCACTGCAAGGGGTTCAGGTTCAGCAATAAAACAAAGTCCCTGCCATCAGGGAGCCTATAAATTAATGAGGGAGACAAAGAGCAAAGACATAAATAGTCCGTGTATGGTATGTTAGACAGCAATGCGTGCCACAGAGAAAAATGACCCAGTACACACCTTGGTGAGGCCGCACAAGAACTACTGAGCAGACAGCTATAGAAAAGGCTGCCCAGGGGGCAGGCAGGATGGCCAAGTGCAGTTTCCAGATGAGGAAACCAGGCTGATCCAGGATCACCCGGTGAGTAGCTTGGGCCGGTGTTCTGCTGTCACAGCCACCAAGCTTAAAGCTCCCTCCAGAGGCCTCTGTCCACCTTGTCTGCCCTGGGGAGGAGTGGTCCTCTCCTGAGCTCCCATGCATGCCCTTCTCTCCCTCACTGTGACTCTTCAGGCTTTCCTTCCTTCCTTCAAGTATTTGCTGAGCACCTACTATGTGCTAGACCCACTGATGGGTCTGGCCTCAGGAGATGGCATTTCAGAGGGAGAAACAGGAGGACTCACCCTCGACCAAGCAAAGGACACTGAGGCCTCAGGGCTTCTCATTTGCACTGGTCCCTTGCAAGGCCCTGCACCTGATTTTGTATTGTTTTTCCTAAATAGCCCCACCTCCACACATAAGTTTCATGTTCTAATAAGCTTCATGGGTCTATGAAGCCTGGTTCTGCCCCCAGGGGGAAACAAATAATAAACATGTAAACAAATAAATGTGTAATCACAAATGTGTAAAATTCTAGGAAGAACAACTTAAGCATGATGGCAGAAAATAGTGCTGGGGCAAACCACCTACAGGGGTGAGCAGTTAGGGACTGCCTCCTCAAGGAGGTGACAAGCTGAGGACTGAGGGGAAAGAAAGAGCCGGCCAGGTAAGAAGCATGTGGATTAACATAGGTGAAGTGTCTCTCAGCCTTGCTTTCCCCACATGTGAGGAGGAGAGGACAGTCACAGCAGGATGGGATGTGAAGGGTAAGTGGCAGGTACAGGATGCCCAGTGTGAGAATACCACACAGTAGGTAGGGCCTGTGGCTCAAGCCCCTAGCTGAGCTTGGCACTGCCCTTAATCTGCTTTTGTCCTCCCAGGAGGGACAGGCAGGGCTAGCTACCCTCTTTATTTCCCTAACAGCTGGGGCCAACTGTGCCAGGGCCAGCCTGGGGCGAGGGGGAGGTGGCAGGAGCAGAGATCACGGGGCCCTTGCTCCTTGAATCCACGCCGGAGAGGGAGGGCAGCCTGGCTGGATGAGAGGGGACAGTTTGTTCAGAACTGGGGCTAAGACTCCTGGGTCTGAGGGAGGAGGAGCTGGGGGCCTGGGGTTCTAAAGCAGAATTGAACTGGGGCTGGGCGCAGGCATGGGGGCAGGGAATTGGGCTCCAGCTCTGTTTACAGCACGTGGTTCTCACTGTCCCTTGTGGGTAGGAGGGAGGTGGATCAGTGGCCACACCCTGAGCAGGCTAGGCCCCTCCCCGGGTTTATCGCCCCAGGCTGCTACTGGCACGAGCCACAGTCCCACTGTCCAGCAGTCCTAGCCTGCGGAAGACTCCGAAGAGGCCTGGAGGGGTGAGTGCCCAGCCAGCTAAGAAATAGGAATGGCCCTGAGAGACAGGAATGGCCACTGCCAAACCCCAGGGCCTAGAAGGGAGGGGTTACACCTTCTTCTAGGGGAGCAGGGGATCAACAACCCAGGAGCCAGACAAGGTGCTGAGTGGGCTGCAGGAGGGAAAAGTCTCTTGAGCAAAGGGCAAGGAGGACTCTCAAGTGTGGGGAATCCAGTTTCTGAGGATCAAGGCTAGAGGCCCAGGCTCCAGTGCCCTGGGAGAGAGACAGTGCTCTGGACCTGGGTTTGAATTCTGCTCTACTGCTTTTAATGCAGCTTTCAGCTCCTTAACATCTCTGTGCCTCAGTTTCTCCTGTATAATGGGATGCTACCACTAATAGCTGAAACGTGAACCAAGGCAGTCTGTCTGGGTCTCAGAGAGTTATCAAGGACAAATGAACAAACACACAGAAAGCTCTTAACATGGTCTGGCACAGTGAGCTCAAGGTCAGAGGCAGAGATGATTATGAATGAGTACTGCTATTCCAGGCAAGAGAGTAGACCTGGCCTGTGCAATCTAAGCCAAGTGGACAAGTCAGAAGGCCAGGAGACCCACCTGGGAGAAGAATAAGACCATTTTGGGACCACACAGAAGAACAGGATGGGAGCTGGAATTTGGAGGGGGTTCCATAGCCAGACTTGAGGGGACAGGAAGGGGCAAGAGTGACTCTTCAGTTTTAAGTAAGGCTAGAGTGATGAACTCCTGGGTTCAGGAAGAGAATTGGGCTTGGAACCAGCGTCCTGAGACACCACCAGGTGGATGAGAGTGGTGGGCTGAGGGATGAACTCTCCCAAATATTGGTGGAGGGGAAGGGCCTGTGGGCGATGCCTGGGGCCTGAGAAGGAGGTGGGATGGAGGCCTGAACTCCTGGGTCCTGACAGGGGGGACCAACTGGAATCCAGACTCCTCAGAACCTAGAAGGAGTCCTGGGCCCAGGACAGTAAATGGACTTTCCGGTCCCTGAAAGATAGGAAGACTGCTGGGTATAGGAGATGCTGGAGTGAGGGAACCAAAAGGGGAGAGCAGGGACACCTGGGGAGAATGGGCTGAGGGTTTGAACTTGGCTCCTGAGGAGAAAGAAAGGATCTGGGTACCTGAACTCCTAAGGAAGGGAGGGAATGAGGCCCTAGCCTCCACCATTGGGTCTAAAGGAAGAGGCCAGATTCTGACGCCTGAGTCTGAGGGAGGCAGGGGCTAGAGACCAGGGCCCCAGTTGAGCAAGGGATGATCCAGCCCTGCTTAATGAGCCTCTCCACCTGCTTGCAGCCTCGAGGCTCATGCACAGCATGGACTTACGCACGATGACACAGTCGCTGGTGTCTCTGGCAGAGGACAACATGGCCTTCTTCTCGAGCCAGGGCCCTGGGGAGACAGCACGGAGGCTGACAGCCGTCTTTGCGGGTATTCGGGAGCAGGCGCTGGGGCTGGAGCCAGTTCTGGGCAGCCTGCTGGACATGGCGCACCTCTTTGACCTGGATGCAGAGACTCCGGCCAATGGGTACCGCAGCCTGGTACACACAGCTCGCTGCTGCCTGGCACACCTGCTGCACAAATCACGCTACGTGGCCTCCAACCGCCGCAGCATCTTCTTCCGCACCAGCCACAACCTGGCTGAACTCGAGGCCTACCTGGCTGCCCTCACCCAGCTCCGTGCTCTGGCCTACTACGCCCAGCGCCTGATGGCCACCAGCCGGCCAGGGAGGCTCTTCTTCGAGGGTGACGAGGAGCTCACCACCGACTTCCTGCGCGAGTATGTCACTCTGCACAAGGGCTGTTTCTATGGCCGCTGCCTGGGCTTTCAGGTGAGCCCCTGCCCTGCCCTGGGCCCACAGTGAAGGCACCTGGTGGCCTCTAACCTGGCCCAATAGTGTAGCAGAATAACCACAAGGGTCATGGATTCAGAAAACTGCAGATGCAGAAAGGGAAAGCTGTCTGAGACTCAGACAGAGCTACACAGGGACCTCAAACATGTGACCCTGCCCCCACCCCCCCCCCCACCACCGCAGGCCAGATCCACCAGGGAGCAGGAAATCTTTAATTTGCATAGCTTTTTACACCAGGCTCCCCACTGCTCTCCATTGTCCTACACTCAGGAGTCCATTCACCTTTTTATGTTACCTGTCTGGCCCCTGAAATCACACGAGAACCCCCAGGAGGACAGTCAGTATTATTCTCAAAGGCCCATTTAGTCATCCCCACTGGAGGCCTGGGAGGGAGGAGCAGAGGTTGAAGGGGAGGGGGTCCTTGGAGCAGCTCAGCTGGACCCAGCTCTGCCTGGGCTTTGTGACTCACCTAGGGAACTGCAAAATCAGGCTCTTCAAGCTGAGGGGAGGGCCAAGGAGCAGATCTGAGTTGGTAACAGGAAAACCTGGTCTCAACCCCTCTCCGCCCTGAACGAGGGCCCTGGCTCCTGCCCGCTGCAGGCCTCCTACCCTCTGCTTACCCCCAACCACCCTTGAGGACACACAGCTCATCTCTGCCCTAGACGGAGGCAGCCAGAGGCCTTCAGAGTCATAGGAAAGTAGTTCGGAGACTCAAAATTGGATGGCCCTTGGGGAACCAGGCTCAGAGCAGAGGCTAAATTGCCCCTCTCTGGGGTTGGTACCAGATACCCTAGTGCCTAGCCATATCGGGAAACTCCACCAGGAGTATCTGAGGCTGTCTGGCCCTGCAGCCCCCTTCAGAACCTCTCAGGACCTCCCCCTACCTCAGTGATAGTCATGCTTGACAGTCTCTCAGCCTCCACCCCACCCCACCATCCCCCATTTCCCTGCGGGACAGCCTCTCTTCAGTGACCCAGCTTGGGTGTCCCTGGGAATGTCCCCTCACCTAAGATGAAACCACAAATACTGGTCAGCCCAGCTGGGCCAGCCAGCTCCTGTGTTCTGGCTGTAACCTTCAACTCACGGGAGAGAGATCCTGGGGCCACCTGAGCCAGCATCCAGCCACAATGGCCAGGCACCCCTTTGCTCTCTGGCCCACTGGGACCCTGGCCAGGGCAGGGCCATGCCTGAGAGCTACTCTGGGGACCCAGCTGTGCTGTGTTGCAGGACAGCCCCCCCCCACCCCCCTATAAAATGGCAGTCCCAGGAGAGCAGAGGTCTTTCCTGTCTGGGTCTGGCTCAGTCCCTGCTCCAGCCCAGTGTCTAGCACACAGGAGGACCTAGGCCCGTATTTGCCAAATGAACAGAAGACCCCTGCTGCCCCGTACCCACCTCCTGTGGCTTTTTTTCCCCTCTGATCTCGTCTCCCCATTGTCTGTCTCTTCTGGACTGTGTAGCTCCTTTTTGCCTCAAGATCTCTGGCCCTATCTTTGACCATCTCCCATGTGTCCTCCTATTGACTTATAACTGGTCCCCATTGCTGTCCTTGCCTTATCTCTGTTCCTCACTGACGTTTAGGAAATCCCTATATCATTTTACGCCCAGCTTAAAATCCTCCAGTGGCTCCACACCCCGCATCTGGAATAAGTCTGAATTCCTCAGGCCCTATGTGAGCCCACTTTGCTTCTCTCACCTCACCCCTGCTCTTCCTCCCCTACCCTTTGCTCCAACCACTTTGGCCCCTGGTTTCCTTATCCACAGCCAGGCCCACCTTAAAGCTTTGCACTTGCTGTGCCCTCTGCAAGGAGCAGCCTTCCCTCACTTCATTTGGGTCCCTCAGGCCCCCTCCCCTAAGTAGCCTGACCCCTAGTCATTCTGTGTCCCCTTCACCAACTGTCTCTTCAAAGCATTAGTCATTTGACATTATATAGCATGTGCCTAGAGCAGTGCCTGGCATACAGAGGTAGCTCAGTAAATGTCTGCCAAATGACAATACCTGCCCCTTACTCCTGATATCTGCCCCTCGTTCCTGCATGCCCCTGGCCCTTCTCCTGGGTGCTGGGTGATACAGAGGCCTCTCTCCACAGTTCACGCCCGCCATCAGGCCATTCCTGCAGACCATCTCCATCGGGTTGGTGTCCTTTGGGGAGCACTACAAACGCAACGAAACCGGCATCGGTGAGCCCCAACCAGCTGGGCCCTGCCTGCACCACTCCTGCCATCCCATCCCTCCTCCCCGTCCCTGACCCCACAGCCTGATCTGCCTGGGCTCCCTGACACCCTCCTGACCCCCAGGTGTGACTGCCAGCTCCCTCTTCACCAGTGGTCGCTTTGCCATCGACCCAGAGCTGCGTGGGGCTGAGTTTGAGCGGATCATTCAGAACCTGGACGTGCACTTCTGGAAAGCATTTTGGAATATCACTGAGATCGAGGTGCTATCGGTGAGCATGGAGCGTGATGAGGGCCTAACCTGGGGACACTGAGGCCCAGAGACCCATCCCAGGCCACATCAGGTCTCCATAGGGCTCCAGACCCAGGGGACGGTACATAAGGGAAAAACTGGGGGCTTATGCTGCCCCTCCCCAGCGCTCCTTCTGTTCCCTCCCCCCAGTCTCTAGCAAATATGGCATCAGCCACCGTGAGGGTAAGCCGCTTGCTCAGCCTGCCACCAGAGGCCTTTGAAATGCCACTGACTGCTGACCCCAAACTCACGGTCACCATCGCACCCCCATCAGCCCACACGGGCCCTGGGCCAGTCCTCGTCAGGCTCATCTCTTATGACCTGCGTGAAGGACAGGTAGGGCCCCTGCCTCAGCCAAGAACAGGTACAGAGCAAGGGGCAAGGGCAGCCCCCTCCCCAGCACCCACCTTTTCCCAGATGCCCTCCCTTCTTCCCTCCATGCCTTCATGACTCACTGCTCACACCCGCCCCCCTCCAGTGTCTCTGAGCACATACCCTTCGTGGGGAAGGCTCAGGCAGGCGGCCCCAGTGTCACCCTCCTCCTCCTCACCCCCAGGACAGTGAGGAGCTCAGCAGCCTGGTGAAGTCTGAGGGTCCTCGGAGCCTGGAGCTTCGGTCACGCCCCCAGCAGGCCCCCCGTTCTCCATCCCTGGTTGTGCACTTCCACGGCGGTGGCTTTGTGGCCCAGACCTCCAAGTCCCACGAGCCTTACCTCAAGACCTGGGCCCAGGAGCTGGGTGTCCCCATCCTCTCCATCGACTACTCCCTGGCCCCAGAGGCCCCCTTCCCCCGAGCGCTGGAGGAGTGCTTCTACGCCTACTGCTGGGCCATCAAGCACTGTGCCCTCCTCGGTGAGCCCAGCCCTGTCCCTGCCCCAGCTCACTTCGGCCCCCAGACCTCACTGCAGGGGAGCCAGTCACCTTGTTTCTCAAGTCTCGTCTTCACCCCCTGCCTCCCCTTCCATCTACCACCCAGCCCTCTGCCACCTGGCTCCCCCCACCCCAACTCCTCCATCTCTGCCTCAGCACTGTCTCCCAGTTGCCCCACCCAACCTTCCATCAACCACTTCCTCCTCTGCTTCCTGCTCCCCCACTCCAACCTGGACACACCATCACCCCCCCACACCCTCCCCACTAGTCTCCTTTGACCTTTTCTTTCCTCCTCCTGTTTCCTCCTTATGTCTCCAGCCCATTATTCTAACTCCTCTGACCTTCCACTTCTGACATCTTGGGAGGTACAGAGCAAGGTGGGACTGCGCCCCATGCCACAGGGCCCATGGTCCCTTGCCATCCTGAACCCCTGGCTTCCATTCCCTGGCCTCGAATGCCTCTTCCTCTCCCCCCACTCTCGCCCATCCTCCTTGCTTCCAGCCTCCCAAGCTTCCCCAGATCTTCCTGATCTCTGGGCCTCTCCATGTCTTCAGTCGGCCCAGTTCTCTGGTCACTGTCCTTCAAATGGGTCCAAATTCCTGCCTCAGTTTACCAGTCTCTAAACTTGTGGTTGTCTAGACCGTGGGGTTGGAGCCTGCACATCCCACCTGTAAGAGCCCAGGGCTCCCAGCCCAGAGCTGGATTTCCTCCCTGCCAGGCGTGACCAAGTCCCCCCTCCAAAACAGGCTCAACGGGTGAGCGGATATGCCTTGCAGGGGACAGCGCCGGCGGGAACCTGTGCTTCACTGTGTCCCTTCGGGCTGCAGCCTATGGGGTGCGGGTGCCAGACGGCATCATGGCAGCCTACCCAGCCACGATGCTGCAGTCCACCGCCTCTCCCTCTCGCCTTCTGAGCCTCATGGACCCCCTGCTGCCCCTCAGTGTGCTTTCCAAGTGTGTCAGTGCCTATGCTGGTAAGGCCCACATCCTCAGAGCTGGGACCTGGGGAGCCAGGGTGCCTGGGGCCTACAGGGACAGGGGTAGAGCCCAGTATCCTGGGTCTGAGGCAGAAGGGCTGAGGAGAGAAATCTAAGACTCCTACTGAAGCGATGAGCTATTCTTGGGTCCTTGGGGGCATAGATACCTGAGGCTCTGGGTATTGAGAATGGGCCTAGAAAGAGAAGAGACCAACCCAGCACCCACACACACACACTCCACAGGTGGGGAGACAGAGGACCACGCCGACTCAGACCAGAAGGCACTGGGCATGATGGGGCTGGTTCGGCGGGACACAGCCCTGCTCCTCCGGGACCTCCGCCTAGGAGCCTCCTCGTGGCTCAACTCCTTCCTGGAGCTGAGCAGGCACAAGCCCCACCCTAACTCAGAGCCCATGGCAGGTGAGTGAAGCCCTCCCCACACACCCATCCAGGATGCCCAGGAAGGACAACCTGGCACACCACAAGTCCTGACACAGCAAAGTGGCTGTGCCCTGGGGCACTCAGAGCAACAGACATCACCAGATTCCTGATTCTACCCCATTTCTAATCCTGGTCCCTACTGCAAAGCCTTGGTTTTCCACGACAGTCCACATCCTGAAAATTCAAGGACTTCAGGTCCCGCCAGGTCATCTCAGTCCCAGGGACTATAGGATTTAACTCTTCAAACAGCCTCTTCCAGAACGACACCCTGGTAAACAACTCAAAAGGTCTGTCCCAGGTGGGTCCTCAGGTGGGAGTTCAGCCCTCTTAGATTCTTTCCAGACTTTTATTTTAATTTATCGATTTTAGAGAGAGAAACATCAATTTGCTATTCCACTTATTTATGCATTCATTGGTTGATTCTCCTATGTGCCATGACTGGAGATTAAACCTGAAACCGAAGTGTATTAGGACAACAGTGACCAAATGAGCTACCCTGCCAGAGTTCCAGAGTTTTAAGCGGCACTTGGGGGGTAATATCCCTGCTGCAGGAGCTAACCTGTGAGGCTGGGGCGAGGAGATCAGCAAACTAGATGGACCTTGGGAAGTTTCCAAGCCTTGGGTGGGTGGCAGGACCCTCAGGCAGCCGAAAACCACTTCCATCCAGGATTTTTCCCACTTTTCCTTAATATTTTAATTTTAAGGATTTTAAACTACAACCAACTCAACTTATTTTCTCTCTCTCGAAAATCAACAGTATATTCTGAGTAACAGAAATTGCATGTTCAAAAGTATATGAATACTAAGAAAATTATTCCAATTAGTTGTTTTGTTTTAAGTTTTAATTTTAGAGTATTCAAATGGATGCAAATAAATACACATAAAAACAAGGAATTTGAATGGTAGGCACACAGACCAGTGAGCATTGGGACTTTGCTTACAAAGGTGACAGACGCAGTCCCTAGAGCCCCTGCGAACACAGCAGTCTAGCCCCTTGCTGCATCAGGTACTTGCTGGGTGACGTGGGCAAGTAATGGCATCTGTGAGCCTTGCTTTGCTCCTCTATGAAATGGACACAATGAGAGCACCCGCCTCATAAGGTTGTCATAAGGACTGCTCGCTCCCGTTCATGCCAAACACCCAGCACAATACCTGGCACACAGTAGGTACTCTTAGGGGATGCCAGCCTCCCTGACTGGCTATACGCTGTGACTCTAGTCAACAGTTCTGTTCCGTGACCCCCGGCTCACAGACTTAATGCAGTTATTCTCGTATCTTGCATTTGCCTTCATGGATTTATAAAGACAAATGAGAAACAAAAATAGAGCATCTTGGCCCTAGCGGTAAATAGTGTGGGCCTGATAAAATTAATGGAGCTGAGGCCAAGGTGGGCACACCACGTGGGCTGGAGCACATCTGTAGCATCAGTTGGGTGCTTGCTTTCCTGGTCACTCAAAGGGAAGAGGTAAAACTGAAGAACACAAAGCCCATGTTGGGAGTAGATCTATGTGGCTACAGGTGTGGGACCCCTGGGAATCCAGTGTGCCCCCAAAACACTTTTTCGCTCCCTTCTTAGTCTCCTTTCAAACCCTGTGGGCCTGCTCCCTACTCCACTTTGATCCACTCATACCCTCTGTGTCAAATAGCTGTAAAAAGATGGCTGGGTCTCAGGCTGGGCCAGGAGGCTACTGGAACAGAGTGCCAGACCTGGTAATAGAACAGTTGGACCTAATCCAATATCTTAGCCCTCTGAATTGTCTGCACCTCCTATGAGGTAAGGACTATTTTTATCCCCTTTGTGCAAAGGAGGAAACAGAAACTCCCAGAGGTAAAGTGACCTGCTCTTAACTTTCCCAAGCACCACACACACACACATCCCCCTCCACTAGAACACAGCTCCACCTTCAGGACCACAAGACTCCTTTCGCCTGCCCCTTGGAGTTGCAGCTTGGGCACATGGAGCTCCCACCTGTCCCCAAGGAGGTGTCTGGGGGAAACACTCCAGGTCTCCACAGCCCTAGGACACAGCTCCTCCAGAGGCCTATGACCTTCCCTGCCAGCCACCCACACACCCACGACACAGCCAGGCTGACCTGCAGCCCAGCTAGCCCCTGACCTTGCTCCTCTCACAGAGCCAATTCGGCGCAGCGTGTCTGAGGCAGCGCTGGCCCAGCCTGGGGACCCACAGGGCACGGACCCCCTCAAGGACCTGAAGCTGCATGATCTGAGCCTCAGGGGCAGCTCTGAGACATCGGGCACCCCTGAGCTGTCACTGTCAGCAGAGACACTTGGCCCCTCCACGCCCTCAGATGTCAACTTCTTATTCCGGCCCGAGGATACACCAGAAGAGACTGAGGCCCAAGATGAGCTGAGCACCCAGGACAGAGGTCAGGGCATTGGTGCCTCCTTCCCTCGGGGCTTCCATCCAAGGCGCTCCAGCCAAGGCCCCACACGGATGCCCCTCTACTCGTCGCCCATTGCCAAGAACCCCTTCATGTCACCATTACTGGCACCTGACAGCATGCTGCAGAGCCTGCCACCTGTGCACATCGTGGTAAGTGCCAGGCAGGGACCAGCGAAGAGGGGTGGATGGGATGCAGATGCACCTGGGGAAGAAAGCTCCCAGGAAAGGGGAAAGGTCGGTAGCATGGCCCCCAGGGGAGAGGTGTGCCACCAGGAATGCCTGGCAATGGGAGAACACAAGGGATTCAGAGCTGCCATTTTCTTTTGCAGTCTTGTTGAGCACCATGCAACGGAGGGGCAGCTGCAAGGGCTTCAAGAGTCAGGGAAAGGGAAGCTACAGTGGGTCCTGGGGGAAGGAAAAAGCCAGGCAGAGAACAGGGAACCCCGTTAAACTCATTCTACAACTCCCCAACCCCCTCGTCTCCCTCTTCTGTCTGCCCCTTTGTCCATGTGTTTTCCCCCACCCTTGTTTCCTGCGCATCATCCCTGTACCTCACCCCCACTGTCCTGCAGGCGTGCGCGCTGGACCCCATACTGGACGACTCGGTCATGTTCGCGCGACGGCTGCGCAGCCTCGGCAAGCCCGTGACGCTGCGCGTGGTGGAGGACCTGCCGCACGGCTTCCTGAGCCTGGGGTCCCTGTGCCGGGAGACGCGCCAGGCGGCCACGCTGTGTGTGGAGCGTATCCGCCAGGTCCTCACTCCACCTGGCACCGCCGCGGGGGTCTGAGCCTCAGGTCAGAGCCAGGCCACCGGGTATGTGGGGGTTGGGGGTGAGGCGACACTAAAGGCCTCCTGTTTCCATCTGTATTGGCCTCATAGTGTATTGTGAATATGCTTCAGGAGGGGAGGAGGGGAGGGACCCCTGCAGAGAGCCCCTAGCCCCTCCCTAACTGGGCCATGAGAGACAGCCAACTGTGCCTTAAGTTGGGGATGATAAGGGGGAGGCTGGGAAGTGAGACCCTGGACTGGGGGTTGGGGGGAAAACAGTCTCTTGAGACCTCTGGACCTGTACTCCACCATTGCCTTCTACTGCTACTGCAACGGCCGCAGGGGCAGGGCCTGACCCCACCTGCTCCTCGGTTTGTTTTTGTTTGTAAATAAAAGTATTTAATTACTTTGGCCTCTCGCAAATGGGGACCGGGCGGTTCGTCCATCATGGGGCAGCATCGGACTCAGCTGCTGGGAATGAGAAACCTGAGACTAGAGGGATGAAGGCTGGGGGCCCAACCTGAAGTCCTGGATTCTTGGGTGCAGAGGTACTGGACTCCCTAATACACACAGACTTCCCCACAGACATAATCCAGGTAGAGCATCAGAGGACTCTGGGTTCCTAGCTACTCCCCTTTATCAACCCAACCCCAGCACCCACCAGAAAGAAACCCAATCCCCTAGATAACTGGAGCAAGCTAACAGGACACCAGAAACAAACTATTCACCCAAAATTCTGGAGGCCCCAGCTCTGCCCAGCTGTGCCAGTCACTCAGTCCCTCAACAAACACTGTTTCCTCACCCTTTTATAAGCCCTAGGTTTGAAGCAGAGATGGTTTCAATCCAGGGTCTGCCCTCAAGGGACTCCGGGAGGATGTGAGATTGATGCAGACACAGCTCCTACAAGGGCTACACCTATAGTAGTCAGGGAGGGCTTCACAGAGGAGGTGATCCAAGCTTGACTTTAAAAAGAAACATGCAAGGTGGTTAGAGTCAGTGGCCTGTGATCAAGGCCTCTGCATGGCCAGAAGTTCAAATGCAAAGTGGGGAGTGGCCTGAGGGACCCAGAGTGGTCAACAAGAGCAAATCCCAAAGGGCCTGGATTTCAATTTGGACTATAACTGAAAGGCAGTGAGAGCCACAGATGGGCTTTGAGCAGGGATGGGATTGGCAACACTGAAGAGCCTGCTGGGACACTGAGGGGATAGGCTGAAAAGGGCAAGGATGGAGCCAGGGGAAATAAGGCCTGAGCAGGGGCAGAGGGTAGGGAGTGGGAGTAAGGGTGGAGCAGAACCCAGAGCTGTAACTTAGGTTGAATGAATAGGACTTAAGGGTAGAGCAGAGGTGATAGGAGAGTAAGGGGACAATGACACTCAAGTCTAACCAGGGCAATAGGTAGACAGTGAGGCTATCTCTTTACTGGGAGGAAGCTCAGGTGTGTGTGTGAGGAGGTTGGGGGGGTGCACATGGAAAGATCAAATGGTCTTAGGGAGACATCCAGGGGGACATGCAGGAGGGCAGCAGAGTGGGCTGGGTGCTGACTGGAGCTGAGGGACGAGAAGAATCTTTCTAGGAAGAGGGGGCAGGTAGGATGAGCAAAGGGCTAGGACAGACACAGAGACCTCTGAGGACCAGGGCCCCCAGTAAAGAGCAAGCGGTGAAAGTTGAGCCAGGGAAGGTTCTAAAGAGTAGCTGCAGAGGCAAGAAGATCAAGAAAGACAAGAATGTGGAGCAAAGGGAATGACTGTTAGGCAGGAGGGAGTGATCTATATCAGATGAGAACCCAAATGTTATCATCAGGCCTCAGCAATGAGTGGGTGGGTCCTCGGTGACCTTGTACAGAGCCCCTGCAGGGTCATAGGAGGTGGGCAGCAAGATGTGGAGGATTAAGGAGGGAGTGGAAGGTAAGGGATTGAGCAGGTGGGTACCACAAGTCTTTAGCTGTAAAAGGGATGAAAGCTAATTCAACAGAACTTGATGCAATGTTTGTGTGTGTGTTTAGAAAAGATGGAACATGTTTTATACTGCTAGGGAAGGAAGAGAGGGAGAGATGGAAGATGAAAAGCACAAGAAAGCAGTTTCCTGAAGGGAGGGGGAGAAGAGGACCCTCACCTCAGAGGCCCTCATTCACCCAACGAGTGACTTGAGTCAGGTCCTGTGATGAGGGAGGGAGCCATAGCCCAGAACTCTCCCTGAAGATCCACACCCACTGGCGCGAATGACAGTTCCCCTTGTCCAGCTCATAGGACCCCTTATTCATCTCTGCCCAAACAGCCATTATCACCAACATGCTCTTCTTTCCTGTCCCCACCTCAGGGATGGCTTCATCATCCCCTTTAGCTCCAATGGCTCCTCCTCTGGAAACACTTTCCTGACCCACCAAACCCCCAAAAAAGACTCTTCCGGACTCCCTTGCCTCTGCACATCCCTGCCTATCAATGAGTGGGGCTATTCTCCCATCTGACCCAGGCCTGACTCATCCCGGCATACCAGAATCCTCAGGAAATGTTTAAGTAATGGGTGGATGAAGGTGTGAATAAGTGAGTGTGAGGGGTTATACGAGGAAATCAGTAAGGGAATTAATGTGGGCAGGGCAGGTAGATGCAAACAAGAATCAGGTTTTGGGTGGGAGGAATGAAATGAACGAATGAGTATCTGAGAGTGTGCATTCCGGATTCGGTTTCCCCAACAAAATAAAACGGGCGGTAGCCCGGCTAAGCTCCCTGGTCCGCCTCAAGCCTCACCAAGCCCACCGTTTCCCATCCGAGCTTCATCAAGAATTCCAATACTGGATGTGTTGGAAAGGTCTTACTCGACCGCCCCAGGAGAGCCTTTTCGCTCGCCAGAGGATTCCTGCTTCCGCAGAGCCCACCGAGATTCCCACCTCCCAGGTGCCCGCCTATTGGTGGACTGAAGGAATGGGCGGGGACTGGGGTCTTCGAGAGCCTATCTCTCTCCGACTTAGGCCAAGGGCCCCGCCTACTAAGTAATGCACCCTGAGTGGCCCAGGCTAGTAGGAAGCAAAGTGTTTATTGACTGAATGATAGTGACTGACGTCAAGAGTAGCTTATCAAAGCTAGACTCCGGAGGAGGAAGACCCGCCTCAGGGAAAACAGAAGGCCGGAAGTAGCTGAGAGCCCTGTTTGAGCGAGGAGTAGTCCCTGTGGCTTCTGGCTGCACTTACTTGGGCTATTGCTGGCCTGACCTTGGGTACTAAGGAAGGGTGGGGACTTGAGACTCCTGACTCCTTGGTCCTGAAGGAGGAGGCCAGGGGCCTGAGGGAGGAGAGGACTGAGGACTCGTAGGTGGAGTAACTGGGGGCCTAGACTTCTGGGTCTGACTGAAGGAGGAGGAGGAGGCTGAGCTCTTGGACTCCTGGATCTTGAGGGAGGAGGGAACTGGGAACCTGAAAGGCTGGGGTCTAGGGACGGGAACTCCTGGGTCCCAAGAGTCACTGGCCTGCCCAGGGATGACAGATTTGAATTTTAGTGTTTTATGTGGCTATTTATGGGATTGGAACCCGGCTTTGCCTCTAGGCAAGAGTTCTGGCTTCTAAGGAACTCTAGAAGTAGAGCTTCACTAGAGATGACAAGGAAGAAGCTTAGGAGAAGCTCAGGCCTCAGAATACCCTTTCCTCCTCCCTAAAAGGAAGCTAGGGGCAGGGTGCTGTCTGCGAAAGAAACGGAGTGGGAGGAGACTTGAAACTCACGTGGAGACCAGGAGAAAAGCATAAATACCAATGGAGAGATTAAATATTGAAAATAATAATAGAGCTCTCTTGTATGGAGTTTACTGTGGTCCAGGTCTGTGCTAAGCATTTTACATAATTGTCTCATGTCTTTCTCGTAACGTCTTTAAGAGATTGGATTATTATTATAATCCCTATTTTACAAGTGAGAAAATTGACACCCAGAGACAGAGAATCAAGATGTAAAGAGACAGGAGAGGCATAAAACACAGATAGTGATGAGCAAGGAGATAAAGACAGTGTCAGAGAGAAGAAGAAAGGACAGACAAGGGGGAAAAGAGAAGGGCAAAAAGAAAAAAAAGGAGCTGAAAGCCAGGACACTGCATGGGTGGGGGTGGGGAGCGGTTCTGGGGAAGAGAAGACCAAGGATGGGGACTCCCGGGTATTTCCTGACTCCCACATAGCATGCTCTGGGAGTTTGGCCTGGTTGGGGTCAAAAATAATGATTAGAGAGAGCAGCTGTGTCATTATCCTATTAGGAGATGATAAGAAAATGATTCATGGAGGTGCCCTGGGCCTGGGAGGAGCCTTTCCCCCACAGCCTCTTTGATCTGGATAGATCAGACCTCAAGAAGGACTGGGGAGGGGCAGAGCCCTCTCTGTCCCTGTCCACTGCTGAGTCTCCATCACTTGGAACTGTCGCTGAGTCCCTCCCGGAGACAGATGAGCCATCCTGGGGCAGCAACATTGCTAGAGGATCTTCACTCTAATTCTTTCTGCTTTCCCCCAGACCTTGAACCAAGGCCTGCCAGAGGTCCTGGCTCACTCATTGCAGAGGCTCAGCCAAAGCTAATGGAGTGGATGGACAAACATCCACATTGTCCTGTGCTCCCCATCATGTTTCGTTTCTCAGCCTCTCCCTAGTCTCACCTATCTCTTCCCACCTTCTCTTTCACCGTGGTGTTTCTCCCAAAGCCATTCGGCCCACCAACCCCACTGGGGAGAAACTGAGGCTCAGTTTGGAAGGAGTCAACCTCCCAGTGCCACCCGTAGGACATGGAAAGGAGCAGCTGAGAAAGGGGTTCTCAAGGCCCCAGATACAGACACATTCCCAGCACCTCAGAGTCAGAAATGAGAGAATACATCAAACGTGTCCTTACAACATGTGCTCCAGGCAATCTTGCTTTACACCCACACAATCAGAGAATCACACGCACAGCACATGCAATCACCTATAAACACAGACGTAGGCACACAACCAACGAATCACTGCACTGACAATACAGCCAGGAATATCCTATGCCACATGCAAAACAGATACCCCCGTTATGCAGTTACATGCCCAGCCACTGATAGGCATTCAGCCAATCCCTACTGGGACCATGAGCAAAGACTTGGCTTCATTTACTATTGCATCCCCAGCAACTAGAACAGATCATCATCGTTGTCATCATCATCGTCATCAGCAGCAGCAGCATCACCATAAACACAATGTATTTCCTATGTGCCAGGCACAAGTGTAGGTACTTTACATGAAGTAACACTCTTAATCCTCTAAACAACTCTATTTGCAACAACCCATTTTGCAGATGGAAAAATTGAGGTCCAGGGAAGTTTAGTTATTTGCTCAAGGTTCCACAGCCAGTGAGAGGCCATCAGGATTTAAACTCAGGTTTTTGGGTCCATCACACGATAAATAATAAATAACTTGCAATAAATAATTCCTTCTTTAATCCAGTCAGAATTACAGAAACTTGACAGCTGAGACCACACCCAAATTCACTCGCATAGTGGGTAGAATAACAGGAGGCCAATAGAGACACACAAATAGGGAAGACCCCTTCATATGTCACACCTCAGAACACAGGGACATGCAAAGTGACACATCAAGACAATCCCCACACAGATACAGCACCCAGAGAAGCACACATGCACACGCGCGCACACACACACACACACACACACACTTGGAGATTAAACACAACAAAACCTGGACATGGAGACCCACCCAAAGCTCCTTGCTGGGCTGGCCCTCAAGGAAGCAGCAGATTTAGGATGGAAAGGGGGGTCACCTCACTTGTCCGCTCAGCCCTACCGGTTCCACCAGGGTCATGATGGCACCGCCCGCCTTATGAAACCCATGTTGGGCAACTTGACCCAGACCTGGCCTGGACTCCTAGATTCTGGGGAGAAAGGGAGCCTGGATTCCTGGGCTCTGAGAGAGTAGGGGATGGGTGTCCTATTCGTGGATTCTAGGGGAGAGGAGGAGGAGGATTGGGACCTGGGCTCTCAGGTCCTGAGGGAGGGAGGGCTGGGGGCCCAGAATCCTGGGTTCTTGGAAAAGAGGGAGCCAAGGTACTTGGATTTCTCTGTCTTTAAAGGTAGGGCCCCAGGTTTAGTAAATAAAATACAGGACACCCAGTTAAATTTGAATTTCAGATTAAGAACAAATACTTTTTTAGTATATCACAAATATTGCACAGGACATATAATTAAAAAAAGCATTTGTTATTTATCTGAAATTTAAATTTAACTGGGCGTCCTGTATTTTATCTGGCAGTCCTATTTGAGGGGGAGGATGCCAGATGCCTGGAGACTCTGCCATGGTCACTCCTCAGCCCCCAGGCCTCTCCTCTTCCTGCCCTCCACCCTCCTCCTCACCCCTAAACAGGCCACCTCACAGCTTTCCCAGTCCCGATTTCCTCATCTACGTGAGCTGCTGTATCTAATTGCAGTCCCCAGGCTGTGTAAGAGTGGGGAGAGGAAACTGGAGGACAGCTCACATTGTCACACGGGGAGCCCTAGGGTCCTCAGCGATGACTGACCCTGAGTCACCTGCACACCATAGTCTGGAGAGCTAGGGGATGGGGTCCTGTGGCTGCCTCCATGGAGCAGGCCTAAAGATGGGGAGATATGCCAAGACAGGAGGCTGAGGCCACAGGAGAAGGGCAAGAGACACATTGTGTGGGAAGAGAGAGACTCAGAGATGGGAGAAAGAGAACCAAAGAAATCTGGAAACGGATTGGCGGAGATGAGAAAAGAGGCGAGTCAGACCTGGAGACAGAGATGCAGAGATGGGGGTGCAGGGACACTAGAACAGAAATGGAGAGATGTCCCACAGACACTCAGGGTCCCGGACTGAGTGATGGACACATGCAGCAGGCAAGATGCTGAGTGCGGCCCACAAGTCTGGGACAATGACAGCAAGCCATCTGGGTGGTGCCAGGACACCAAGGCTTGGGACCTGATGTGATGAACCATGGGGTTGAGGGAAAGCTGAGATCCCAGGCGAACAGGGTGATCCACCTGCCATCACCCCATATCCAGTGCAGTGATGACACCACCTTCTCTACAGGTGACACCCCGATTTTCCAGTGCCTCCTACATTTTTGGGGTGACACGTACTGGCAACCCCACCCGGCTCTAATGCTGCTTCCCTCACTGAGTCACCTCCAACCCTGCCAGGCCTGTTGGGGGGAGACGTTGGTGACTCAGGCATCCAGGCCCCCAGCTCTTCATCCCTCAGGAACCCAGAAGGTCTGGAATCCCAGGACCCCTACCCTATTCAGGGAGGCAGCCTGGCCTAACCCAAGAATCTGGACCCCAGCCTCTCCCGCCTCAGACCCGGGAACCTGAGCCCGCTCTCCCTCCTCTGCTCTCCCTCCTCTGTTCAGCATCAGAGATCAACCCCCAGCCCCCTCCTCCCTCAGACCCAGGAGGCCTGGGCCACAGCCACCTCCTTCAGGAACCTCCTTCAGGCTGCTCAGTTCCCAGCCTCCTCCCTTCCCAATTTAGAGGTGGGGTGAGGTGTGTTTATTTATTTTGGTTCCGGTGTGAATCAGGGCCAAAACACACTGCCCCCCCTTTGGTGCCCTGAAAGGGAGGACAATGCCCGCTCTCCCAGGGAAGTGGGGACCTCACTAAGGATAATGGGGGAGAAACCCTCAAAGGGAGCCCACACTGCACCCTCTCTCTCACACTGCAGGCCTTTCTTTTCTCCCCCTCTCCCTGCCCTCTAAGTCCAGCGGTGGCTGTTGCCTCCACCTACCTCCCCCTCCACCTTCCCATGTCTCTTCTCTGAATCCATCTCCCCCTTCTTGTTATTTCTCCCCAGATCTTTGTGCCTCTCTGTCTAGGCATCCATTTCTCCATCCCTCTATGTCTTCTCATCTCCCTCCTATCTGAATCTTTCTGAATCTCCTATCTCTCTCTTTCTCTGATCTTGACCTCCCCTTCCATCTCTGTGTCCCCCATTCCTTCCCCGTCTCTGTCTCTACTTCTCTTTTGGTCTCTGAAACCAGCTGTGCCCCTGAGCCTTTACTCTGCCACCTTCCCGTCCCACCGCTCTGCCCACTCCCCTTTCTGTCCGCACTCCTAGTTCCTCACCCCTGGACCCCCTCCCCCACAATTGCCTGGTCATCTGAGGTACAGGAGGAGGGGGAAGTTGGGGGGTGGGGGGTGGAAAGGGAGGGAGGGGAAGTTCCAGTGAGGGAAAGAGGTTCAGCCTGACGGGCTTGGCTCCCTGGGCACCTCTGTCAGAGCCCCGCCCAGGGCCATGTGGCCTGCTGGATATAAGCAGCTCCTGGCCCAAGACTGAGAACTCAGTGCCGGTGTCACCCACACCTCTGTCTCCATCATCATCATCTCCGTCCTGCAGGTAGGAGCACCCCCACACCCCTCTGCTCTGAGGCCAGGCCTCCGCTCTGCTCTCCCACCCCACTTCTCTCTGTCTCCTTGCAGATCTCTGACTCTCTGGACACCCCTCTCTTTCTTTCTCAATGCTCCTGGTGCACCCTTCTCAACCTGAGGATTGCTGGGGTGAATCTAAAAGTCCTGAGGGCAAGGACCCCCTCTACTAACCCCCTTGGCCTAGGCCATTGGATGTGGGGCATTTCTCTTCACCTCTCTGAGCCTCAGTGTTCCATCTGCGAAATGGGCTTGCAGAGAGGTTGAAGTGCTGGGCAGGCATGAACATTGCTGATGGCATCTCTCAGGGTGCCTGGCTCTGATCTCTCCCTCCCCATGTCTATGACTTGGCCTGTCTGTCTCTTGGTTTCTCTCTCTAGCTCTACCTCTGGAATGAGGAGGGTCCTCTGGGGTCTGTCGGGCAGCTGCACAGAGATGGGCGAGTTTCTCGCCCCACCCCATCCATCCCAATTCCATGTCTCTTCTAGCCAGCAGGCTGAAGTGGCCTCTTTCTCCCCAGCAACCCTCCCCTGAGAACCCAGCCCCTAGTGCCCCTGCCCCTTGGCCTCCCCTCCCTCAGTATCCAGTGTCCCTTGGACAGACCCCGCTGCTGTCACCGCCGCCACCTCTGCCGTCCCCAACACCGCCTCCTCAGGGCCAGCAAGATGCAGTTTGAGATGCACGACAACGTGAAAGGCAAAGGTGGGATCACTCAATGGACCGGCAACCCTTCCAGTCCCCGGAACCTGGCCACTTCCCTCCCCTGGGCACCCTGGCTTCGAAGACAACCGGCTCCTGCTTGTACCCCAGAGGTCCCTGACATGCGGGAACCCAGCACCCCAGGCCCTGACGTGGAGGAGGCGCTGTCAGCCTGGCCACCCACATGTGGAGCACCCCCTTTCCCAGACTTGCAGGAACCCCACCCCCAGCTCAACCAGATGTACAGGAGGCAGCAGCAATGGGACAGACTGGGGCGTCGATGCCCAGATGTAGCCGAAGGGAAGGGGGCGCAGTAGTGACCTCTCAGTGGGCGGCCTGGTGGCCCTGCCCAGACTGCCCGGCAGAGGGAGGGGTGGCAGGGGTGCGGGGTCCCACGAGGCGCTGCAAGGCCGCCTGCTGACCCCTGTCTCCCACCCCCGCAGCCATGTCCTACCCAGTGACCAGTCAGCCCCAGTGCGCCAGCAGCTGCTACCAGACCCAGCTCAGTGACTGGCACACCGGCCTCACGGACTGCTGCAACGACATGCCCGTCTGTGAGTGCCCGCCTCTCTCCTCCAGGCCCCGGGAGAACCGCAGGGAGGGAACGCCACCGCCAACCCCTCCGATGCCCCGCTACTCCCACTCTCTGGTCCTCTCCGTGGACCCTGAGTCCCCACTGTCTAACCTTATGCCTTCCTCGGACCCCCGACGCTCCCTAGGATCCTAACCTCACACCTTCCAGCTTCCCTTCGCAATTTCAACTGCACCCTCCCCCCCACACACACACCTTTCACACCCTATTTCTCAACCACTAACCTCTCCCCGAAATTTCCTCTGGGACCTTCACTTCCCTCTGACACTCAATTCCCTCTGGGACCCTCACCTTGGCTCCGGGGACCCCTCAGCCTCGCCCTCCCAGAGGCTAAGGCCCGGTGGGCCCCGCCCTGACCTCCCCGCGCATGTCCCAGGTCTGTGTGGCACTTTCGCCCCTCTGTGCCTCGCCTGCCGCATCTCCGACGACTTCGGCGAGTGCTGCTGTGCGCCCTACCTGCCCGGAGGCCTGCACTCCTTGCGCACCGGCATGCGCGAGCGCTACCGCATCCAGGTGCGCGCGGGGTCGGGACCCGGGTAGGGGTCTGCGGACTGGTGTCCTGGGATCCAAGGCAGGGCTCCTAACCTCTCTCTCCCACCCTCTAGGGCTCTGTCGGGCACGACTGGGCGTCCCTCACCTTTTGTTTGCCCTGCGCCCTCTGCCAGATGGCACGGGAACTGAAGATCCGAGAGTAAAGCGCCCCCCACCCTCCTTTCCCTTTGGCCATGCCTGGCCTCCTCTGTCAGCTCCTGGGAGGGTCTGCCTCTCCGCCCTATCCCGCCACCAGAAATACACCCACAATAAAAACTTGAAAACCAACTCCGCCTACATCGTTTGTCTCAGAGAAGGAATCTGGGTGGAGAAAGAGGTCTGATGTGGAAGGTGGGAACACAGAGAAGGTGCCTAAGTGTGGAAAGAGGAGTCTGGAGTCTGATCTTTGACCTCCACCTGCTTTGGGTGACACTGGCCAGTCTCTTCCCTCTGGAGGCCAAGGTGTCCTCACTAACAAAGTCAGACCATTCACCCCTTAGCTGCCTATCTGAAGCTCTGCCTGGATTCTGAAAATAAGCAAAACCAGAATGGTCGTCTTGGTAAACTCCAGGTACTCAAATTCAAAGAAAAAGTTTAGGACAAGATCCGCTCATTTAATGCCTATGGATTCTTAGCCTACACACAATTCTAACAGGTAGAGGGCCTTTGTTTCCAAAGCAGAGAACTGTCAGGTTGAAGGCTTTCTAGAGTAGGAAGGAATCCACTATGTATTTCAAAAGCAACTACAGATTAGAAAATGTTCTGGTTTCACCCTGGCCAGGTGGCTCAGTTGGTTAGGTTAGGACATCACCCCATACACCAAAAGGTTGCAGGTTCAATCCCCGGTCAGAGCAAGTATAGGAGGCAACCAATCGATGTTTCTCATGTCAATGTTCTTCCCTCCCTCCCTTCCACTCTCTCTGAAATCAACAGGAACATATCCTTGGGTGATGATTTTTTTAAATAATTTTTAAGAAAAAAAATTCCTGGTCTTGAAATTAGACAGACCTGGCATCGAGTTTTGACTCTCGCCGCTACTGTGCTATCTTAGTGAATGAATGAGCCCATTCCCTCCTCTGAGAGTGACCCCCGACATGTCACATGGCTACTGGAGAGCAAATGATGGAACAGGTGTGAAGGCCAAAGAGCGAATTTCCTAAACCACCACTACTATTGTTTTTTATATAGTATAACATTGTAACTATTCTAATATTAATATGTTATTTGTTGTTCTCTGTGGATCCAATCACTGAATGACATCTTCACCTGGAATATCCCACAGGCATCTCGAATTTAATGTGTCCGAACCCTAACTCCTGGTTTCCCTCCGAAACCTGCTCTCCCACAGCCCAGAAACGAGCAAGCCCCGACCTTCCAGGTACTCAGTCACTTTCTCCCTCGCCCTGCGGCATCCAATCTGACAACAACTTCAGTCAGCTCTACTTCCAGAATATATCCAGAATCTCACGTCTCCCTACTCCTCCACCCCCATCTTGTTCCAGTCACCCTCCTCTTCAGCCTGAATTAGCTGAAGTCAGTGGCTCCTCACTGGGCCCCCCAACCCACCCCAACCCTTATTCTCTTCCCCACAGAGGAGCCCTGCGAATGAGTCAGATCATATCCCTTCCGTGCTCAGAACCCTCTCGTGGCTCCTCCTCCGGTGAAAACCGGAGTCCTCACCTGGCCCAAGGACCTGTGATCTGCCTCTTGTTGCCTTGGTCACCTTCTCTCTTCCTTATTCTCTCCACTCTGACCACACAAATCTCTGTGTTGTGTCTCTAAAATGCTAGGCATACTCCCACCGCAGGGCCTTTGCACTGGCTATTCCCTCAACTTGGAATTTTCTTCCCTCAGATGCCCCTGTGGCTCACTCCTTCACTTCTGCTTACATGTCATCTTATGAGAGAGGCCTTCCCTTTCCGCCTTATATTAAATAACAAGGGCCTGACCCCCTCACCCCATTCACCACCTCGTTTTCCTGGTCACCTTCCAACATACCCCATCATTTACTGATTTATTATCGGGCTCCCCACTGGCTTGTCAGCTCCACGAAGACAGGCACTTTGTTCACTGGTGTGTCCCCAGCACCTAGGACAGTGTGGGGCCCATCGTAGGTGGAGATAATAAGCAATCCCAGGTCCTGGCTGGTGTGGCTCAGTGGATTGAGTACCGGCCTGTGAACCAAAGGGCCGCTTGTTCCATTTCCAGTCAGGGCACATGCCTGGGTTGCAGGCCAGTTCCCAGTAGGGAAACAACCACACACTGATGTTTCTCTCCCTCTGTTTCTCCTTCCCTTCCCCTCTCTCTAAAAATAAATAAATGAAATCTTTAAAAAAATAAGTAATCACAGATGAGACACTGGCTTAGCAAAGGGAAGTGATTTTAGAGGTAATGGGGAAGGGCGGTGGAAAAGCAGACAGGCTGATGTCAAAATCTGGACTTGACTATCATTCAGTCCCGAGGTCTTAGGCAAGGGACTTAGCTTCTGCAGCTGCAAAATGAGGGAACAAGCCTTACCTCCCAGCAGGGATGCTGGGGAGACTAAAACTCATGCCAAGCACCCAGCACAGTGCCTGGGGTGTGCTTGAAACCATTTCCCCTTCTTTTCCTAAGTGCTGCCAATCCTTAGGGTGTTGGTGGCCCCACACAGGCTCGAACTCAGGCCTTCTCTCACACTCCATGAGCCTCTCATCTTCAGGTGTGTGGATGCCAGGGAGAGGTGACAGCTGAGGGGCCGACACGGAGGGAGGAGGAACATACGGTCTGGAGCATTTGTACACAAACACCTGCATGACAGTGACAACAGCTGGAGAAAGGGTGATCCTGCATCCCAGAGAAAGGGTCCATCATGGCGCAAATGCTCTCCTTAGGAAGAAAAAGCCACAGGGTGCTGGCCAGCAAGAGACCTTACTGCAGGATTCAAGCACAAGGACCAGTCCTGAAGAACCAACTCTGCTCCCTCCTGGTCATGCAGGGTGTCCTGCAGCTGGTTGGCTCCCCAGGTGGGAAATTCTACCTCCCCCCACCCCACCCCACCCCCTGGTGGAAATTGGCCATTTTGAACACACTGCCCCTAGAGCCCGTTCAGTGCTGGGCCCACTCTCGGCTACATCGGCCTGTGGCCTCCTTCCTCGGGAGACAGAAGAGCCTGGTGATCAGGCACCTGGATCTGAGTCAGGAGGTCTGGGTTCAAATGACAGTTATCACTTAACAGCTAAATAAAACTTATTTAATGTTTTCTCACCTGCAAAATGGGGCTACATGGTACCTGCTTCACATAGCTATTGAAAAGATCAAATGCAATAACAAGCCAAGCAAACTGTCCAGCACTGGTACTCAGTAAGTACAAGTTCACAGTCACACCTTGGAGGTTAGGTGCTACCATCAGGTCATAAAGGCAAAACTTATGTGTGGGCAGATAAATCCCTGAAAATCCCCAACTGCGCAGAAAGTCTGAAAATATTAATACTATGATATTCACAGACCACAATGGAGACCCACACGGCTCCTCAGTTCAAAACATCACCACGTCTGTGGCTAAACACCAGATGAGGTGGCCAGCCTGGGGCCTCTAGGCGGATTTGCACAGAAAGGTCCATGAGTGAACACTTCCAACAAGACTCCCACGATCGAGGTCCCGAGTGGACAGACATCTCCGGCTCCCGTCTCCCCTAGCCTCAGGGCTGTTGCTGGGACTGGCTGATAAAGGCTCCCAGGATGCTCTTGGCTGGGGCTATGAGAATCTGTGTGAGTTAGAGCGAGCTTGCCATGCCGGGGCCCCGTTTCAGGCTCCATGCCTGAACGCCTCTCATGGCAGAGGCCAGGATCACACCCGGTCCTAGGACCAAGGAAGGCCTGTTTTCCCTCCAGAAACAAACTGAGGTCTCCCTGACAGAGATCTGGGGTTAGAGTCGAAGGTCTCACTGCCCTCATGTGCCCTTGGTTTGTCCCTTCTGGGAACAAGAGCTTCTACGGTGGCACCACCCTGACGCCTGCCTAGGAGGGGCAGAGGCGTGCAGGCCATGTGGCTTTGAGGGGCCACCGAGATAAGGGTATTTGTCTGATTTTATCCAGAGCGTGCGTATTGGGTCAGAGAGCCAAGACACCTGGCTCTGCATGCAGACAGCACTGGGACATGGTCTTTATTTGTTGATTCAAACACTCCCCACTTTCTCAGCCAGCAGCACACATGGGTGGGCCTTAGACTGTGGTCCCAGCAGAGGGGAAGATGTGGGACCCAGCTCTGCAAGGTCCAAAAAAGCAGCTGGGGGATGAACTCTTGGGAAAAGAGAGTCTTAACTTCAAGGTGTCTAGAATAGGGGTGGAAAGGGGCTCAGAAGTCCAAGGTGATGGCTGGGGTGGGGGCAGCCCCTGGGGAGAGCCCAGAAATCCTCAAGGCAGCACTGCCTGGGAAGAAAGCCGTATATTGGGGTCTCCGTCATTTTATCTCCAACCTTGGCACTCACGCCTCCCCCTACCTCTGAGCCTGTGACCCTAGTCCTGGAGTCAGGTAACACCATCAGAACTTTGTCCCTCCAGCCAAGGGTAGCAGCATTAGCTTCCAGCTCTCGCTCAAGCCCCTGGGCTGCCTTGCTGTCCTCCCTCTTGTCAGCCTCGTCCCTCACCAGTGCAGCCAGTCCCACACACTCAATTCCTTCTGCTGAAATGCTCAAAGTGGTTTATTTCTCTGGTTGGGCCTCAATTAACAGATGTCTAAAGGGCATCTTGGGTCCAAAACTAGGCTCTTGATCTTCCCCGTAAGCCCATCTGCCCATCTTAATAAACAACACCATCATCCACCCACAGCTTGGGCCACAAAGTTAGTGTCATTCTGGATTCCTCTCTCTCTCACCCTGACACCCACTCTACCCTTCCTTCCGTCGCCCACATCCTGCTTCTGGCCTGGACTCCTGATCGCACCCATCAGCATGTCTTGTCCCCTTGCTGTTTCTCTCACTCCTTCCAATCCATTCTCCACACCACAGCTGAGTGACGTCTTAAATAAAAACTTCGGATCCCATCATCCCCCCTCATAAAACTCACTGTCCTACGGCTTCCCATTGCCCTGAGAACAAAACCCAAACCCTATCTGGGGCCCACGGGCCCTGGGTGACCTAGCTCCTGCCTGACCCCAGCCCTACATCCTCTCCACACTCAGTTGGGGTCGCAATGACCAGCTTTCGGACCTTTCCATTAAAACGAGCTGTTCCCTCCTCAGGGACCTTGTTCCCTCTGCCAGGAGCCCACATCCCACAGCTCTTCCCACAGCCAGTTCCTTCTCAACCTTTGTGTAGCTTCTTGGATGCCCGGCTGACTTTACCCTCAGTCCCTACAGACACATCAGTCCCACAAGATTAGGGAACCATGTCTGCCTTGGTTCCTGTTTACCTGGTGCCTTCACCAGTGCCCAGCACACAGTAGGCACTCAATAAATAATTGTTGAATGCACAACAAAGAAGGACCTGTCTGGGGGCCCCCCAGGGGAAAGGAACCAGGGGTCTCTGAGGACACAGTGTCCAGGGTACCACATGTGCATCTGCCCCAAGCCCAGGGCCCTGTCAGGGCACTTTGCTGCTGTGGCTGAGAACCCGGCCTCGGGTCAGAGGGACATGCTGGTGAGGTTGTCCTGGCTCAGCAGTCCCTTCCGGCCTACACCAGCCCCGTGCCCACCGCCTCCAGCACCCCCGCCGCCCCCACAGTACTCATGCAGCCTGTGCCGCAGCGTGACAAGGGCTGAGCCCAGGCAGGCACCGTTGGGCGCATGGGGCCCACCGGGAAGCTGGAGCAGCAGTGTGGCCACACCAGCCATGCCATCCTCCGTGGGCTCAAGGGTGATCGGCCCAGCTCGCAGGCCGGCAGTGCTGGCAGGGATGGCGGGTGGGCAGCAGCCCCCTCCCACGGGTCCCCAGGGCCCGCCTGCCCCTGTCAGCAGCAGGGGTGCCAAGAAAGGCTCAGAGCGACGAAAGGTGGGTGGCGGGAGTCCAGCCGGCTTCCAGGCAGGGACTGGAGCAGCAAGGTCGGGTGGGAAGCAGACAGTGACCTTGGCAAAGGGGCGGCTGGCCATCTTGGTCATCTCTCGTAGGTGTCGGCGCTGTTCCTGCCGCTGGTCCAGGGCCTGCTTGGCCTTCCAGAGGAGCACACAGAGTGAGAGGAAGAGGAAGAAGCAGGAGAAGAAGACAGAGAAGAAGACAAACAGGTCGATGTGGGCCTGGTCCTGCCGGAAGAAGAGCAGTCCCTGCGAGTCGGCTGAGCCATTGGCGCTGGGCCCACTGGGGTCTCCGACACCCAGCAGCAACAGATAGAAGCGGCTGGACTTGAGGGCGTGGTGCTCATGTGGGTAAGTGATGACCAGACGGTCCCGCACACTGCGAACCACCAGCACTACTGATGGCTCTGTCACCGTCACGTAGGTGATCAGGCCCCGTGGCCACACCTCCCGCACCCGTGGCTCCACTGTAGCGGCCGATCCACTCCCAGTCCCCAGGCCCCCCAGATCCCCGGCCCCCCGGGGCCCGCCATCGGCCGGGGGTGGGGGTGGCGGTGGGGGTGGGGGGGGCTGGATGTGCACTGTGTGGATGCCTGTGTCAGGGGCCACGCGGACCACAAAGGTGTCGTAGGAGGTAGACACATAGAGGTCCACGGCACCAAAGGTCACATCCAGTGTCAGGCGGATGTCCACGTTGGTGAATTTGGGCTGCACGCCGAAGAGGACGGTGCGACCAGGGCCCAGGGCCCGGCGCTTGGGCTCATGGAAGCAGTTGGTCTGGGAGGTCGGGTCCAGGCAGCACTCCTGCTCCACAGAGATGAGGCGGTAGCACTGCTGCCCGCCTAGCGGGCTCCCATGGAATGACTCCCGGCACTTGGCGCACTGCGGGCAGGGGAGAGGGTGGAGGCAGCCATCAGGGCTGAGCTCACGCCCAGCACTCCTCCAGGCAGGACTGACATTCTCTGTCTATTGGTAAGTAGCCAAGGCCCTGGTCCCTCTGGTGCCCCAGCAACTTCCTGTGACTACCCTGAAGCTCCCTGACACAGTGTGGATGCTTCCAGGACCCTACACTCCAGCATCCCCGTGACCATAGCACCCTGATGCCAAGGTCTCTGGAACTGTGAGGCTCAGCCATGAAGAGCGCTGCTGAATACTGGCTCTACCTCATCACTAGCTGTATGGCCTTGAACTAGTGACTGAACCTCACTGAACTTGAGATTCTTCCTCTGTACACAGGCAGTAAACATGGCCAGTTCACAGGCTGCTGAAATCACAGGCACAGCAAAGGGTGGGCCAGCCTCACTGTTTCTGGGCTGTGTTAAGATACATCCTACCTCAGGGCCTTTGCACTAGCTGGCCCTCAATTTGGATCACTCTTCACCTGCCCTTGCCTTCCCCCTCCTGCCCCCACCCTCTCCCCTCCCCACCTCCTTCTGCTTGTCTGGCATTCTCACTTCCATCAGGCTCTTCCTCAAGCATCACCTTCTCACTGTGACCTTCCTTGGCCACAGTATCCACTATTTTCACTCCCCAGCACTTCTTAGCCCTCCTTTCTGCTTCATTCCCCTCCTTACTGCTCATCGCTACCACACTGTGTGTCTGACTTATTCACTTGTTTGCTGCTGGACTCCTCCATGAGAAAGTAAATTCCCTGAGAATGTACATTTGGCTTGTTTTGTTCCCTACTACGTTCCGGTGCCTTGCCCAGAGCCTGCCATAAAGCAGGCACTCGGTCAGTGAGTGCTGAACAAGTGGATGGATCACAGCCTTCTGATTCCTGCAGCCCAGTGGAAACCACTCAGGTTCTAGGGTCAGACCAGTCAGTGCGGGCTCCAAACCCAACTGGCTGTCTGGCCTGGGACACGACATGGGACGTCCGAGCCTCTTGCCCAGAATGTTTTCCTCTTATGTCTACACCTGACCAAGGCCCCAGCACAGCCCTGACAAGCCTTCCACATCTGTGCTGTCCCCACGGCATAGTACTGGCTTGGTGGCAGGCACTCCCCACATACTAGCTTCTACTGCTGCTGCCATTAGAAGCTACAGAAACCGCTGCCTCAGAGCTGCCACAGAGCTGCCAGAGGAGAAGGGTTGAATTACTCTCTGGGCTTTTTTTTTTTTTTTTTTTTTTGCAAAGGCCAACAGACCTTTGATTATGCATCAAGAAAGACATAATTCTGATCAAGGATGGAAATGTCAGGAGTCAGTAAGGCCTGTGAAGCTCTGTTGTCATTTTGGTTAGAGTTGCATCTTTGCAGATATGATGTTTCTATAAATGGGTGGGGGAGACTGGAGACTGAAGCAAGCAAGGAATTTTCTCTCCCCTCTGAGGGAGAGAAACTAGGGAGAAAAGGCCAGTGGGTGGGGCGATGGGAGCTGTACTCCAAGGAGGGAGCATGGAATATCCCTTCTGTAGGGGGTGAGCCTGCAGCATGGCAGCCAACCAGGAGCCCCCCGGCCAAAGAAGAGGGAAATGGACTCAAGGGGAATTTGAATACAGGTATTACTAATGATATAAGATCCCCTATTAGCCCAAGATCATTGGGTGGGAAGTGCTGCTTGGAGGAAAACCTGCCTGAGAATGAAGCCAACACAGAGGAAAGCAGAGTCAGGATGCAGAGAATGATATATTGCTGATGGCTTTGTGTGAGCACCTGGATCTAGCCATTCCTGAAGGTAGACTCAAGACCTCAGTTTTGAGAGACAATACATTTTCTTCTTTGCTTAAGCTACTATGAGATGGGTTTTCTGCCACTTGTAACCTTTAAGTTGTGACTATCTGTAATGGAGTCTGTCTCCTCACCAGCCTGAAGGAGCCCCCTAAGAAGCTCATTTCTGGGTCCTCAGCATCACTGCCTAGGGCCTGAAACCAACAGGGGCTCAGAAACCGTCTATCAGGCTGACCTGGATCCCATGACCACAGAGTTCAAAACTACAATGTCAAAAAAAAAAAAAAGAAACAAAAACAAAACCCCAATGTCTGGGGCTCAGAAACAATCTATCAGGCTGACCTTGACCCCACGACTACAGAGTTCAAAACCTCAGTGTTGTGTGGCGTTGGTGGCATAGTGGTGAGCATAGCTGCCTTTCAAAACCACAGTGCTGGCCCTGCCTGGGCCCGGCTGCCTCCTCCCAACCCTGACCCCTGGGGCTGTAGGGCTCTGGGCCCATAACTCGCTTCTCCAGCCACACCTGGTACTTGTAGCAGTCTCGGCGGTCACTGGGGGAGTTCCCCTGGCAGGTGCCCGTCTCTGTGTTGTTCTGACATGGGCAGCCTGTCCCATCCTGCTCGTTACATGTATCTGCATGGCCATTACACTGGCATCTGAGGAGGGGAGGCAGACAGGGGTTATAGTGCTCTCGTGACCCACAGGAGCGCTGGCTGGATGCTGCATGTGAGCTCCAATCCAGGCCCGAAGAGAAGACAGGCTCTCAGAGGTCCAGCCCTTTACCCAAGGTCACAGGGTCAGTAAGTGGCAGAGTCAGGACCAGAACCCAGCTTGGACTGACCATTCAGAAGGAAGAGGTAGAATGGGGCAGGCATCTTGAGGTCCTTCCCTCAGCGGCCCTCTCTTTGCCCTCTGGTCTCCATCGGGTTGCTCTGTAGCCTGTGTTTCAGCACTGCCTCTGAGGTTGGGGTCCCCCATCTGAATCCAGCCCTTTCCCCAACCCCTGCCCTGGCCTGGGGGCTCCCTGGGGATTGCACCTTCTCCTGACCCGGGGTGGGGGGCTGGGGAATGGATCTGGCTTCCAGAGCTATGCCTGGTGAACAGGGCAAAGGGCCTGGGCCCCTTCCACTTACTTGGTACACTTCCCATCTAGGAGGAAGTAGCCATGGAGGCAGCTCTCACATTTGTCACCATAACTGTTATTCTGGCAGTTTACACACACAGCCTCGTCTTCACTAGGACCCTCTGTCACCCAGTTTCCAATCTGGCCAGGGAAGGACAGGATGATCACCAAAAGGCACAGACCAGCCCCCTGCTCCCTCAGACCCAGAGTTCAAGCCCCTAGCCCCTGTCACCTCCTCTGGATCCAGTGAGTACTTCTCTGGCTCCCTCCTCGCCATTTCAAGCTCCTTCCTGGAGACACAGATGTGGCTGTTGCCTCGACAGAAGGTGTTGCAGGGCCGGCAGGTCCCGCCCCCCACAGCAGAACCCACAAACAGTGGGAGGCACTGCTCACAGTGACTGCCCTGGAAACAGGGGACAAGGTGGTCAGAGGGGTTAGAGAATCATAGGGTAGGGGGCATAAGAGTGGGAGGTCACAGGTTCTGAGAGCCCCACAAAAGGGTAGCAGGCTTGGCACTTGGCTTGGGCAATCCCAGCCCATCTGTGATTTACTCCTCTGCCTTCGCTTGCACACCGTCAGTGATGGAGGGTTCATTCTCTTATAGCCCAAGTTATTGGCTCAGAAAGCCCTCCCCTAAACTACCCCAAATCCTCCTCTACGTGACCACCCTCCCTGGCCCAGCACCGACTCTGTCCACTATTCCACAGCAGCCCCTGTGAGCCAAAGCCAGACAGTGTCCCCAAAGCCTTCTCACACCTCTCTGGGACAGGATCGTGCCACCTCCACCCACCCCATGCACACTTTATTGGAATTTGAACGAGGCTCAAGATGCCTGAACATGGGCTGAAGGCAAGGAAGGGCCGGGTCCCGGGGTCATGGTCTGAGGCCCAGGTGGCCACCTTGGTGTGGTTGCGGCAGAGCAGGCAGTGGTCGCGGGCCCCCACACCAGCACACTCGCTGTGGCGGTTGCAGCGACACTCCGTGGAGCAGTTGCGTCCGACGAAGCCAAAGTGGCAGCGGCAGTGGTCAGGCTCCACGCACGAGCCGTTCACGCAGCCCTGGGCGCACACCGGGCGGCACAGCCCCGTCAGGCTGCGGGGTGGGGAGGGGTCAGGGCAGGGCAGTGGACAATCCCACCACACACCGTCCTCTTCTTGCTCTGCTCCAGCACCTTCCCCACTCTAGAAGCCAGCCTCTGGCCCCCTCTTCAGGGGGTGCCCCTCAAACTCACAACCTTGCCGCTCCACGACCTAGCCCTCCAGCCCCATGCCCCTTGGGTCAACCCCACCACCATCCTGCCTTGCACTATGTTTTCCTCTGTCCTACTCTGGTCCATGCCTCATCCTTTACTGTTCCCCACAGACGCTCCCACCCCATGTCTGCCCAGTCCCTCTCCCTCAGCCCACCCAGGCCCTGGTCTGGCTGCAGCCTCACTTGTCCATGGTGTAGCCTGTCTTGCAGCTGCACTCATAACCGTGGGGCTGGTCATGGCAATTTTGTGTCTCGTTGCAGTCATGGTGCCCGTTTGCACACTCGTCCTCAGGAGGGCAGGACAGGAAGGCCCAGGAGGCGCCAGGATGCCCACACGTCAGCCCTGGCACGAGACACAGGGCTTCACTGGGGGTCTCTGTACCACCTACTGACCCAGGTCCCTACCCCTACTTCCCGAGCCCCACCTCTGAGACAGCCCCCAGCTCCTCTCCATGCTGTGAGCCAACCCTCACCCAACCTCCGAGCCCTTCTCACCATCACGGGGGCCGCTGAGTCCACCCTCCAGGCAGCGGCCACCTCCATCCTGGCCCTCCCAGGCACACCAGCCACAGTGGGGGCGCCGCAGGCACAGGGCGCACTGGGTTGCCTGAGCACAGCCCAGGGAGCAGCTCTCGGGCCCCCGGAGCAGCCGCCCGCAGCCTCCAGCCATACATCGCAGGGGCAGGTACGAGGGGCTCAGACACTGTCCGGAGAGGGGAAATGCAGATTCACTGGGTCAAAGAAGCACAACCTGGGTATCTTCCCAACCACACCCTCTTCTCAGAGTTCTTACCCACCCCAGACACAGCTGGTGGACCACAGCGAACACCAGCTGGGGTCATCACATTCTCCCTCTCAAGCATCTATTACTGAGACTAGTGACATCCTTGAAACCAGACTATGTAGAGCAGGGCTGGCAGGTGAGCAAATGACATCAATAAAGAGGAGAGGAAGCAGGAAGAGGGTGGAGGTAGAAGGAAGCAGAGATGAGAGCCACACCCCTCCACCACGCAGGTGGAGAGGTGACTTCCCAGTTCCGTCTCCAGTCCCTGGTGACACCCGGCTGCACTCTGCACCCTGGCTTCCACAAGGTGCCACTGAGTGGTGTAATGAAGCCCCTTCACCCACCTGGCTCGGGGCACAGCTGCTTTGTACAATCTAAGGCAGGCAATGGTCCCAGATGGAGACAAAAACTAGTATCAGGAGGAGGTTGCAAGCCACAGTCACTTAGAAAAAACGGGGACCTGGATGCTGGGGCAACAGGATGCTCCCCCCGAGTCTGGGAAGCTGAGGAGTCCACAGTCAGGGGCTGAGCAGCAGCTCACATGCCACCACTTGTCACATCCTGGGACCCAGACAATGAGGATCAGGCACTTGGGAACTAACTTTGGTGTATACGAGCATTTCACTTACAGCTCAGGCCTTAATTAAATAAAGTACAAGACGAGAGACTTTAGTCTGGGCTGGCCAGCAGCACTTAGGAAAAAGCAAAGCCACCAGGTAATCCTGAAATAGAAAACCTGATTTCTACGGCCAGAGCTTTGAGCCTGGTGAGGGTTATGGCTGGCGGTGAGCTGAGCCTTGCCCAACTGCCAAATTCTCTGCCAGGTTAGGCCTCTACATCTAAGTTTAGTGCACCTATGGCAGAGAGCAGACCAATCTGGGAGGAGCAAGAGAGAAGCCTGAGGCCCCGGTCTGCCCTTCGCTGCCTGCTGTGACCTCCCTAATGGCCAAATGCGATGCTGCCCAACACCGTGACTGCACTTCCTGTGTTCCTGGCAGAGACTTATGAACGTGAAGTTCTGAGAGAAGGATCCCCTCTCATTTGTTGGCATGTGCCTACACCCAGCAAAGTACCTGGACACAGGGAAGGTGTGCAATAAACAGTGCGGTAAAGGGAGAAAGAGGAGGAAAGAGGTCAGCCAGGAAAGGGAGCACCCTCTTGCCTGCGCCAGATTCTGAGGCCAAAGCCATTGAAACGAACAATGCTGGATGGTTGGAACACAGCTGCCCTTGAGCCAAATCATAACAGGTCTGGCCTGTACACCTGTTACATTTGATCTGTGCAGTGGTGACTTTTAAAAACCTGAGCTAAGCCCTGGCTGGTGAGGCTCAGTGGATTGAGTACTGGTCTGTGAACCAAAGGGTCCCAGTTCAATTCCCGGTCAGGGCACATGCCTGGGTTGCAGGCCAGGTCCCCAGTGGGGGGGCATATGAGAGGCAACCACATATTGATGTTTCTCTCCCTCTTTCTCCCTCCCTTCCCCTCTCTCTAAAAATAAATATTTTTTAAAATAAAATAAAAATTAAAAATTAATTAAAAAACAAAAAACCTGAGCCAACACTTTAAGTAGATTTAACAGAAACCAGATCTGAGGGAAGGCCCTCTCACACTCACACACAGACTCAGCTTTGCATTCTCCACCACTTCCTCCTGCCTCACACCTGGAGCTGCCCAGAGAGCCTGGCAGGCGCAGCGGGGCTGGGGGAGCAGTGCATGCTCTCTGGTCCCTGGAGCACCCACAAAGACAAATAATGCCAATCTCAATAATATTGGGGGTAACTTCTATCACCAGGCAGACCCCCAGGTCTAGGGAGGAGCGGCCTCTGCTTGTCACAGACCAACACTGCAGGGCCACACTGAGAGTCCCCTCCGGGACACTGTGCTCCTCTGCCAAGCAATGATCCTCTAGGCGTGTCCCAGAAAGTGGGTGGAACCTGGGGCGTCGCTGAGTTTTTACTTAATGGCAGGCTCTGTTCCATGCTCTCAATACATCCTCCCATTTAATCTGTACAACCTGCCTACAGGATGGTGTGGTGCCATGTAAGAAAATACTTGTTTTTGTCCCTGATCCCTGCCACAAAGCTACTAAAATGCTTTACATTTCCTGAGTGATGGGAATGTTTGTTATTCACAAGGGGCCCCTTTCTCCCCAGAGTTTATGCTACTGAGGTGACTTCGGCAGGAGTCACCAGAAAAACCAGGTGATTAGAGGGGTTAACTTTTAGCCCCACCCACTAACCTGGAGGCAGGGTTGACAACTGAGCTCTATGAAGACTTCAAGGCTGGTGGCCAGAGAGGGTGTGGAACTCCACACACCCCCCTTATCTGGCCCCATTCATCTCTTCCACTGGGCTCTTCCTAAGTTGTGTCTTTTATCATAAACTGGTATTAGTAGGTAAATGTTTCTGAGTTCCATGAGTCACTCTAGCAAATTCTCAAACCTGCAGAAGGGGTGGTAGGGACTGGATTTATGGCTGGCCAGCCAGAAGTACCGCAGACCTGGCTTTGCACCTGGAGTCTGAGGAGGGGGCAGTCTTTCCAGACGGAGCCTTGCACTTGTGGGATGTGATGCTAACTCCAGGTAGAGAGTATCAGAGGTGCACTGAATTGCTGGACACCCAGGTTGTGTCTGCAGAATCGGTAAATTGGTTACTGGTGTTGGAAACATCTCAGATGTGGGGTCTGTTGAGACAATTTCTAGTTTAACAAAGATGGTTGCCATGGTGCGTAGTCACACCTCAACTGGGTCTTGCACAACAAAGATATGAACAGGGAGTGGACGTCAGTGGGAATCAAGAGTCCAGGATGCTGGCCCAGTGACGCTGCTTCCAGGTACGACAACAAGAGATGAATCTTCCTTGTCTCCCCCTGGGGCAGGGCTGGGGCATAAATGCCTCCATCACCTGTCATCGTGCCAGGCAGAGGCACCTTAGGAACAGGCTTTCTGAGCACGTGCTGGGCAGTCCAGGGGCAGGCTGTCAAAGGCACATACAATGTCCCCAGACCTTCCAGAACCATCTCTCCAGCCCACAGCCACAGAGGAGGGGTGGGTCTGAGCTGCCATGTCAGAATCACATGCCCCTGGCTGTCTCCCTGGACCAAGGCTGGACTCCTTGGACCAAGGCTGGACCAAGGCTGGACCAACTCCTGAGTTGAGCTGAAGTCCCTTTGAGAATGTCAGAAAACCAGTAAACAGAGAAGACTGTGGTCTCTGGAATTAGAAAGGCGCCCAGACTGAGGGCCAGGGCTGCCATCTGAGGCCACATGTGCTGATGATCCAGCCGAGAGAACCCGGAGAACAGAGATGTGCAGGGAGCAGTTGAGCTCAGAGACCACGTGGCCCAAGAGCCACAGAGCAGCCGTAGTTCCTGTCCATACCCCATCAAATACCCCCAGTTCCTTCTAATAAAACCAGCTCAAGTGTGTTTCTGTTTCTTAGAAGCAAAAGTTCCAAATGCAGACAGAGAGGTGGAGGAGGGAGGTGGAAGGGTTTGGGAGGGAGAGGGGATGGTGTAAGAGCCATGGAAGGACGGGGCAGGGACAGCCTGAGCGAGAACTGGAGGGAGTGGCAAGAAGACACACCAGGGAGCCTGAGGGGGCAAGAAGGGAAGACAGAAATGCCGGGAAGAGAGAGGAGAGAGTGGGGGTAAGGGGAAAGCATGACGGTGAGACCAGAGCAAGGGAGATGGGGGAGGGAGGACAGGATGGAGGAGGAGGTGGAGAGTCAGTGCAGGGGCAGAGAGGAAAGAGCCCAGGAGCCTGGCAGAACACAGTACCTGTTGGAGACTGCTGCTCCAGACACAGTGCTGCCAGCCCCCATCTGCACCCTTGGAGTCCAGACAGGAGGTGCAGTTGGGCAGAAGGTGACAGGGAGTGGGGCAGGGCAGTGGGGGCGATGATTCCACCGGCATCGGGGACACGTTCAGCAGCGAGTGGCTGAAACATGTCCAGTCATAGGTGGGCTGCACTGACAGGATGCGCCGGGTCTCCCCTAGGGTTGGGGCACAGTGATTAACCCCAGGCACACGCCCCCAGCCCACCTCCCTCAACCAGGAGTCCAGGCCCCCAGCCCCCACCTCCCTCAGACCCAGGAGTCTGGGCCCCCAGCCCCCTCCTCCCTCAGACCCAGGAGTCTGGGCCCCCAGCCCCCTCCTCCCTCAGACCCAGGAGTCCTGGCCCCCAAACTGCCCTCTCAGGGACCAAACCTCAGTGCACACCTGTCCTCTTGAACTGACGTGTCCACATGCACTTGCCCTCCCTGGTGCACTGCCCGCAGTCGGCAGCCCCGCAGGCAGCCTCTGAGCAGTTCCCTGCCCAGAAGACCTCCCGCTGATTGATCCGACAGTCATTCTCCGAGGTGCAGGACCCATTGCGCCCGATGCAGGCACCCTCCGGACAGTTGGTGCACCACTTACAGCGGGGGGCAGATGCCTGCTGGCGGGGACAGGCTCCATGGGGTTCTCAGGGCCCCCAGCATCCCTCCAGGCACAGCTCCTCCCACCCAATCCCAGCTGAAGAGCATGGTAGTTCCCAAGCCACCCCCCAACCTCGCTCCACTCACCTCTCCATCTCCAGGCTGCAGGGTCCTTGGATGGCGGGCCAGGCACTCACTGCAGGTCCGGAGACGTCGACATTCCTCAGAAGAGCGAGGCATTGGGGAGCAGGGGGGAGCCCCACAGCCCAACCTGGGGAGGCACGAGGCCTTGGCTTGTCATGCCCAGCCAGGCCCCATCCTTCCTCCTCCCGTCCCAGCCTCTTCCTGGTGCTTCCTGAACATCGTCCTGCAGCCCCGAGTGTGCCCCACACTGCACTCGGCACAGAGCTCACAAAGCTGCTCCTTCTCCAGCCCACTTGCTGTGGCCCCACGTCCACCTGCCGCCCAGGCCAGAGACACTAGACCATCCCTCACATCCTCCTGCCCCTCTGCCACCACGGCTTTCTGCCTCCTGACTTTCTCTGGCCGTCCCCTCCTGCCCACCTCTGCAGCCTTTCGTTCAGTTCAGGCCTCTTCCCCTCACCCTGGCCTCCTGTCTAGTCTCTACCTGCAGCCTTCCCTCCCTCAAAACAGCCTCCAGGGCTCCTTCTGCCCAGGGCTGCCCCTGCCACGTCCTGCACAAACCCTTGTGGCTCCCCGTCACTCAGTGGAGGCCCACAATCCTTTACCCCAACTCCTTGGAAGCAATGTGCTTCAGAACTTCCCAGATTTTAGAAAAGCAGTGGGTGTACCAACTGTTACATAACACCCTTGTGGAGGCTGGGGGAGCACCCCATAAATCCAACCCTTTAATATTTCCGCAGTGAAGACGGTGGCACATTTCATCAGGCAAATAAGCTGAGTCTGTGCTAAACCCACGCCAGCACTTTCAGCTTCCCCAGATGTTCAGCTCCCGGAACCACAGGGGAGGGGTCTGTGGACCCAGGCGGGGCCCAGAGCCTCCCAAGCATCAGAAGTCCTTTCAGAGCCGACCCACCCAACTTCCCAGTCTCATTTTCCCCAGACTGAGGTGGTCTTTCAAATATGCCAGGCGTAGCCCCACTTCTGAAGCTTCGCCGGGGTCCAGTCCCCTGGTCATTCAGAGCCCAGTGCAGACCCAGCTCCTCCAGGAAGCATTCTGGGATGACTCTGCAGCCCACACACAGGGGCCCCCAGCACACCCTGCCAGTGAAGAGCTGCCCATTTCCCTACATGAGCTGGTATCCCAGCCTGGCCTAGCACAGAAGCCCCTTCAGAGAGCACCAGTACCACCCTCCCCTGAGCTGTCAGCCACCATGGTTACCTGTGGGCCTGGTCCCCAGACCAGCAGGCCCCATGGCACCAGGTGCAGGCCCCAGACTGGTTGCAAGCTTCAGGCGAGGGCAGCAGGCGACAGGGGTCAGGGGGCAGGGTCAAGGCCAGCAGGCGGCCCAGGGCCACTCCCCCAAAGCCTCCTGAAATATACAGTCGGCTGCCCACTGCCGCCACAGCATGGGCCACAGACTCCTCCATGGGGGGCCCCACAGAGGCCTGGCCTAGGGAAAGACAGAGCAGCGATCAGGAAGAAAACTGGCAGGAGACTGGGGAAGAGACCTACACTAAGGCACCAGTCAGAGAGGGACACCGAGCAAGCAGTGAGACAGTCTGAGGAGAGACGGACACAGCAGGACAGGGAGACACAGGTACAGCCGGACAGGGTCAGGGAACCGAACAGACAGCAAAACAAGAGAGGGAGAGAGACACATAGAGAAAAAAAGCAACAGAGTGAAATTACAATTGGGGATAAACGTTGCGATACAGCTACAAGAGTTGTTTCTTTTCTTCTTACACAAGTGCCAAGTGCCTGACGGAAGCTCTGACTGCCAGGCACCCTTTTCAAAGAGGCACACGTGTCAAGGAAGGCTGCCTGGGATGGACACACTGCAGCCGCAGGACCAGGAAGAGCTGGCTGCCTCCCCCTCTGGGGCTCCTTTGTTTTATAGAACTTGGTTGATTTCAATATCTGACCATTTGGGCTACTTGTTTTCTCTTCCTACCCTTTAAATTCCTGCTCTTATATTTTAAATTCACCCATAATGAGTGAGCCAGCAGAAACCCTAGGCCCCCACCATGGATTCCAATAAAAGCAGAAAAATAAAATTTTCAAAGGTAAATAAAAGGAAGGAGGGCATCCCCCTGGGTGTTTAGGGGACAGGAGCTGTGCTGGAGCGCCTGAGGGGAACCAAGTAACTCCCAGTGAGAGGGACAGCAAAGGACTTACGGGTGAGGTCGGGCAGGAGCCAAGTGTTGCAGTTGACCTGGTAGAGCAGCACCTCGCTGCTGAACTCATCGGGGTCCGAGCGCCCCCCCAGGACCACCATGGTGTCCCCCAGCAGGGCCGAGGCGTGGAAAAGTCGGGGGCGGGGCTGTTGGGGAGACAGGAGGCAGAATGACCCCTCAGAGCCCGCAGTCCTCTGCTCACTCTCTCAGCCCACGGCCACCCCGAATCCCCCTAACCTGAGCCCCACCAGCCTATCCCCCATCCAAACCTTCCTCAGACCTCACTTCTGTCCTCCAGGAAAACTCCCTCATTCCTCAGCAGTCCCAAAGCCATCTTCCTTTCCCAAAGTCCCACACCCTGTGCTACTACCCAGCAACCTAGCCCAGACTGCTGGAGATGCACCCCACAAATTTGTGTAATCTCACCAGCTGGGCTGGGGACGTCTGGGTGAGGCCTGGGTCTCTTACTTCCTCCTCCCTCAGTCTAGACCCAGGAAGGGCTTGGAAATATGTCGATGGACAGAAAACGCAATTGTCCCTAACCAGCAGATCCAGGGTTACACATTCTCCCACAGACCCACTGGTCTCCTTTGGCCTTGAAGGCAGGAAGTGTAAGGAGCCTCAGTCCCCGGGCAAACGGGGAGTTCCAGATGGGGAGGCCAGGAATGGGCGGGGCCTGCCAGGGCTGCACCAAGAGTGGGACCGAGCTGGGGCAGAACCCTGGCCTCTGAACTCCTTGTCCAGGAGTCTCTCCTCTGGGCCAGGGACAGCAGATAGGGAGACATGGGATGCCGCAGCTCAGTTCAGGGGCCTGGGAAGGAGGGGGACTAGGAATCCAGGGTTGAGCTAGTCCCCAGATCACTGGGATGGGGAGGCCCCTTCCCTCCCACCCTTTACCTCCATATGTCTAGACCTCCTTTCCTGACCTTTGCCCCCTGAGAAGGGGCCAGCAGGCTCCAGGTGCGGTCAGGACAGTGCAGGGAGTAGAGCTCGGAAGACGGAGCTGCCAGCTCCACGTGGAAGCGGAAACCCCCAAATACGTAGAGGGAGTCCGTGGCCTCGTGATACACGGCAGAATGACCATAGAGACCTGGCAGGGGTCAGGGGAAGGGTGAGAACAGAGGCTGGCAAAGGCCTGGTGATCAGGCAGACAGCCCCCCACCCCGCCGCCTTCCTGAGTTCCCCTTCTCGTGACCACAACACCTCCCCAGGCCCTGAGGCCACAGACTTAGGAGACCCCCCGCAACCCTCCCTCTCCCTTGAGTTAAAAGGATAACAATCAGAGTCTGGGAAAGAGGAGAGGGAGACTGGGGTGGCCAGAATATCCTGGGGAGAGTGACCCAAGAATGCAGAAGGAGACACAGACAGGAGAATACCTGGTGGACAGTGATCTAGGCCCTGGGGGAGGGAGATACTGGACAGGAAGAGGGCAGCTTACCGTGGAGTCAAGGGGAGGGGTGTTAAATAGAGACACTGAACTTCTCATTCTCGAGACGGTACCCTGAGAATCTTGGTAGGGGTCAGCAGGAAGACAGGGAGATAAGAAGACATGAAGTTGGGGGTGGGCAGTGACCATAGAGTATGGAAGTGGACAGAGAGCCTACACAAAGCCCTGGATGGCCAGGAGGTCAAAGGCACTGTGCTCTCCTGTCTCTAGCCCCACCTGTGGGGGGTGTCCCGCTCTGAGCGCCGGATACCCAGGTGCCAGTTGTCAGCTGGTACTCAAAAAGCTGCTGGTTGAAACCATTCTCAGGGGAGTAGCCGCCCACCAGGAGCAGAGACAGGCCTCGGCGGGCAGTGAGGGTGTGTCCGGCAACAGCAGGCAGTTCCACAGTCTGAGGGGTCTGAGGGTCAGAGGGCATAGGTCACAGGAGGCCAGAAGTCAGGGGTCATCTTGAGGGTAGAAGAGATTCAGAACTCCCCACACTCTTCTTGAACTGCTAAGGGGACAGGGTGCTGCCCGGGGCTGTCAGACCGCAGGCCCTCCGACCAGCCCTGGTCCCAGCAGGCGTGCAGTAGACCTCTTGCCATTTCTGCCTCTCAGTGTCACTTCTTCAACTAGGAGCAACCTGTGTTCCCTTGGGAAGCCCTTGCCCCTCTGCCCTTGCTCTGGCTGCAGAGGGCTGACTACCTGCTCCACAGACTGTGTCCCAGCCTGTTCGACCATGGCATCATATCCCCTTGGCCAGAATACAGTGTGACCCAGGGTGGCCAATGAAATTCAATTCTGGGACTTCTGCTGTAGCCCAGGGTGTAAGTCATGTCCTCTGGGGATGAAGTGGCAGGAGCTCCCTGGTCATCTTTGCCAGAGCCCGGTTATGGGGCCTGGGGGTGGGGAGAGATGCTCACCTTCTCCTGCCGCCACTGCAGGGTGGTCAGGTTGAGGACCCAGAAGTCTCGGGCAATGCCCCCAGCCGTGAGCCCCCCCAGAAGGTACATGGCACCACGGCCAGAGGGCACATAGGCAGCTGCATGGAAGGAGCGGGGTGAGGGGCCTGGGCCCCCGTCCTCAGCTCCTGCCAGCATCTGGGTCCACCGCCACTCACTCACTGAGTACCTGGCATCAAGATGCAAAAAAGCAGCCTCACTGTCCAGTCATCCCAGTATCCCAGCAACCCCTGAGTGACCCGCACCTTCCTCAGCAGGTATCCCAGCATCCTAGCATCCTCTGGGGTGACTCTTCGAAGATAGTTACCTTATCATCCCCCAGGGCGGCACCACCCACTTAAATAAGTGTCCACCCCTGAGGTGAGCCTCCAATGACAAGTGTCACAGTCTCCTTTGGAGGTGTCCTTTTTCTGCACCCTTGAGAGGACTCTTGGGTGACAGACATCCAGCATCCCCTGAGGTGAACTTCTCTCATTCAAGTATCACACCTCCCCAGGGCAGTTCTCACCTGTACAGATTTCCCAGCAGCCCCTGGGGAAGGCCTAGACCTCCAAACATCCACAAGGTGGCATCAGGTCCCTCCACCATGGTATGCCCCAGGCGGTGCAGGAAGCGGCTAGCAGTGTCCTAAGGGTGGGGGTGAGGACATGAGGGGCCAGGCTAGGGTCATGACAAAGTGTTAGGCTGAGTACAGGGTCTGGGGGGTGGTCCCAGGAGTGGAAGAGGGAGAAGGATCCAGGCTGTGGGGCACCTCCCCAGACACAAGCCCACCACAACTCACAGCTGAAAGGCGGCTGTCCATGAGGGTCTCCCAGACCAGCTGCCCACCATCCAGCTTCGTGGCACAGTTGGGGCCCCCGAAGCCCTCGGCACAGATGCACACACCCAGGCTCTGGAGGACAGCAGGATGCTCAGCAGGAGCCCCGAGTACCACCCCACCCCACCTAGCTCACCCTGTCCCACCCGTACCTGGTTACAGGTCCCTGCCCCGCTATGGGCATTGCAGTTTTCAGGACACAGAGCCATGCGGCAGTGTGGGCCAGCCCAGCCCTGGGGACAGCGGCAGAGTCCAGCACCGGTGGCCCCGTCCTGGGGTACACACTCCTGGGGAACAGGACAGCTCCCAGGGCCCCCTGACCCACAGCGGGCGGAGCTCACTGAGGCATTGAAGCCCCAGGACGAGGAGCCGTTGGCCTCCCAGTGCAGCACGAGCAGCCCTGTTGGGAGAGGGGAGAAGCAGGTAGCAGAGCCAAGTCCAGACACTACTCCACCCCCAGGTTTTGAGAAAAACCAGTGTCATTGGGCAAGGAAGCACGGCACCTGATCATCTATAATCACTGCACACCCTCTCCCTCATCCAGCCCATCAAGTTCTGATGGGTTTTTCTTTTTCCCCAATGGTTTTGAAGCCTACATTTCTCTCATGTTCACTGACTGCTGGCTATTTCCTCAGTAGTCTAGCCTGGCCACCAGCACCATCCCCCACTGGTCTTCCTGGCTCCAGAACACTCTGCCCTTCACTGCATCCCATGTGATCCTTCAAAAACACGAACCTGATCCTGTCACTCACAAGCTCCACACCTTCCAGAACTTGTTACTGTTCTTCTGTAAAACCAAGTCTCCTTAGAACGAGTTCCAGGATGGGAGGATGGGGATTAATGATATGTAAAAAATGTCTCAATAAAGTTATATGAAAAAGAAAAAGAAAAAGAAAAAGAAAAAGGGCCTTGCAAGCTTTCTGACCTCGTCACCTCCCCCTCTCAGGCTCTCTGGCTCCAGGGCCAGGCCCCCTTCCTGCTTCTCCGGTCCTGGACACCTGCAGATCCTACACCTGGAGGAGTCCCCCTTGCCCACACTGCCCCCTAGAGTCCTCAAGTGAAACTGCACTTCTGCACAGAAGCCCTTGGGTACTACCCAGATATGCAACGCTCTCTATTCCATTTCCTTTTATCCCTCACTATTCTGAGTATACTTTGTTCAGTGTCACACGCGTGTGCTGAATCCAGGAAGGCGGAGCCTGTGCTGCAACCGTAGCATCTAGCACAGGCCCAGCTCACCACAGGTGGGCAGTAAACACTTGGTGAGTGGAAGGGAATGAGGGCCCATAGGTTCTATGCTCACCGAGAGGGCTCTGCAGGGGCTAACTGCAGCCCTGCCTCTCTCCCCCAGCCTTGGTGCCACAACTGCCATGGGCAACAAATTATTTCTAGTGCATCGCCATCAACATCAGCTGGGTTTCACAGCCCTGCAGATGAGTCCTGGTTATGGGGCTGTGCCCCCAATCCTGACAGTCAGCCAAACCTCCTGAGGACATAATCAGCCCTGGTAGAGAACCCCAGCCTGAGGAGACACTCGGGGGCCCTCACACCAGCCCTTCTGTGTATCGCAAAGACATGTCCCTTTTGGCCCTTCTCTCCAGAGGCAGCCCAGTAATATTCCATTTGCCTCTCAGATGAAGAAACTGAGACCCAGAGGTGGCAAGGGATTGCCCCACCCAGCAAGTCAGTGGCAGAGCTGGGCTGGGTCTTAAGCCCATCTTGGTCAGCAAGCTGCAGGGGAGCAAGGGATACACAGCCCAGGACAGAGGTCCCACCTCCCCAGGCACCGTACCAGACAGGGCCTGCACAGTGAGGGGCCTGTCCCGCCGCTGGCCGCAGAAGGCAGCAATGAGGCTACGGTCCGACTGCACCACACCAGTGTCCAGGAAGCGTGGGAAGCCATCAAAGGCCAGCACGTAGCTCAGCTGGAGGAGTGCAGAGCTGAGGGTTAGGAGATGCTGAGGATGACAAAGAGGGGCGCTCGGGGTCTGGGAGGAGGAGTTCAAGTGCAGAGGACAAGCTGAGACAAGCTGAGACAGGGAAATGGGCTGTTTGCACCTGCTGGGCAGATGGTCAAACTGTGGCCTGGAGGCCACCAGTCCCCCTCCTGTGTTGATAGCAGACGTGGCTATCAACCAGGTACTCTCACCTGGAGCCTCTTTCTCAATACACAACTCCTGGAAGCCACTACCATTGGTCAGAACTGGCACATGGGATAAATGTTTACCATGCCTGGGCTGAGGAAGGGGAGTTTGAAGATCTGGGGATTAGAGACTCAGAGTCCAGGAAATAGTAGGTGACCTGGCAAATAGGAGGGTCTGTGGTCTTAGAAATGAAGGGTTGGGGTCACAGGAACAGAGTTTGGGGCTTGAAGGACAAAAACATGGGAACGTTGGAGTCAGGGTCTAAGGACTCAGACTGGGAGGGGAGGCACGGGTCTGAAGCCTAGCGCCCTCGGAGCTCACCGTGCAGGGGGTGCTGCTGTCGGGGGAGAAGGTGAGGGTGAGTGGTGGACACTGGGTCCCAGGAACACAGGGCTGCAGCACCTCGGTGGCCGAGACAACCCACACACAATATAACAGGCCTGGCTCAGTTCTTGCTGCCCCACCACCTGGAGGCAGCAGCCCCCCAACCCGGCGGGAGCCCAGTGCCACTGAGGACACATTGGTGAGGAGGGCGCGACCCCCACACTCCCGGAAGCAGGAGCCACCGGCCCTGGGAGACAGAGGAAAGCCAGTGTCAGACCAGTCCTGCCCCATCCCACGTCGCCCGAACCCCTACCCCACCTGTCTGGCCCTTGGCTCACCGGGGGTCCCCATAGTAGCCAGGGGAGCAGAGCTGGCAGTGGGCACCCTCAGTGTGGTCCTGGCAGAAGCAGAGCCCGCTGAGGTTGTCACAGTGGCCGAGGCGTGGGTCCCCGTGCTCATTGCATTGGCAGGGTCGGCAGCCGCCCGAGCCCGTGGCATTGCCAAAGCTGCCGGGCCGGCACCGCTCACAGTGCTCCCCCCAGGTCCAGTCTGTGGAAGCCCCAGCAGGCAGGACGCAGAGTCAGGGGTGAGGGTGGGAAGGGGCCTGCCCAACTGGCTCAGCTGATCCCTGACCTCACCTGGCTGCTTCAAAGGAGGGTAACCAGGGACGACTTGGGAGACTAGCAAGGCCCAAGAGGGGGAACTGAGGCCCCGCCAAAGAGGTGGGTGCCACTGAAGCCTGTCTGGGGTCAGGAGCAAGCAATGGGGCAGGGGGACCCAGAGCTGGGTGAGGGGACACTGAAGCCCATGCAGAGAACAGGAAATTGGGGCCAGTCCAGGGGCGTCCAGGAGGAGGGCCGCTCACCCTGGCACTCATCGCAGAAGCCAGGCCCCTGTTTGCGGCAGTGGCTGTGGAAATTGCAGCCACAATCTCGGGAGCAGCGGGGAGCAGGGGGTCCCGGAGCAGGTGTGGGTGGGGGCAAATCAGACGTCCAGCCCAGGTCACACACGCAGATGAAGTCGGGGGGACCGCTGCACACACCGTGACCACAGTCCTCCAGGCACCTGAGGGGCCGTGGCACGGATGGGGGAAGGGCTGGGCAGGCCCAGACTCCCCAAGGCATCCCTGTCACCCCACTCAACTCCATCATCTCCATGGCAACACCATTGCAAGCTACTGCCCACACTGGTCCAGGACTACATGGGTGGCCCTGTCTCCAAGGTAACCCCATCACACATGGTAACTTCTGTCTCTATAGTAACCACATATCACCACTAGTGATCTGTTCTCTATGAAAACCCCTTTTCAACTTGGTCCTCCTCCATCTCCATGGCAACTCTGAAGACTATGGTCCACAGTCTGTGGGTGCCTTGTCTCCACAGTAACTGGCGTTATGCTGGGGGCCCTATCACTGTTATGAGGACATAGTCTGCAAGGTAGAAACCTGTGGCTCACTGCGGGTGCTGGTCCATGGGAGGGATTCCCAAATCAAGATCACTTCCTCCCTCCATCTCCGCACATCCCGGCCCGGGGCAACATCTCCATGGAAACCCAGTCCCACTCACGTGCGATTGCAGTATGTAATGCCATCTCCCTGGTAGCCCCGCTGGCAGTGACATTCATAGCTGAGGGGCGTGTTCAAGCAGGTGGCCCGAAGGTGGCACCGTGCCAGGCCCAGGCGACACTCATCCACATCTGGACAGCGGGCATATGCCCAGCGGGCAGGGAGGGCCACGGACAGACCCAGGCCCTCCCCCACCCACAGGGAGCAGTTACCCCCACCAAGGGGCCCGGAGAAGTCCCCCTGGAGGCACCTGGTGGGTGGGGGATTGAAGAAGGTGATGGAGTGGGGAGAGATGACAAAGAAACAAGAGGCAGAAACAGTGACGGGGAGAGAGGAGGCCAATCAGAGAGAGAGAGAAATATGAACATGGGGAGAGAAACAGGACGAGAAATGGAAGTGATGGAGAGACACCAAGAGAAGTCCGACGAAAATGATTTTGAAAGACAAGAGAGACAGAAACAGGGATATAGTGAAAGGGAGAGACAAGGAGATAGAACCAGAAAGTCGAGAATAAAGACACAGAAAGAAAGATGAAAGAAAACAAGTCACAGGAAAAGGGAAAGTGGACAGGGAGAAAGAGAGAAATAAGGGGAAGGGGAAGGGAAAAAACAGAGACGATGGTCAGGAAAAGGCAGAGAGGCAGAGAAACAGAACAGCTGTTAGAATTAGGGCCGTGGAGAGCTACCCCCCATCCCACCCATCCACCTGCCCCACCTCCCAGGCCTCACCGTCCCAGCGTGGGGTTGTCCTCATTGCCACACCAGCCACACTCATGGCTCTGCAGACACTCGTGGCAGGTCAGGAAGCGGTCACAGCTCCGGCACCGTGGCTCCGAGTGCACGCTGCAGGGCGACAGTGCGGGGGGTGTCAGAGTCCAGCCCCCGCACCTGCCTCCACCTTCCCCTCTGTGAGCCCCGCCACCCAGCCATCACCCTGACCGCACCTGTCGTCCCAGCCTCGGCAGCCCCCATATGGGTACCGGGCCAGGTAGGCAGCAAACAGAAAGCAGGTGTGGGTGGACTGGCACCAGGCACACTGGCTTGAGTTGGCCAGGCAGTCCTCACAGGTCAGGCGCCTGAGGGTGAGAGTAGGGTCGGGGTCATACCATGGCTGGTCCGTACACCCCCCCACACCTGCTCCCTGGGCCAGAGGGGCTCACTGGCTGCAGAGCGGGGGACACTCCTCCAGGCTCTTCAGGGCACCCCGACCCCGGCCCCGCCGGCTGCACGCTGCATCCCCTTTGCGGTTGGTGCTCTGATGCCACTCACAGAAGGGGTCCTGGGGGTTACAGAAGACCCCAGCTTAGCCCTGTCCCTTGGGCTCCCAGTGTCCTGCCTCCCCCACCTGCTCCACCCCTGAGACTACCCCTCTGAGCCCCCTCCCTCCCCAACTGCCTGCCTCTCAAGACTCCCTTTCAGCCAATAACATCCATGGCTTCTGCCTGCCCAGCACCCATTCCCTTTTGGGCACTAGCATTCTTTGTACGGTCAAGGTGGGGCTGGTTCAATCCTGGCCTCATTGACTGGTCCTAGAGCTGGCACAGGACCCAACCAGAGTGAGTAAAATGCTCTCCTGGGACGTCTGTTGACCTGGAGGGTGAATAGGGTAGGGACAAAGTGCTTTCTCTCCACTTGGCTGAGCGGGTGTATGCAAGTCTGGAGCCTGTGGCTCCCTCGCCACACCCAGGCGTTGACCCTCCAGGAAAGTACGGTGTGAACTGCTGGGTGTCTCTGGCCTGAAGACCTGCTCTGGGACCCTGCAGCCTGAGCCCATAAAGATCCCTCTGGTGAAAAGGCACCAAGTTGGGTTTTCCGGCCCCTATGACAGGGAGATTCCTGAGTGCCAGCCCTCTCCTCTGCTCCCCACTGAGCTCTTGCCTGCAGATCAAAGACAATGGCCCCAGCTCTCTCCCCCAACCACCACCCATGGGGCCCCTCGCCTGATCAGGTCACGCCTGCTTTGGCTGCCTCCAACTTGAAAGTGCCCCTCTGTGGCCTGGCAGGCACCTGGGTGCAGGCGTGGCAGTCGCGATGCTCCTCACAGAGGGGGCAGAGGGCAGGCACCAGCACCAGCAGGGACCCACTGTCCCCGCAGTGGGCCCCACTCTGGCGCAGGTGGCAGGTGGCGCTGGTCAGGCACCAGCCGCAGCCCTGGTCAGCCAGGCAGCCCAGGCAAGAGGAGTAGGAGGCGCAGGCCGCTGAGCGGTAGGGTTCCAGGAAGAAGAAGGAGATCTCCTGGGGGAGGGGCATAGGAGGTCAGGGGTCTGTGCCTCAGCTTTGGGGTCAGGAGTAGAGGTTTGGGTCAGAGTTTGGATCTAAAGACTTCGGTGTTTAGAGACAAGGCTGAGAACTCCGGCACACACAAGGTTAGGATTTAGGCCATCAGCAGACAAAAGGGGGACCAGGGTTTGAAACAATCTAGAGATCAGAGATCAAAGTATGGAGGGCAGAAGTCAGGGGCGGTGGGGTCAGGGCAGGGCAGAGGTTGGAGTATTGGATCAGGTCAGAGTCTGGGGGTCAGACAGTGGGGTGTGGAGGGTGCAAGGTGAGTCTAGAGTTCAGAAGCCCAGGTTTGTGGCCAGGGGTTCAGAAAGCCCAGGGCACCTGAGGTCCAGGCCTGAGTACTCACACTGCCACCAGGCACGCCGGTGCGGTCCCACAGCAGCGTGAGCTCGCTGTGCCCAGGGCCTGCCGAGCCGTTGAGCTGGCCCCGGATCTCCACAGCATACTTATGGCTCCGGCCGGGCAGCGGGAAGAGACGAGCAGACCCTGGGCGCTGCAGCCGCCTTGTCTCCTTCTCCTGCTGAGCTGCCCAGCGCCCCACCTCCTCCTAGGGTGGGGTGAGGACAGACAGGGGCCTCAGGACCCTCCACAGCCCCTGACCCGGGAAACCTCTGAGCACTTCAGACCCACCTAGCAGCCTCCGCCTCCTGGGAAGAAGAGGGGCACGGTTCCTCAGACTCTGAGAACCTCCAAGTGTCCCCAAAGCCACCAGTGACCCTCCTCCTCAGGGGAATCTGACTTGCTAGGACAGACCTTCCCCACCTTCTTTAAAACCTCCCCACCAAAGCGTGTCCACAGAACACCCCAGGGCCCTCCCTCCGCTGAGGACACATCTCCTCGCTCTGGTTTCTCCCCGTCCCCCTGCACCACACACCCCTACCCCTGGACTGACCGTAAACAGCCCTCTGAGTGCCCCGGGCACCCTCACCATGTTCTCTGTGTCAGGGCCACGGGCCATCTGGGCCAGGACATGGAGGCGCTGGGCCCGGGCCCACACGGCCACATCCTCGGCCCCTGGCCCGCCAGGCCCTCCTGGAAGCAGTGGGTGGATGAAGCCACGGTAGACCAGGGACACGTCGGTCTCTGGGCTGGGTGTCAGGGTGATGGTTGTGCTGCGGACGATCAAGACCTGTGCCGGCCAGGGACAGGTGTGCATGAGAGCTCTCTGCATGGCCTCCAGTCCCCACCCCTCAGGCCACAGCAGAGCCAGAAACGACCAGGCAGCTCCACCTCCTTCCTATTTCATGGAATGAAAGACTGAGGCCAGGGGAGGGGAGGCTGTTCACCCAGGGCCACTCTGGGAGAAGAGTCAGGGCGCCAACTCAGAAAGCAAACAACAGGGTCCCAGCCCTGCTCATCCCCACCCCTCAGGAAACATCAAGATCCTCTTCCCAAACGGCCCAGCTTTCCACCGAGGCCCTCAGGAGTCCAGATCGAAAAATGAAACAGCATCACTTCACTACGGGGTTTGGGAAACTTCCAGGTTAGCGAACACACCCATGTGCCGGAAGGGTGTTGCACCCCAACCCCATGGGGCAGAAACCCCTGTGCTCAAATCAAGCCCCTGGACCGCACCCCACGTACCATATTCTCGGTTATACAGCAACCAAGTATGCAAGGTTCTTTTTTTTAAAGAGATCCCAGATACAACATTCAAAGTGATGAACATATGACGTGATTTATTGCTTGTACGTGTTTTTGTAATTGCAAATGAATGGAATGACCCAGTGCTCATCGTGGAAGACTGCTTAAGTAAACAGCAGCGCCTTGGCACATTTCCCCAGTTCTCTGATGGGAGGATTGCCGGGATGTGTGAAGAAGAAAAGGAAGTAGTAATACAGTGTGGGTAGTATACTACTTTTTGTGCAAGAAAGAAAAATGATTAAAAGTCACATTTACTTGTATTGGAATAAGTAGACTCTGGGAGGAGATAAGAGAAACCCAAACAGGTCTGGGGGGCATTGGGGCGGCCTCGAGTCGGGGAGCATGGGAGCCATCTCCCCACACTGAGGAGGTGGGGAGTGGGGTAGATGGGAGAGACGTGCGTGGATGTTCACAGCAGCACTATTCACAACAGCAAAAACGTGGAAGCAGCCCACTTGTTTATCGGCTGACGAATAGGTGTGGCGCAGCCACGCAATGGAAGATCACTCAGCCATGGAAAGGAATGACGTTCTGATGCACGCAACACATGGACGAGCCTCAAAACCATCACACTCAGTGAAAGAAGCCAGCCACAAAAGGCCCCACATTGTGTGATTCCCTCTGTATGACACATCTACAGCTAGCAAACCCAGAGACAGAAAACAGGGGAGGGGCTGCCAGATGCCAGGAGAGAGGGGACTGGCGGGGCTACCTCATGGTAACTTCTCAGGTGACAAACATGTTCTGACCCTAGCTCCCAGGTGGCACACACAAGGCCCGCAGGCCCCCCACCTTGTTTCTACCCGGCAGCAGCACCGAGCTCTCACTTAACTGTTAAGGAGCAGTTACATCCATACAGTCCTACAATTATATCCAGCCCTTGAAGGCAACCTCGAGGCTGACGTGGCCCCCAGTGAAAATGAGTCTGACACCCCTGCCTTAGATCGTGGTGAGAGCTGCACAATATTGTGAGCGTTCTAAATGTCACTGATGGTACATTTCATGTTATGTGTATTTTACCATGACTTTTAAAAATGTTTTTAACTCAATAAGGAAAATCAAACCCTTGAATGTAAAGACCTACGGGGTAAACACGAGAGTGATAAAGATCCATTTGGAAAACGACAGCCCTAGGACCAGCCCTTTAACACTCGCATTGGGGCCCGCCCCCAGCTCCCCACCTTGTCAGGCTGGGAGGCATTGGGTGGCTGCTGGAAGGTGAGCAGGTGTAGGCCAGGCAGGAAGCTCTGGGTGACGCAGGCCTCCAGGGAAGTGACGAAGACAGGTGTGGGCCCCCACCAGCCCACGGTGCCTGAGATCTGCTCTCCTCGGCAGCGGGCCTGCTCTGTGAGGGCAGGAGGGTGGGGGGTGGGGTCAGTGTGGGGTGCAGCACCGTCCCCTCCCACACTGCCACTGGTCACTCACCAGGCCGAGGGAGGCAGCTCTCGTTGTGCACGCACCAGCCCAGGGCGCCGGGCCCCCGGGGAGGAGCAGCCGGGCTGCTGAAGGCCAGGCAGGCCTGACAGTCACCCAGGAGGCGCCCCAGGCCCAGGCAGCTGGCGGCTGGACACTGCAGAGAAGGAAGGGAACAGGGGTCAGTGTGCACTGGGGCTTAAAGGATCTGGAAAGGGCTGTGAATTTAGGAGTTTAGGGGTAGAAGGGGTCAGGAAATTATAGAAGAGCATTGAAAGCCAATTTGATTGAGGAAAGATCAAAAGATAGGGCCTGGGGATGTGGATACAGGTGAGTTGAAAAGGGTCTGGGAGAGGGTCAAAGCTCAGGGGGTCAGCAGTCAGGAATCAGGGATGCTGATCTTGGATGTGAAAACAAGTCTTCCCGGTGTGCAGGGAAGTCCTTCTCCACTTGGTTTCGGCACAGGGAGACACTGAGGACTGGTCTCTGTGCTAGGGGCCAGGGTCAGGACAGTCACTCACAGCCCCCGAGGGGGTACCAGGAGGCAGTGCGGCTTGGCAGGCCCCCTGACACCAACTGCATTCAGGGTCTCGGGAGCAGACACTGTGGTCCGTGTACATGGAACAGTAGTCCAGGTGGTACTGCAGAGAGATGGGGGTGGACGCAGGGGCTCCTCAGACAGGGGCCTGCTTCCCATATCCCCACTCATATTGATCATCCTAGGGAACCCCGAATGCTCAGCACCCCGAGGACCCCATCTAATCCTCTTCCAGTGCCAGGGACCACTGCTCCTCTGCCCTCCGCCCCAGGGACCTCCATTCCTCCTCCCCTTGAACCTGGGAACCAATATCTCTACTCTCATGGCCCTAGGGACTCCCAATGCTTATCCCAAGAACCCCCAACTTTCTCCCTCATCTGTGGGAACCGTGCCACCCTCTCCCTATCACCTCAATACTCACATCCGGGGCAGGTGCTTGGAACACAAAGGGAGGCACCTTGTAGGCCATCAAATCCCCACGGGGCCGGCCACTGTACCCACCAGCCACCAACAGGACACTGCCACCAAGCACAGCTGCCACATGTGAGTACCGACCACTCGGAGGTGCTGCTCGGCCTAGAAGAACACAGACCCCTAGGACATGGGGCCCCCAAACCCCCTACCACCTGCATGGCTCCCCTACCGAGACTACCACCCCTGGCTCTCCTAAGCCTCAGCCCAGACTCCTGGCTCCTGCCTAAACCCACCTGCCCATGGAAGCCCTCCCAGCCGGCCTGGCCCTGCACCAGCTCCAGTCCTTTCTCTCCTAGGTTCCCACAGCCCCAGCCACTCTACCTTTCAGGCAGACCACGATCTTTGGTTCAGAAAAACTTGGGTTTAAATCCTGGATTTAACATTTACTGGGGTTCAAATCATGGATCGACTACTAACTAGCTGTGTAGCCTTGGGCAAGACTCAACATCTCTGAGTCTGGGTCCCCTCCTCTATGAATGGAACCATCGCCCTGCCCTTGGGGAGCTGCTTGGCTCTCACCTGTTTTTGTCTGCCTGGCATTAGCTTCCCTTCTGGTGACAGTCTCTGAGCTTCTCCTGGAAAACCACCTTCTCCCTCTCGCAGGCCACAAGGCACAAGCCAAGCTATCCCTACCTCTGGCAGAAGCAGGGCTTTAGCCCAGGCCTATCAGCGTCAGTGACTAGTTCGGGGATGTAACTCAAGTCCTAGAGGTCTTGGGAAAAAAGAACACTCTCTTCCCTCTGGGCATTTGAAAGGGTAGAATATCACCCCAGAACCGCTGGTGACCATCTACGAAAGGCAGAGAACTGGAGAGAGAAATTGCTGAGGCCATCATGTGAGCACCTGGATCCAGCCCAGCTGGAACTCACTCAAATTAGCCAAGAAATTCTCCCTTTTGCTTAAAACTAGTTGGGTTGGATTTCTGTCACTTAAAACCAAGAGTCCTGCCCTGGCTGATGTGGCTCAGCGGATTGAGCACCAGCCTGCAAACCAAAAGGTTACAGGTTTGATTCCCTGTTAGGACCCAAGCCTAGGTTTTGGGCCAGGTCCCCAGCTGGGGGCACGCAAGAGGCAACCAACTGATGTATCTCACATATCACTGTTTCTCTCCCACTCTTCCTCCCTCCCTTCCCCTCTCTCTAAAAATGAATGAATAAAATAAAAAACAAGAGTCCTGACCAACAGGAAGGTGGTCAGTGATTGGCGACTCCCCCACCTTCTCACTGAACCTGAACGCTCCATAAGCCCATGGGACTCGGCCCACGGAATCACAGACCACAGAGGTAGAAGAGGCCTCCAGAAACCTCACACTCTTGCCTGCCCAGCAAAGGGTCCTAAAAGAGGGATGGGGCAGGCAGAGGAGTCCTGGATTGGAGAGCTCAAAGGTCAGGCCCAGGCTTTATTCCTGATGGGGTGGGGAGAACAGAGAGGCCTCTGGGAAGTCCACAGGCCCCTGAATGATATGTCCACTTTGTGTATACAAATGTTTTTCTGAGAGAGGGGCCTGCCGCTCTCTTCTGATTCCTAAAGCAGTCTCTGACCTAAGGAATTGGAAAGGCTCTCCACACCCCCTTCTGGGAGGGCTGTCATTGCTGTCAGAAAGGCGTCGTGTAGAGCCCTTCACCAAGCTGTCCTCAGTCTTCAGGCATGATCTCAGTTGATTCTCACAACAGCCCAGGGGCTTAAGTGTTACCATGATCCCCACTTGATAGACAGGGAAGTCAAAGCATAGAAATTAAATGACGGCTTTTGCACAGATAGTTCTCCGCTGCCAGCCATCACGGTTTTGCCACTTGCCCACACAATGTGACTTCGAAAAAGTCACCTCTTCATGGGCATTTCCCTGGGGCAGCTAGAAACTGGCAAACCTGAACTGGAGCCTAGATCTGATGCTGCTGTAACTACCTCCCATCTCCATGGCAACAACGCCCTAGTCGTGGGTACAGCACAGGCTTGCCTCCTGAGACAGCTCCAATAGGAGGGCTGGCTCACCCTGACAAGGACTAAGGTGGCTCTAGATTCACTGCTGCAGTGGGGGAGTATGATCGTCAGAAGCCCCTCAGGGAAACAGAGGGGCCACTCACCCTCAGGGGTTCCTGGAGGCGCAAGCTCAGCCCCCGACACCCACTGATGGCAGCCCAGGTGGTAGAAGAAGATGCCATCTTCATAGCACTTTTCCTCCTGGTAATGGGTGTGCACATTGCCCCCTGGGAAAGGAGGAAAGGGGCATAGCTGGCAAGCCTGGGGGAGGTGGGGCCACCCATGCAAGCAGCCTCAGCTCGGGGTTGCCTTGGGCCCCTGGCAGGCAGGAAGGCAGGCAGGCAGGCCGGCAGGGAACCTCCTCACCATAGACCACCATGTAGTTGCCCAGGACACTGGCCGTGTGGAAGGCCCGCTCCCGAGGGCCCTGGAGCCCATCCCGGGCCTTCAGGGTGGTCCACACACGCCGATCCACGTGGAACAGCTCAGTGGAGTTCACCCGCACAGAGAACCTATGGGGGAGGCAGAGCAAGGGCTCAGGGCTGGAGGGGCCTCTGGCTGTTAAGAGCTATGTGCTCACTCAGGGTTGAGACTGGCTGTGACAGGGTTTATGTCCCCTCAGAATTAGAATCTCCTGTGGCAGGACCCAGGTTGGGCTCCTATCTGGGTTCCCTGCATAATCTAGCCAGGGCTGGACACCAAGTAGGGGCTGGTGGAATGGACAGACAGTGGGAGTGTGGGAGGCAGCAGGGACTGAGAAACTGAGTGGGAGAACGGGTGTGTGACTGGGCGAGAGTGTGACTGAATGAAGGAAGGAGTGCCTGGAGTCAGCAGGTGAAGACCACCAACGACTAATGGCACAGAGGCTGGGCCGGGCCTGGCCCTGCAGAGCAGAGGGTGTGGGGCAGGCAGTTCACTCACCGGGCAGTGGAGGGCCGGTGTCCACCGTGGACCAGCAGGGCTCGAGATGGGGCATGGAACACCATGGAATGGCCGGTGGCAGCAGGGGGTCGCCCACCTGCTGGAATCACCTGCTCCCAATAGCCCCCACTGGTGCCGTCAAGGTGGAAACGGAAGAGGCCAGAGGAGAAGAGGTCGTGCTGGGTGCGGCCACCAGACACATAAAGCCAGATGTCGTCCACTAAGGCAGCTGCATGACCTGCCAGGCCTGGCGGCCCTGAGGAGCTAGAAGCAGGTGGTGCCAGTTGCTCCCAGTGGCCCCCGCCCAGTGGGCTAAAGGCCCACACATCGCTAGTGAGGGAGCCATCCGCCAGCTCACCGCCCATCAGCACCAGGGAGCCGGCCCAGGCCACAGCCACATGGGAGTGACGGGCAGCCTGTGAGGAAGAAACCAGAGATAGAGATGGAGAGGGAAACAGATGGTGACACACAGAATGACAGAGAGGGCCAGACACAGACACAGAGACAGAGAAAGAGAGAAACACAGAAGGCAGACAGACAGACAGAAGGTGACACAAAGACAGATATGCACAGAGAGAAGAGAGACAGACCCAGCAAGATGGACACGCATGTGTAAGAGCAGACAGGAGACAGAAACACAGTAAGGAAGGTAGAGTCAGGGAGACAGAAGTAGAAGGAGAAATGACAGAAAAACAGAGATACAATCCAGACATGAGGAGACATGAGGACCCAAGAATCAGAGATGAAAACAGAGAGATGGACCGAGAGAGGCAAGAGACACACAGAAACCTAAGTTGAAGAAAGGGATATAAAGGAAGACAAAAGAAAAGCTGAGCCCTGGCAGGTGAGGCTCAGTGGACTGACACCGGCCTGCAAACCAAAGGGTCACCAGTTCCATTCCCAGTCACGGCACATGCCTGGGTTGTGGGCCAGGTCCCCAGTAGGGGCTGATCGAGAGGCAACCACACATTGATGTTTCTCTCCCTCTCTTTCTCCCTCCCTTCCCCTCTCTCTAAAAATAAATAAATAAAATCTTTTTAAAAAGAAAAGAAAATCTGAGATAGCAGAAATGAAGGGGTAGGTGTTCCTCCATCAAGTTGCAGGCTGGGGTGACTATGGGGAAAAGAGGTGGTTCTGAGGGGCCCTTGCTGGGACTGACACAGTGGGCAGGTGCCTCCAGGCAGGGCAGAGGTGGGGTCCATACCGGGGCAGGACTCAGGTCCCATCGCTCCCAGGTGTTGGCAGAGAAGTTATACAGCACGAGGTCACCCAAGGCACTGTTGAGGTCCTGGCCTGTGGAAGGTGGGTGGTCTCGAGCCCTGGCCACAGGCTGCCAGACCTCCAGACCGCAGGTGCACACCCCATCTGCTCACCTCCAAAAACAGCCAACAGTCCTGGTGGGGACAGGAAGGCACCAGCCGCCCCGATACGGGCAGAAAAGGCAGGGTCCCTGGCACTCACGTTGTGCCACCAGCCGGCCCCCTGGTTCTCCCGCAGGTGCAGGTCACAGGCACGTCCCAAGAAGCCAGGCTCACATCGGCATGGTCCTAGGGGCTGGGGGAAAGGGACACAGGCAGGGAACAGAGTCAGAGAAAGAGACAGGGAGACAGGGGGAAGAGAGACAGAGCCAAAGTGAGACACACAGGGTGGAAAGAGAGGACAGAGAGATGAACAGGAAAAGAGAGAATGGAAAAAAATGAATAAATAAAGAGAGACAGACAGGCAAAAAGAGAGAGACAGAAACAGGAAGGAGACAAACCAATAGACAGAGGGAGAAAGCAATACAGAAACACAACCAGAGGAGGCAGAGAGGTGGTGGAGGCAAGAAGACAGACCAAGAGAAAAAGAGAAAGGCCCAGAGAGAAAAACGAAGATAGATGGGAAACAGATTGGCAAAGACGGGGAGGTCCAAGACGGGGAGGCCCGTGTCAGCCTGTGTCAGCCTGAGCTGGGAGAGCTCGGATCTAGGGACATCAAGGCAGGGAGGGCTCTAGGTGTGATCCAGTCCCAAAGACAGACACGCATGCCTTAGGGCCAAAGACAGTGGCTGAAAGTCAAAGTCATGGCTCAGGGCCCAAGGCCAGACAGAGCAGCTGGGTGGGTGGGTGGAGTCAGGCCTGGCAAGAGGAAGCAGTGCAGGTTCATAGGTAAGCGGTGCCTTGTGGACGAGAATAGCAGTGGACTCAGGCAGAGGAGGGGCCCCAGGCAGAGGTGGGGTGGGCCTGCAGTTACAGGTGGGGTGGCATCTGGAATGTGAGGGCAGGACTGTGGGTGAGAGCAGGGGCACTGGTGGGGGGTCAGTGTCACGGCAGAGGGTGGGGTGTCAGGCGGAGTCAGACAAGGGCAGGGTTAGATCCAGAAGATGGGAGCAGCAAGTGTGGACACAGGTCAGGGCCCCAGGGGGACACAGTTGGGGGCGGGCTCACCGAGGCGCAGGTGCCATGGCTGCCACAGTAGGCCGAGCACTCCTGCAGGCCACAGTCAGGGCCCCCCCAGCCTGGCTCACAGGCACACACCCCAGGGGGCTGGCACTGCCCACGGCTGCGGCAGCCCCCGGGGCACAGGGAGAATCGGAAGGAGGCATTAAAGCCCAGCAGGTTGTAATTGGCGTCGCTGAAGAGGTGCAGCAGCATCTGTGGGCACAGGTGGGCAGGGTTCAGGGACCTGACTGGGAGGTAGTCCACTCCTGTCCCACCCCGACCCTGGAGGTTCCCACTGCCTTTCTTTATCTTTCTCCACCTTTCTCTGTCCCTGTGTCCTGTCTCAGGCCATGTCCCTCCCGCTGTCTCTCTCTCCCTCCCTGGGTGCATCTACCCCCTTGCCCCATACTGCACCAAGACCCTCCAGCCACAGTCCACACAGCCCAGCCCCACCAACCTTGCCCGAGGAAGCCTCAATGGGTGGGGGCCGGGTGCTCCCACTCAGACTGGCAAGCAGGGGCCCTCGGGGGGAGTCGCCGTCATACACAAACAGGTAGTCGTACGTGCACTCCGTGTCAAGGAATAGGAAGTCCAGGAGGATCCGGTGCTGGGGGCTCGGTGCTGGGTGGTGAAAACAGAGGGGCCAGGCTCCGATGTGGACCCTCTCCTCACTCCTCCATGTGGACCACCCACAAACACCAAAGCCTTCTCTGCATAATGAGGAGGCCCAAAGATGAATTGATCTGGGCCCTGCCTCGGACGGGCTTCTGGTCTCATAGCCCAGGCAGGTCAGGGCTCAGGCAAGGAATTAGAGTATCAGCCCCGAAAAGGGCTCCTGATATCAGGCTGAACACCCTGTTCAGCACTGTTCAGATGGGAAAATGGACATGCTGAGAGAGGAAGCCTATCCCAGTGATCAGACAGAGCTGTTCCGTTTACTCTTGAGCTTCAGACACACCCAGGCCTGGGGGTTAGGGCCCAGGCCCAGGCAGAGAAGTATACTCCCAGATGGAAAAGGACCTTTCTTCTCCCTGGAAGAAAGCCGAACTTTAAAGCACTGCAGCTCCTGTCTGCCCCACCCAGGGTCTTACCTCTGTTTATTGCAGTACCTAAGGGCTCAGACCCTGGAGCCAGACTGCCTGGGCTCAGATCTTAGCTCTGCCACTTACTAGCCATTAGTTGTGTAACCTAGAGCAAGTTGCCTAACCTCTCTGAATCTGTTTCTTTTCTTTTTTTTTTTTTTAAGATTTTATTTATTAATTTTTAGAGAGGGGAAGGGAGAAAGAGAGGGAGAGAAACAACAATGTGTGGTTGCCTCTCATGCACTCCCCAATAGGGACCTGGCCTGCAACCCAGGCATGTGCCCTGACTGGGAATCAAACTGACGACCCCTTGGTTCACAGGCCGGCACTCAGTCCACCAAGCCACAGCAGCCAGGGCTGAATCCTTCTTCTTCTGTAAGTGAGGATATAATGGCACTGTGGCAGATTCACACTTCTTGGCCACTCCTCCCATTGAGAGGTGAGGGCTAATGCCGTGTCCCTTGTATCTGGGAAGAGACTCAGAGGCTAGTCTGACCAATACACAGCAGCAGAAGTGGCATTCTGGGACTTCTGAGGCCAGATCAGAGGAAGCTTTGCAGCGTTTACCCAGGCCACGTAGAATCCTCCTTCTCAGAACACAGCTGCCACACTATGAAAAGCCAAAGCCACATGAAGGGGTCACATGTGGGCATCCCAGCTGACAGCCAGCATCATCTGCCAGCCCTGAGCGGGAGCCTTCTTGGATGTCCAGCCCAGGTGAGTGAGGGTTCAGATGCCTGCAGCCCCAGCTGACACATGAGTACGCCTACCTGCGTGAGAGGTGATAATGCACACAAAGTACTTGATGGGGCCTAGCACTTCCTAAGTGCCACTATTCCTAGCACTGTCACTATTCTTGCTCTCTGCCAGGTCCTGGTTCCAGAAGGTCCTCTCATCCCACATCTCACACGAAGGGCTCAGGGAAGTCTTCTGGGCCGGTGAAACTAGACCTGAGTTGCACCTCTGCTCCTGACCTGCTGGAAGACCCTGGACCAGCCGTTCCCTCACACCCCGGGTAGATGCATCTGCACTCGCTCACTGTGGGGTCTTAGGCCACTGTCATAGGCTCTCTGAGCCTCAGTTTCCTTCATGCAGAATGGGGATGAGTCTTCGAATCCACTAGGCTGCTGCAGAGCCCTCAGATGGTGGCTCTAGGGTGCCAGCCCAGGTTGTGCCCTCACACCAGGACCACTGACCAACACCTCCTTCCTGGCCTCCCAGCCTCCACCCTGCCCTGACATGGATCTGGAGTGATCTTCCCAACTTGACATCTGGCCCCAGCCCTCCCCTGTTCACAAGTCCTCATGGCTCCCACCATCCCCAGGAGAAAGTCTAGCTCTCTACCCTGTCTCACATCACCCCACTGCTTGCAGCTCTACCAGCAGCTGGGCCTTTGCACATGCTTCTCCCTCTGTCTGGAGCACATTCTCCCTTCCTGCCAGCAAGCTTCCCCATCTCCTCCAGGGAGCTTTCCCTGATACCCCCTGGCTGGGTTAGGTGCCCCTCTCGGAGGTTCTCACCTCCCATTATATCCTCCATTCTTCGGGGATCACCTGTGTCCAGGTCTGTCTCCCCTGCAACCTTAGGAGGCTCACAGGGGCTCAGGAAATTCTGGATGAAGGAAAGAGGAAACCCACAAAAGCCGGAATGCTGAAGTTGGCAGCTCTCCCTCAGGCTCCGACCAGAGCCCTGGAGAGCATCATAGCAGACCCCAGCCATGGTCTGGAGAACGCAGAAGAACCATTCAGTCAGACCAGACAAGAACTCCCAGGCTTACCAGCCTCAACCAAACTATAAAGCTTAAAACAAGTATATCATTGTTAAGTGCTGGACAGACAGGCTCACCATCTGCTTTCCCCACATTCCTCCCTAAGTTCAAGGTCTCCTTTCTCCTAACTCAACATGGGCCCAATGCCCATGCCATCCTGAACAGAGATCCAACCACAAAACCCCTGCTTTTCAAAAGCAAAAGCCTCTTATGCATGAAGATGTTATGAGAATGAGGTACAACTGAGTGTGAACATGGTACAAAATTAAGTGATGCAGTGGTTTCTTTCTTCAGCAGATAGGGGAACATGTTGATTCTCAGAGGTGTGAGGCGCTGGGAAGAGTGGGAGATCAAGGTGGGGCTAGAAGTCTCCCAGACTCCTCCCTACCCCAACATCCAGGCAGCTGGTCCCCCAGTCTCACTGGTGAAACTTCACAAACATCTCCCAGTACTCTCTGCGCCTCTCCACCTCCTTAGTTCCTGCCCCAGTCAGAATTCACCCTCTCCCGCAAGACTAGCACACCAGGTTGCCAGTCCGCCACCACCCAGCCCGAGAACGAAGCCCCACCCATGCTCAAAATCCTCTATGGCTCCTCTTCAATCCCAAGAGCAAAGCCAAGCTGCTCAGTGGGACACTTAAGGCCCTCCTTCCCCCTGCTTCTGGTGCCCTCCTCACCTCCTGGCCAACAGGCCAGACAAACCCATACACACAGTTCCTGAGACACATGAAGGCTGTTCCCTTTTCTCACCCAGTAAACTAAGCTTGCTTCAAAACCATGCTCCAGTGGCTGCTCCTCTGTGACCCCCAGCAGTGTCCTCTCACACCCCTACAGTTTTCTTGCCCCGACCCTGTACCTCCTTCTGTTTCAAACCTGGGCACACTGTGTCCCCACCTAGGCTGGGGCTCTTCAGGGCCAGAGGATGAGTTCTACCCCCAACATATACACATACCTCCCATTCTGTTCTCACCCCCAGATAGAAATGGCCCCCAAGCTGGGGACAGACACACAGGCCAGGAAACAGGCTTCATCCATACCCCACACGACAGCCATAAATAAATAACACATAAAACATAAATGAGATTATGTCCTTCCCCTGTTCAAAACCGCTGCACAGCTCCCAGTGCCACGGGATAAAAGCCAAGCTCCGCAGCCCACAAAGGGAGGCCCCGCATGATCCAGGCCATTGAACCTCTGGCCTTTGCCCAGCACATCCTCTGGGGGACTCCCACCTCTCCTAGGCGACCAGCTCCTACATCTACCACCCACGGGAGGCCCTCCTGGACTTCTCTGGCCTCTGACTGCCTTTGGATTTCTCTTCTACCTCTCTACCACGCCCAGGACGGTCCTACGCCCTCTGCCTCCCCTCAACCTTCCTGCTTCTGCCTCATGATTGGTCTTCTTGTATTCTGTGTTCTAGCGCACTGCATTTCTGCTTCCTCCATAGCACCCTTACCCTCCTGCATCCGGGCCTTTGTACAGGCTGTTCTCCTTGCCTGGAATGCCCTTTTGCTCCCTGCTACACATGCCTCTGGTCTCAGATGTCACCCAGGCCAAGTCAGACTTTTTCTCTGGGCTCCCCACTCCTTGGGGGTGAATTTGTCTCCCCCACTGGACTGGGAGCCCATGAGGGTAAGACTGGGGCTCTTGCACATTTCCCTCTTCCTGGACTGCTCTTCCTCCTCCTCCTGGCTGATTCCAGTTCGTCCTTTACGCCTCAGCTCAGACATTTGCCCCTCCAGGAGGCCCTCTCTGCTCTCCCTGGTTCCCAGGTCAGGCACCTCCTCTAGGATCCCCTACACCTGTGGGGTTTCTCCATCACAGTACCAATCATTCTGGACTGTTACCATCTATTACTGTGTTTGTCTCCCCCACTGCATCCCAAGCCTTGAGCCAACAGGGACTGCTGGGACTGCCTTGGTCTCTACTATGTCTCAGTACCAAATGCAATATGTAGCACATGAATGATTGAAAAAATGCTTTCATTGAAGTACTTTAAAAATAACAATAGGCCCTGGCTGGTGTAGCTCAGAGGATTGAGCGCAGGCTGCAAAACAAAGGGTTGTCGGTTTGATTCCCAGTCAAGGCACATGCCTGGGTTGCAGGCCAGGTCCCCAGGGGGGCCACACAAGAGGCAACCACACATTGATGTTTCCCTCCCTTCCCTCCTCCCTAAAAATAAAATATTAAAAAAAAACAACAACAGTAATAATCCTAACACCATTTACTGAGCACTTACTATTTGTCAGGCACATTCAATACTCGTTCTTATGCCCTGGTCGGCGTGGCTCAGTTGGTTGGGCATCTTACCGCAAAGTAAAAGGTTGCTGGTTCGGTTCCCAGTCAGGGCACATGCCTGGGTTGCAGGTTCCGTCCCTGGTTGGAGGCATTGGAGAGGCAACTGATCGATGTTTCTCTCTTGCATCAATGTTCCTCTCCCTCTCTTTTTCTCTCCCTTATGAAATCTTTTAAAAAATACCAGTTCTCATTTCATTCCAACGACCCTATGAGGTCAGTAATATTTTTGTTTGTTTGTATTTTTTTATTTATCTTCACCCTGGGACACTTTTTCATTGCTTTTAGAGACAGGGGAAGGGAAAGAGGAAGGGAGATAGAGAAACATCGATGAGAGAGAAAAGCATCAATTGGTTTGCCTCCTGTAGAAGCCTGGACTGGGGATCATAGGTGCCCGGAAGGGGGATCAAACCTGCAACCTAGATATATACCCTGACCAGGAATTGAACCCACAACCTTTCAGTTATGGGCTGACACTCTAAAAAACTGGCCCACACTGGCCAGGGTTTTTTCCATTATCACTTATCCTCCCTATACCTTCTTCCATGGTGAGTACTATTTTATCTCCACTTGAGGGGAGGGGAAGCTGAATCTCAGAGAAAGGAAGCCACCTTCCCAAATTCACAAAGCTGGTAAGAAGTGGAAACCAGATTTGAAGCAAGGCGATTGGGCTCACAGCCTGAGGTTTCTAACAATTACTCAGAATACCCCTCACTGATGCTCCTAGCTTGCAACTGTCCAGCTGAGTTGTAGGGGCAACTCCCTCACCAGACTTCAAGGCCTTGCAGGGCAGGGCCCAAGTGGGCTGCTTTTCAGAGCAAAGGGCCTGCACCAGAACTGGGCTCTGGGGATGTGATGAATGGATGAATGACTGCACAAATGAATGAATTAGCAAATGACAGGGTGTGTGACCCATACCGCCCTACTCACCCTCGATGAGCCACTCGCAATTGCCATTGACGCTGTAATTGCCCGCACCATCCGTCACGAAGCCTGGGGCCTCCCGCAGCACTTGCCGCTGCCCCTTGCAGTCCCCGGCCCGGGCCCCAGGGAACAGCGGCCCCAGCAAGGCCAAAGACAGGGCCAGCGTGGCGGCCAGAGTCCGGCCCAGGGCCATCGCTGCCTCCGGCACTGACCCTTACAGGCGACGCGGACCCTCCACCGGTGTGAGGCCCTGAATGCGACCTCTACGAACGGGGCATGGCCTTGTAGACCAGGGAGGTCTAGGAGTCGCAGTCCCCGCCAAGGGAACCACCGCTGTCGATGGGCTCTGGAAGTCGAGGGGTGGGCCCTAGAGACCCATGATAGGCCCTGAAAATGGGGTCGCTATAGGCGGAGCCGAGCCCTAGGGACTGTGGGAGTCCCTTGTAGACACAGGCCCCCATAGGCTGGGTGACCCCGTAAACGGTGTCCAGCAACTACAGACGCGGACCGCTGCAGGCCGAAACGGACTTTAGAGATGGGTGGGTCCCCAGGGGACGAAGGGTCCTGCAGCCGGGCGAGCGCTCCATAGAGGATGCAGGCCCAGCCGGGCCAGGCCAGGATGGTCCCGGAGGGACTCTAGCCCGGGGCGGAGCCCGTTCTCAGGGGTTTGGGTCTGGACCGCAAAGACTCACTCCCTCGTTCACCCACCCGCGACTCCCTACAGAGCTGGATAGGCCAGATCACAGAGTCGAGGGGACGCTCGGGCCAGAGCGGTCCCAGGAAGACCGCTTGGTGGGCGAGGGGGCGGGGGCTGGGGGGCCGCTGTGGGAGAACTGGGGCCGGGAGAGGAGGCGAGAAGTAGCGGAGCAGCAGGTCAGAGCGGCCCTGGGAGGACTGCGGAACACTCAACCCCACCCCTCCACAAATGGAGACTTCCGGAAACCTCCCCGCCCATTTGTTCCCAGACGCATGTGCAGCATTAACCTTCTTGGCCAGCGAAAAAGAATTGCACATGCGCAATGCTGAAATCGTAACCCAAACTCAGGGTGCAACTGGCTGACAAGTATGTGCCACTTGAGGGCGCCTCTACCTCTGACTCGGGAAGAGAAGGTAAAAAGAAGAGTGGTGCAGTAAGAGGACTAGATGATTCATATCTTCAGTGCTCCCAAATTCTGGATCAACATAACGGCCAGATTATGCAGACCTCTCTCACAATGCCATTTCACAGATGGACACACTGAGATCCCCAGCCTGGAACGGTCCTTTCTCAGCCCTGCCTCTGAGCACCATCAATGTAAAAGAGGCCATCTTATAGATAAAAACTCAACGAATCTTCTTTATTTTGGCAAGAAGGGAAAAAAAAGTCTTTCTGCCGGGACCCGAGGGAGGCCCCTGGGGTGGAGATGGGGGTGGACAGAGCACGGGTCGGGTCCGAGGTCACAGAGATCTAAGGGAAGTCTTCAGAGTCGAGACGAGCTTCACAATATCCGTCCCGGGAGCAGTGGCACAGGGTCGTGGAGTCCTCCTGGAGCGTCCCATGGGCAGGGTCCCGGCGATCCTCACTGGTGTTCCGGGGTCCGACGGGGTCAGAGGTCTCGGAGGGGGCCAGGGGGCCGGAGGTCACGGAACAGCGGGAGCCCAGAATCCGGCGCCGCTCGGGGCAGGGGCTGAGGGAGGGGACGGGGAGAGCGGCTCCCGCGGGACCGTTTGGCACAAAAGTCAGGGGGTGGGGGGAGCGGGACACCTCGCACCCCTACCTGGGCGCGCGGGGTGGGGAGGGTCGGGAAGGCCTGGATGGCCGAGCCCAGGGGCTGGGATAGAGGGTCCGGATCCCGGCCGGGACCCGGCGCGTGGCCCATGAGGCAAGGGTGGGCAGGGGTGTCAGACCGGGGGTGCAGTGCCCCCGGCTGTGCGCATGCTGAAGTATTCGGTGAAGCCGGTGTGCGGCGACGCCGTCTGGGGCACCAGAGGCTGGTAGGGCGGCGTCGGGCCATCCCAGCTCTGGTCGGCCGCCTTGGGGAACCGAGCGGGAGGGGGCGGGGAGGCCGCGCCGGGCTCGGCCATGGTCACCACGCGGCCCCTCGGGGCCACCACCGCCGCCACCGCCGTCTCCTCCACCTGCTTCCCGGCCTGGGAGGGGGGTCAGGGTCAGAGGCCGTCCCGGACCCACATGGGGCAGATGCGGCCCCGAAGGCCCGTCCCCCTCCCGCCGAAGAACCCCCTCCCGAGGTTTGGGCGCCCGTGTCAGTCAGGGAAGGAGCGGGTGGTGGGGCGCCTGGGCAGCGGGGCTAGATACTCAAGGGGCGGTGTCGGGGCGCGAGGGGCGAACTCCGGCGGCGGCCGGGGAGGCGGGGGCGAGCTGCGGAAGGCAAGCGGCGGGGGCACGGCGCGTGGCGTCTGCGGGGGCGTGCGCAACAGCGCCAGAACCCAGTCTGGCAGGGTAGGCGCGGGCGCCGGGAGGTGGTCGCGGCGCGGCATCGCGGCGCGAGGGGTGCGGAAGGCAGGGGGTGGGCTCAGGCGCCTGGGCGCTGGGGGCGGCGGCGGGGCCGGGAGCGGGGTCAGGTACTCCAGGGGCGGCGCCAGCAGCTCCTCGGGCGCCAGGGGCGCGGGGCTTACGGAGGAGGCGGGCGGGGGGATGGAGAAGAGCTCCGTGAAGTTGGGCACCGAGTCGCTGATGAACGTCACGTTCCCATAGACGTGCTGCGGGAAGGCTTTGTCCGCTGACTCGCTGCCCCCGGGGCCCGGGGCACCGGCCGAGGCTATCTGCGATGTGCGCACGTGGTAGGGGAAGTTCTTGTTGGCCGCCGAGGGGCGTGTCATAATCTGGAGTGAGGGCCAGGGGCAGGTTGAAAAAGCACTGGCCAGGACTCAGGCCTAAGGACCTCCCTTCACTCGGAATCCCCACCCTTCCCTGAACCCTTCAGGCGGAACTAGGAGCCTCCCATGAGCTTTCATAGTGCCCTGGGCTCTGACCTTTTTCCTCCATCACAGCTCTACTATGCTAGTGCTTACTCCATCAGAGCTCTGATCGCTGAGTTACCACTGACTAGTTAAGCTTCAGAGCCCTGTGCTGTGCGGTATGATAGCCACCAGCCATGTGTGGCTGTGTTTAATTTAATTACAATTAAAGTAATTTTTTTGTTTCTCAGTTACACTAGCCACATTTAAGTGCTCAATGGCCACATGTAGATAGTAGTTATCATATTGGACAGAAAAAATTGTAGAATATTTTAGTAAACACACAAAATTCAATTGAACTAGTAGACCCTAGAATGTTAACTCCTTGAGGGCAAGAACTTGACTGTTCTGTTCTCTGCTAAATCTCCAGTACCTCCTAGAAGGGTACCTAGTACAGAGAAGCTCTCAATAAATACTGGTTGAATGTAGGGCTGTCTCCCCACTAGTCTGGCAGAAAGGCAGGAACTGAGTATGACTCTAGAACTGCATCTGGGAAGCCCAGCATGGCCCTCTAAGGTGCTCAATAAATGAAGGAGCTGAAACCAATCAGCAGTGGGATGTCCATGGTGAAGCTGTGTTGAGCTATCCTGAGCATTTTTAGTAATGAAACAGGCTCAAGGTGAAACATAGCAGAAAGGGCACAGTGTTTGGCATCCTGAGCCTGCACCTCACCTCTCAGCCCCACAGCTCACTGAGTGTGGGGTCTGGGGCACGTTGATTAAACTCTCCAAGCCTCACTGGTGGAAAAGAATTGCAGTGCTTACTCCAAAAGATGAGGAAAAGTCAGAAATGAAAACCACTGGTGCAGAGCCTGGCCTGTGGTGAGTTCTCAGCATTTCTTCACTCTCTGCCCCTTTCTGACTGCCTGCAGAGCCTCAAGATGGACTCTCCTAGGAAGGTGAGTCTGTACCTAAGTCAGGCTGGGGGGTAGCAGATCAAGGACCTGGCCGAATCCCTCCCCTCAGCTGAGTACCTTTCCTACACAGAGCACATGGTGGGCCTCTGGGGTCAGGAGCTGGGGCCTTCAGTGATGCCTGTTTCCCTTTCATGCCAGATCTTGTGGTCTGCTAGAGAAGGACTAGGTTCAAAGTACCTGTCCTGCCACCAAGGGCCATGGAGCCCCAGCAGGTCACCTCCCACCTCTGGGCCTTAGCTTCCCTTCTCTGTATAGTGGGTCCAATGACCACTATGTGGGGCTGCTCTGAAACTTCAAAAAGAGGGTAGGAATAAAAGTATATAGGTGTTCCTGGCATGAAACAGGCTGGTTTGAGACAGGTGCCTCCTGAATGGTGGATGAATGGGTGGTGGGTGGATTGATGAATGTAAAAACTGTCACCCAGAAGGCTGAATAGGACGTACACCAGAGCAAAGAAGAGGTTTGCTGCTGGTACCCTCCAGATGCCATTTGGATCTAGGCCCCTGGAGCCCTGGCCTGGCCCACCCCAGCTGCTTCTGCCCAAACAGTGGCCTATGATAGAGTGGCAGATTTGGAGAACGTATGGGGGAAGGGTGGAGTAGAGACCAAGGGGATTGGGGTAGGCAGTGGGGACACAGGGTCAAGAATGGGAATGAAGAAGGGGACAAAGAAAGAGGGTAGGCTAGGGGGAAAGGCCAGACACAAGGTGGGAGAGGAGGAGAGGTGAGAGTGGAGTCTGGGGGGCACAGCAGAGCAGCCTGCAGAACCCAGCAGGCTCTCATTAAGTGTCCATTGAATGACTGAAGGGATGAAGTGAAGGATGTGGACCAAGTGTTCAGAACACAAGGTTCAGGCAGGTCGGGATGAGAGCCGCATACGTTCTCCGCCCACTGGTTCCCCGCCCCATGAGATGCCATCCTCACCAGGAACACGCCATGGGCATACAAATGGATGCCCAGCTGGATGCCATTGACAATTTTCTCCCGAGCCCACTTGGGGATCCCAAAGTTGGCGATCAGGGCCATGACAGGAACTGCAAAGAACCTGAAGGGGAGGAAGTGGATTGGTAGAGACGCTGCCTGATGCCCTCCACCCCTGGCTCAGCTCCCCTGCCACACACACACACACAAGCCCCAGGTGGGTCCCAAACTGGAGGGGAGTTGTGTGACATTCAGAAGCCAGAGGTTAAAAGAGGGAACGATCCCCACTGGCCTGAGAAATTCTGGGGGCCTAGCACTAGGTCGAATTGAACTCAGTTCCACCTCACACCACATCGCAGCACCTGACAGGAAAATCAATAGAGCCGATGAATGGATGAACATATGACAGTAACAACTGAGAACCTACTGCATGCCAGATCTGTTTCTAAGCATTATAAGCTCACTGAACTCTCACAGTGGCTCTGTGAGGCAGGCACAATTTCCACCTCCATTAAACACATGAGGAAAATAATGCAGAAGTTAATTGACTCGTGTGAGGTCATACAGGGACATACTGGGGGCCCCCGCACATCTCACCAGAGGGTGTAGGCAGCAAAGAAGGGCACATAAAAGGGCTGTTTCTCTGGGAAGTGACGCAAGGAGATGAGCACAGCATAGCAGAACCACACGTAAGCCGCCACCTGCAGACCGATGAGTCCGTAGCCCGCCGGAGACTCATACGTGTACAGTACCTGGCCTGGGTCAAAGAACTGACCCAAGGAAAAGGTTCGTCATAGCACTGGTCTCCTGCCCTCACACTAGGACCCCAGAGCATACCCATGACCACCCAGGGGACAGAGGCACTTGGTCAGGACAGAAGCAACAGGAGAGTAAGTGATGGAGACAGAAGCATACAGAGGTAAAGAGAGAGGGACAGATAGGGAGAGAATACATCTGCTACCATGGGCCCAACAGGGGTAAACACTGCCATGTGGAAGCTTTCAGTTTGCATCAACTCCCTGAGGTAGGTCTTATGATCACTCCGCTTCACAGACGGGGAAACTGAGGCTAAGAGAGATGCCTTTTGGCTGAAGCCAAAGCCAAGGTAATATTAAAGCCTTCAAGGAGGCCCTGTGGTAGGTAAAACTTTCCTAATTTCATACTGAAGAAAACAGGCCCAAAGAAAGTGGCCATCACCCAAGGTCAGCCAGCTGGGGAGGTGGGCCAGCCAGAGTGGAATCCATGTCTGTGTGATTCCTGAACTCTTGGTTATGACATTGACCATAAGTGTGACAGACAGTGAGAGACAGAGGAAGGAGGGAGAAGCCACTCAGAGACAGTGAAGAGGGGAGGAATGAACTTAGGAAGATGGATTGGGGGGCAGAAAATCACAGAGTGGGGGAGAGAGAGCCAGGAGGAATGCCATGTGGAGAAGGGCTAGCAGACAGGTGGAAGAAGCCATGCAAACTTTCTGGAGGGTAGGGGCAGGGCCTGGGCAGTGGTGGGTGGGACTCACCTTGGCCTCATAGATGAGCAGCACCACGTGGGTAAGAGTGTACAGGGTCATGTAGACAGACAACTTCACAGAGCCTGAATGGCTGATTCGGCCCCTGGCAACAGGCCATGAGGGGAGATGGCAGAGGTGGGGCCGTCAGGGAGGAGGGGTGGCTACCCCCCCAGACCGTACCCCTTCTCCCACCCCATTCCCCAGCCCAGCCACTTCCCATCCCCAGCACTCCCTCCCAGCCCAGCCTGGGCACCGTGTCACTGTGAATCCCTTCCCCAGAAGGATGAGCATCAGCAGGAAGATGAGGAAGCTGGAGGAGAACAGCAGCTTGGCTGAGAGAAGGGAAGAGAGGGCGGCTCAGACACGGTAGCAGAGGAACCCGAACGCCCACCCTGGCCCCCATCATTCTCACCCAGGATCTTCAGGCTTTCGTTGCCAATGCCATCAGTGGCATACTGGCCCCAGTAGATGCAGAAAAACAGGAGACTCAGAACTGAGGAAGGATGGGCAGCGAAAGGAAAGGACAGAAATGGGCTTCAGTGCATCACTAACCCCTAGCACTGTGACCTAGGTGACCAGAACCCTCCTCCACCCCCATTAGAGTTCCAGACAGTTTACTTCCGCTGACCCCTTAGGAGACCCAGGAGCCCAGGTCTCCAGCTCCCCCCTCCCTCAGACCCAGGGGTCCAGGTTTCCAGCCCCTCCACCCTCAGGCCCCAGACATCTGGGCCTGAGGTCCCTCCTCTCACAGAACTCTAAAGTTGAGATAGTCTACACCTCACCCTCCACTCCTGCTGCAGCCATAAACATTTTGTAAGTCGTGTGGAGCAACTGACGGCCCTTCAGCAAATCTAGAAGGGGTGTAGGGGAAGGTTGTTCACAGACAGGAAGGGAGAGCAGATCACTCCTCCAGTCTTTCCTCCCCTCAAATCTCCCTCCACCATGTACTAGACTCACATCCAAAGTAACAGGAGAGGAAGAAGATGAGGATGAAGATGAGGAGGAAAGTCATATCTGTCTCCAGGATCCCTGCCGATTAGGTGGAAGGAAGAAATGGTTCGGTCAGGCTGGTATCTCTCAGCCAGCAACCAGCTCCAGGGTCCCTCAAAGATCCTGGCTTCTGGGTTCCCATAGGCTCACCAAACTCATCAGCTGAGAAATGCCGTGTCCAGAAGGACTTGCCATTGGTGAGGACCATCTCGTACTCCAGCTGCAGCCCATCTCCCTGTGGGGAGTGTGGAGGCCTAAGGAAGGCCCTGGGCAGGTAGGGTATCGGCAGGAAGGCAAAGAGGAAAAGAGCCAGGTGGCCAGCACAGCCCCTTACCCCACACTTGCTGAGCGCAATATACCACCACCTTTCACGCACCGAGCGGAAGCTTCGGCCGCTGGAGCAACTCAAGTAGCGGGTTCCCTCCTCTGACACCACCTGGGGAGGAGCAAGAAGGCTGAAGCCTGTCTGCACCATCCTTAGGCCCTTGACCTTCACCACCTGCCTACTCCCCCAGGCTGGGCCCATACCTGACAGCCTGACCAGGCATACTGGGTGGTGAGGTTGATGACCTGGTTGTTCTCAGGCCTGATCACTGACTCCTTGGCCAGGCAGTCCTGGGGCAGGCAGGGATGGACATGGTCATTCCCTGGCCAGCCTTGACCTTTTCCCCTTCCCGTCCAGCCCCCTCACAACCCTCACCTTGTCCGCTGCCTTGTACACAGCTGGCCACTGGGATGGGTCGTCGAAATAGAGGAGGATGTTCTGACAGCACTTGGCCTGCAGGCCCAGAGATTTGGGGGATTGGAGGAGCATGGAGAGCTGGGATAGCCCTTACCTTGGGAGGCCAAGGGAACATTCAGCCTCAGTGTGGGAGTAGTTGGGGAAGGCTCACCTCAGGGTATCGAAAACGGAAGTCCAGTCGTCCATAATCCGAGAGGAAGCAAAATCTTGTCAAGAACACCCAGTCCTGGAAAAGGGGTGCAATCAAACCCTCTTTCCCAGTCCTTTGAGAAACTCTCCTCAACTCCATAGACTTTTAGCTTTTCCTCCCTGCCTTCAATGCCTGGATTCCCAAGAAGCATAAGGAGAACAAGTCACATCCCAAATTCCTCCGTGATCCCTTCACCTTGTGTCCAGGATTCCTGTCTCAGATGCCTCCTCCCATCAAACACTTTTCTTATTCCCCAGGTGCCCTGAGAAAGACCCTGGAGGGCCAGATCCCCATCCCTGCCACCTTCTGTCCCAGACACCATCCGACTGACGCCCCCCCCCCC
>CM052550.1:35672661-35738826 GCA_028533065.1 Trachops cirrhosus
CCGGTTATCCACACACCGCCGCCGGTCCCAGAGACCACCCTGTGCTGCGCAACATTCCAAACGGCCCTCTCTCGGTCCTGTGCAGGAGCGGGAACTCGACGCTCTCTGCGGAGTAAAAAGTGCTGTCCCTTCAGCACCACCTCGGCGGTTCCCCGCCCCCACCGCAAACTCCGACTCTCCCAAGCCGGTCCCCACTCCCCGCCTAGTTCTGACCTCAGTGTTCCTCCTACAACCACCGAGGTCTCTGCTCGACCCCACGGCCTCCCTTGGCCTTAACCCTGATCCAGTCCTCCATCTCTCCCGGCCCTCTCCTCCTAGGTCCCTCCACCCCGCCGTGAGGGACGGCAGGGAATGTGTGGTCCCTTCCCTCTCCCTCTTCTCCTTTCCCTTGGGGGCCCGGCGGGTGGCAGGGGAGGGCCAGGCACGCTCACCTCTTTGGAGCTGAGGTTGCCCCGCACATACTTGGCCCGGGCGCGGGGGGGCAGTGGCAGCAGCAGAAGCAGCAGCGGCGGCAGCAGGCGGCACAGAGCCGGCGCGCGCGGGGGCTCCATTCCGCCGGCTCTCGCCCCAGCCCCGGGTCCGCTCCGGCTCCCGCTCCGGCCCGGCAACGGCGGCGAGAACGCGCAGGCCGGCCGGCGCGCGTCCCCGATTAAAGAGGCCGCAGGGCGCTGCGATCCCCACCCCACCCCCCACCCGGGACTGCCTGGTCCGGCCCCTTTCCAAACCACGTAGAAGAGGACGCCCCTTTCCCACCCTCTCTACCCCACCCCAGCCCGTCCTCCCCTCTGGGAGTCTCGGTGATACCTCCAGCTCTCCATGTCCTAAACTGAACTCACATTCCAAAAAGCCCTGCTTCCTCCAACTACCATCTTCGGACGACCAACAACTCCCAGACCCCAGCTCAGTCCTGATATACCCTCAACTTAGTCCCCTCAGTGTTCTTTGATTGAGAATCCCCACCCCCATGCCAGCCACCCCCCACTGGGTCCAGCGAAGGTATCAGCGTTCCATACCTCTTGCACTCTGTGAAGGAGACACAGTGAGGGCAAACCACTTGTTCTAGGTCATGCAACAAGGAGGTGGCAGAGAGCCCTCTACCTCAACCACTATACACCCCTTTTCCTGAGCCTATCCTGCCCTGCTTACCAGGTGTGCAACGGAATTGCTGTGAAAAACCCATGAGCGGACTCTGAAATTAGTCGCTTGGGTTCAAATGGCAACATAGCCACTTTCTCCCCATTAGACCTCAGCCCATTCACAGCCACGTAATCTTCTGGTTCAGTCCCCTTCATGCCCGTACCAACCCTAGTTTTCCAATGGCAATGGGGAACCATGGAAAAGCTTTGCAGAGTAGGGTCCAAGCCCTTCAGGCAGATTTTCCTGCTCAGATTCCAAAACATTTCTAGCTTCATCCCTCTCCCTCCACTGCAGAAAATTTGCTGCTTCTCAAAATAGCATTTTTTAAAAAAACCTTCTAAACCAGGGGGCCAAGCAGGAAACATAGGTGTGTGGAACACTTTCAAGGAAGAGTGTAGATCCCATGAAAGGGGCTCTGATACTTGGCTTGAGCCAATGGCTGCCAGGAGGGATGATAGGTGTAGTGTCTTCTATCATCCATTTTTCCATTTTCTTTTTTTAGAAGGCAGGAAGGCAGAAATGCAATTCTTTTCTCATTTAAAGCAAACTGTACGATTTGTAACAGTAGGCAATTGATTCAAAAATTTAAAACACATCACAAGCTAAACAAAAGTCTGTGGGATAGATTCAGGTCTTATCTGCCTTTCCTGCACACACACTGTCCCTGTGCCCAGCAGACCAGGAGCCCCTCAGAAGCAGGGCCCAGATGTGACTCACTCTAGGTCTCAGCATGGCACACAGATATATGGGCTGAATGCAAACGGTCCCATATCCTCTCCAGGTCTTGCACAGGGTGTTCCCATAGCCTCCAATGTGGTGTTCCTCCTCTACTAGCAAGTATCTACCAACCTTGAGAAACACAAGGGTCTGGGTCAGCTCCATTTTGAAGACCTCCTTCATCACTGCAGCAGAGTCATCATTTCCTCCTCAGACTCCCCCAGCCCCTCCACCTTTCTCTCCCACAGATAACCACTGAGGCTGGGACTCTCTGTACCCACCACTGGACTGGGAGTCTCTTGGGGACAGAGTCTATTTCACTCATTATGGGGCCCCAGCATCACCAGGGCTCAGAGCCCAGCACCCAGCACACAGTTGGCCTCAATGGGTGGATGTATTGAACTAACTAAAGCCCCAGATTTCTCCAGTCTACTGGCCCCTCAAGGCCTAGGAAGGAGATAAGTGATAGTACCTTCCCCTCCATTTTGGACTCAGAACTCAGAGCTAAGGGAAATGGCTCTCCTGAGTCAGCCACTCACTAAAAATCAAGAGGACAGTGAAGAAGGTATTTTATTGAAGTGACTGGGAACGCTGCCCCTAGCCCAGTATTAGCCCCCTTAGTATAGTCTCATGGGTGGAAAGGACCAGGCCTCTGGGCTGCTCTGGGCTACCACCCAGGAGAGGCTGGGCTGTGGGACAGGTATGCTGGGACTCCAGTCCAGGGCAGAAGAGCTTCGGGACAACAATGGGGATGGTTGCTGTGGCAGGGGCTGCAGTGTGCTGACCCCACAGGGGTGGGGAGGGGGTGGTGTGGCCACCAGCCAGATGCTTTTCAGCAGGTCAAAGGCTGTTGGGGGGCCCCAGGACACTGTAGAGGGTGAAGACAACAAAGGCAATGTGGGTGGCCAAGGACCTTTTGGTGGTGGCAGGCTCACTCTGTGTGTAGTGGGAGTGCTGGAGGTGTGAGGCACAGCAAAGGCGAATTCCTTTGTCCCCTGTCTCCTCCTCTGCCTTCCTTCCCCTGGGCCCTGCTCAGGGCTATTGATCCTTCGTCTCTCAGGGTCCCCAGGCTTGATCCCTGACAAAAAGGAAAGAAGCGTGGGGGGCAGCTGAGTTAAAACAGACAAGGAGAAGAGAAGCAGAGGAGGCAGGAGGTAGGCTCACCTGACAAGGGTGGCTGGCAGCCCTGGAGCACCAGGGTAAGGTCGGGCACACAGCCATGGCAGGCCTGTAAGGTACCCACGATGGCATCCCTGTTCTCTTGCACTAGGTTCCTCCTGGGGAAAGCCTGTGGCAGAATCAGCTGGCACTGCAACTCCCCTAGCAGCGGCCCCAAGCCAGGGAGCTCTGAGGGACTAGGTGGGCCTGGGCCCGAGTCTCCAGGCACCTGGTTCTCCTTGCCTGTTGACCGTGGGGCTGCTTCTCGGGCCCTGCCTGGGCTTGGAGAAAGCTTGGTGGGTAGTGTGGGGGTGCCTGGTTCCAGGGACCCACTGCTAAGCAGCCGTGCCACATCCAGAGATTTCACCTCATGGCTAAAGAGACCCCGGTGCTCCCGGCTTAGCCGGCCCTGGGTTATGACCACAAGCTTGGGGGCAGTAGAGGCCACAGGATCCTGGAGGTCCATGGGTGGATTCCGACTGGCCACAAGGGGATCCTGATGAGCCAATGGCCGGCGGCTGCCCACCAGGGCCTTATTACGCTCCCTCCTGGTCTTTCGACGACGGACCCGACCAGGTTTCTCAGTCCTCTGGAAAGACTGGGGGGCTGGTCCCCGTGGGTCCATAGTGTCCTGGAATACAAAGATAGGGTGGTCATCAGTGAGCAGATAAGCCAGAGAACTAAAAGTGAGTAGTGAGAAGAGATAGTTTGGGGTGAGATGGGAGACAAGATGACAGAGGGAATGGGCACAGAGGGATTAGAAAGGGCTGGGTCTGGGAAGTCATCATAAGGATAGGGTGGGGTCAAGGGAGGCTTGCTGAATGGCAAGATCTGTCAGGGAATACAGAGGGTTACAGGGACATGAGGAAATAGCGAGAAGATGGAATGGGGGAGGGATCATGAGACTGGAGGGATCTGGAGAACCAAAACAGATTTTGGACAGAAGAGAAATCCTGGGGGTAGAGATGGTACTGGAGAACACAAAAAGTAGAGGGAGATGGTAGAAAAGGAAAGGCAGGCAAGAGGGACAGAGGGGAGCAGTCTACAGAGAAGAACCTGAAGGACACAGACAGGGTGACAGCGGAGCTATCAGGGACCAGGGACTAGGGACTGGGGCCTGGTCACGGGGTTGGGAGAGTTGGGCTGTGGAGGATGTGAGAAGGGTGGAGCTGTTGAGGTAGAAAAGGGGGGTACGGTTGGTGGGGTAAGGGGGGAGGGGCACCTCACCTCCTGCCCCGACAAAGCCGACCCCTGCCCCCATCCCCGCCCAACCCACCTGCCTGTGGGGCGCAATGGCTTCTTTTCCAAGGTGACTCCCACAGCTCACTACAGGTGCCTGGTGCGCTTCCGGGCCTCGAGCCTCCTGCGCATGCGCGTGCCCCTATTGTGCCCTTTGACTTCTCAGCGTCTTAGAGGCACGAGTCTCAAAGGCACGTGCAGGAGGCCCAGAACGCGGGTTGTAGCCCCGCCTTCACATTCGTAAACCTCTCACTTGTGCTTGGGCACCTCCCAGCCACCAATTGGCTGTGAGGAGGCCTTCCAGTTCCTGAATCCGATTGGTTTATACGTCTATAAGGGGACTTACTGTCTCCAGCAGGAAATGGGCTAGCCAACCCCCGGTGGTCAGAGATATCACCCGTAGAGAATCAGTGTAGGGTCGCCATTCAAAACTAGGCTCTGGGGCTAGGTTCAAATGTCCAGATTGGCATATTTGAGCTGTATGAACTTGGAAAATTGTGTAACTGTTCAGAGCTTCGGCTTCCTAATCTGTAAAATGGGATTCCTAACAGTACCTACTTCACACAGTTACTGTAAGTATGAGCCAACTCCAACTTAAAATAGCCCTGGGTGAATGAAAGCCTCGAAGCTTTGTTTCTCACTAAGCTTTGCTTCAGGAACTGTCTACCTCTCGAATTTATCTATCTACATTTGTCTGCTCAGACTTTTTAAGAAAATTTTATTTATTGATTTTTTTAGAGAGAGAGAGAGAGAGAGAGGAAGAGAGAATCATCGATTTGTTGCTCTACCTATCCATGCATTCATTGGTTGAATCCGGCATGTACACGAACCAGGGATTGAACCCGCAACCTTACTGCACCAAAAACAATGCTGCAACCAACTGAGATACCCAGCCAGGACCCCCCTCAGACTTTAAAATCAGACTATGCCAAGGTATTCCCCATCCCTCAATGAGCTGTATTATCTGTGTAATATTGCTTGGCTAACCTTCATGATCTTTCAAATCCTGACTCAGATACTATTCCTTCTAAGATACCCCTCGCCATCAAGTCGTCCTCTGTCTCATCCCGAGGTCCCCAGTTCCTCCCTTAATCACAATCTTGATCCGTCCCTCAGCTCTATCAACACACTGCGACAAGGCCAGGATCTGATCTATTCATGTAAAATTCATTCAGCAAGTACTTGTGAACAGCCACAGTACTTGGTACTATGAGTCAGGCCTTGTACTAGGCAAGGGTGGTGAAGTAAAACATAAACAATAGACTCATTTCTCTATCTCAGTATCAACCTGCCTAGAAGGAACAAATACATGGGAAGGTCCCATCTAGGAGGAATACGGCCACGAGGTTTAGGGGGTGTGGGCCCTCCCACACACACACACACACACACACACACACACACACACCCCACCCCACCCCCCCCCTGTTCCTTGAGAACCGGGAGATCTAGGAAGACAAGATCTGAGATTAAGATGGGGTGGGGGGAGGATCGACCTTAGGTGTCCTTGGCTGTGGATGTAGGTTTCAGAGCCCAGACACACCCAGCTGAAGTTGTTGGTTGGCAGTGGGTTTAGGGAGGGGAGCAGAGGCCACAGATCTGCAAGGTGAGCTGCTGCGGGAGGTTTGCCAGGCTGGACCTGGGCCTTGCACCGTCTCTAATTTCTTTTCTCTTTCTTCACTTTCTTCTAACCTCCTTGCATGGCCTGTGATGTCTGGAATGCGAAGACGTGTAGTTTAGATTTTATGCCACAAAATTGGTGTTTTTGAGTAGGGGGCCCCATGAGCAGATAGGCTCACTAAACTCCTGGCGCTGCCTTAGAGCTACTAATTTTTGAGCTTCTAATTTTCACATTTTGGCATTTTCCTTTTTTCTCCCCCTCAACCGTAAAAAATGGGAGCGCCTCCTCCTAGCCAGGTGCGTACGAGCCACCCCTTCAAGAGATCCGAGAATGGACTCGTCCACTCACTCCCCTCCACCCCCATCACGTGAATGGGGCCGAACGTGGGCACACACACGCGGAGTGGGAGGGAGGGAGAGAGAGAGAGGAAGAGACAGGGAGAGAAAGAGGGAGAGGGGAAGAGAGGCGGGCAGGGAGGAAGACAGAGAGAGCGAGAGCCCGCGTGCCTTAGCGCACGCTTTTTGTCCTACAGCAAATGGTTTCTTTCCCCCAGGCAGAGTGCTACATTTTTTTTTCTCCGTCTACTCTCGGCCTTTCAGGTACTTCGCCCCTCCCCGTGACGCCAGTGGGGTGGTTTCTCCCGCCTCCTCCCATGGGTGCCGGTTGGTCTCGCCTTCCCCTTTCCCCAGGTGCAAGGGTACTGTATCCGCAGCCTTGGAGTGTAAAGGCGCCCGGGCGGGAAGCGCCGGACGAGTTCACTGCGAGGCAGCCGTAGGGGAAGCAAGTTCCCTATCCGTCTCCTCCTAAGTGAAGGTTTCCGCCCCTGGAGAGGAGGCGGTGCTCGGGATCGGCCTTCATCCGCTGCTGGAGTGCGAGCGTCTGGGCCCTCCATTGTTGTCCGGAGGGGTAGGGGTGGGCGTGGCGGAGCCACCTCCTCCGGGAGTAGTCCGTAGCCAAACTCGTTCGCTCCTCCTGCAGAAACTACGACTCCGACATGAGCGGAGAGAACCCAGCCAGCAAGCCCACGCCGGTGCAGGACGTTCAGGGCGACAGACGCTGGATGTCCCTGGTGAGCGACCCTGCCCGCGATAAGAAGGGGTCGGTGGTTGGGGCCGGGGCTCAGGAGTGCAGCTGGTTCGCGCGGCTCTTACTACCTGATTGGGAAACTTCGGGCAGTTAGAATGGTGCTGCCGAAGGAAGCAGGGCCAGGCGGGCCCGGGAACGAGAGTGCCATAATTCTCCTTTATTCATCCCTGAAGCACCATCGGTTCGTGGCTGACAGCAAAGATAAAGAACCCGAAGTCGTCTTCATCGGGGACTCTTTGGTCCAGCTGATGCACCAGTGCGAGGTGAGGCCCGTCTCCCTCCTCCTGCCCCACCCAGGCCTGCCCTCACTGACACGCCTGGACCAGACTTCAGGTCAGGAGGGATATGGGGTAGCCTCAGGTAGCGCCGAGCACCCAGAATTTCAGTGTAAGGACAACATTCTACTGAGAGGGAAGTGCATGTCCTGGCTTTGTCGGGCTGGGGTCGTATAGTGAGACTTAAAATGAAGCTTTCCTGCAAGATTGCCTAAGGTGAGGCTCTTTATTGTTTGCTTAATGGATTTCAATTGTAATAGCTCTTCCTCACTCCACTAAGCAAGATTAAACCCAAATGGCTTTCCTCCAAGTAAGATTTAACTATTGTTTCAATGCATACCTCAAGCAGAATGGTTTCCACAAAGTGAGTCTTGCTCCACTGGAGTCCCTACAGTATAATGGATTTGCATAAATCGAGGTGAAATGTGACCAGATGGCTTCCATGAAGAGAGACTCCTCTTCCATAATGACATTTGGTTATCATTTGGACCCAGAGTAGTGGTCCATGCTGACATTGCCCGTGCCCACATTTCTTGCCCACAGATCTGGCGGGAACTCTTCTCTCCTCTGCATGCACTTAACTTTGGCATTGGGGGTGATGGCACGCAGCATGTGCTGTGGCGGCTGGAGAATGGGGAGCTGGAACACATCCGGCCTAAGGTGAGCAGGGCTTCGGTGGGCAGCTAGAACTCCCTTAGCCTGTGCCCTCACCACTGCTCCATGCCTTTCTTTCCACAGATTGTGGTGGTCTGGGTGGGTACCAACAACCATGGACACACAGCAGAGCAGGTGGCTGGCGGCATCAAGGCCATTGTGCAGCTGGTGAACCAGCGGCAGCCCCAAGCCCGTGTTGTGGTGCTGGTGAGAGTGTGGGAAAATGGGAAAGGAAGAATGGCAGTGTTCAGGGTCACCCTCAGGTGTAGCCACAGCTGGCATGGTTCTGGGCAGCTTGGCACAGAGTAGTAGCTTTCAAGCGAAATTCCACATTGAAGCTTGTTACATCCATCACAGCAGCTGTGAATAAGGACTTGTTCAGGCACCAATTAGGTCCCTTTGCCGAGGGCAGCACTGGAGATTCTGGGGTGTCAAGATTCAGAATATGTCAGGCATTCCTGGGGTGAATCTACACTACATCACTTCTAGCTGGCATATTTCCTCCTGATAGAGGAACTGACCCCTTGCCATTTTGTCAACATTTTTACAAGGGCTGTTGTCACTGAGCGGGGTCTCAGACAAAGTGTCAGGAATTAACCTTCCAATCCCCATTTCCCATCCTTAATGTATTCAGCTGGGGACTTCATGATGGGGGTTGGAGAAGAGTTTTGGCACAGAGATGCTGGTAGGACCCAGATGTTGATAGGACATTTCCTCACAACTCTTGGTGCCCATCCTCAGGGCCTGCTTCCAAGGGGCCAGCACCCTAACCCACTTCGTGAGAAAAACCAACAGGTGAATGAGCTGGTACGGGCAGCGTTGGCTGGCCATCCACGGGCCCACTTCCTGGATGCTGACCCTGGGTTTGTGCACTCAGATGGTACCATAAGCCACCATGACATGTATGATTACCTGCACCTGAGCCGCCTAGGCTACACACCTGTCTGCCGGACCCTGCACTCCCTGCTTCTGCGCCTGCTAGCCCAAGACCAGGGCCAGGGTGTCCCTCTGCCAGAGCCCACACTTTAAGCATTGCTTTTCTGCAACATTAAATTCTTGTTCTTCAGTCTCCTGTCCTATTTTCTGCTTAATGGCCATGCCTATCTAAGTAGTTCAGCCTCAGGCCTGATCTCTGTGACCCTGCAACTCTACAGGGTCTTCCATCTATTGAGGAACTCTGGTTCTTGTAGAGTAAGGCCAATTTCTAGCACAGCAGTGCTCCAGGAAGGCACTACCAACCAGTAACACTATGTGAAACCAGTTTGCCAACACTACCCCACAGGATCAGCATCAAGAAAAGAATTCCAGGAACAAAGTGGCTCAAAGCTCACCCAAAGTAGTCCTCCAGTATTTGCACATGCTATTCCCCTGGGTGGTGCTCTATGCCTAGCTTAGATGCCACTTCCTGTGGAAGATTCCTGGAGTTCCCACCCACAGCAGTCATCCCTCCACACGGTACATTCCCACCCACAGCAGTCATCCCTCCACACGGTACAAATCTCTCTCAAATGGGAACTAGGCACTGGCCCAAAGGGGTGTGACCCAGGAGAGGTTCCTGGCCTGGCTGCAGTGCTGGCTCAACCCACGTGGGGGCAGTAGGGGTCACTCAGGACAGCACAGTACTTGGAACAGTGCCACCTCTGGGTGGAGACCTCAGGTCCAACTAGGACCTCGAGGGTTCGCTGTCCTTGCAGCACCACATCTAGGCATTCCCCAAGTCCATGAATGTTGGATGGCTGAGAAAGAGGCACAGCCGGCATCACAACTCCATGAGCACCAGGCCCAGAGAGGCTGTTGGGTCCACACTGGGTCAGGGACCCCGGATCACAGGTGTCCCTCTGCCCTTGGGAGGTATGGTCCTGGCATTGCTCCCCTCACTTCCCTGGGGGCAAAGTATATACCACCATGGCCATTTGGGGACATGACTGGCACAACCAATACCCCTTCTCCCTTTTGAGTGGGCAGCCACACAGATGTGTTAAACAGCTTTAATCGCGGTCATTGTGGCTTCTCGGCACAGTAAGAAATATTGCACATGATCAACATGTTTTGTTCTGGGGATGGGGACAAGGGTAGGGGGAATCACCTTCTTAGAAAGTACAACCCAAGTTGGGAGGGCAGAGGAGTGGGGAGAGAACCCTCCCCATGCCTGTGGCAAAGTGCAGGAGCCCCCACCCCCAAACTAACCTGAGTCCAGCCCCTCTGGGGAAAAAAGGGGTACATGAACTCCCCCTACTCCACAGGCTCCTCCCTCTGGCCCAAGGCCCTCACTTCTCTCTGCTTGCAGCCCTCACGTGAGCCATTTTGCATAAAGTACAAGTGAAAAGATCTGAAGGTAACACACTCCAGGTTATTATGTACAGGGGCTCAGTGAAGGGAGACTGTGCCCCTGCTTCCCCTCAGCTGCCCCCATTACTGGGAGAGAGCTGTAGGGGGATGGGGACACACAGAGGAGCAGGCCTCATTCTGCCCCAAACTAGAAAGGACGAAATGGCTTTACTGGAGGGGAGGTAACCATCCTGCCCCCCCATTCCTGCCATCTATGTATTGTCCATTCCTGAGGGGGGGGGTACTGTGGTTCCTGGGATCTTCTCAGGGGCCCCTCACCTGCCTGTGGCAGTTGTAGAGGGACCAGAGGGTGGGGGAGAGGGCTGGGGGGCGCCCTCCCAGGCAGGTTGTCCTGGCCCTGGCTCTGGGGGCGGAGGCAGTGGCGGGGCAGCCTGGGCCATGCCAGAGTCCGAGCCAGGTGAGGTGGCGTCAGGGCCCCCAACAGGACTGGGAGTGGGAACAGGGGCAGCAGTGGTGCAAGTGGGGGGCGGTCCAGGAAGAGGGGCCTCAGTTCCGGGGGGCTGCTCTGTGGGAGTGGCCGCCTGCATGATCTTCTGGCGCACCTCACGGATCTTCAACTGCAGACAGACCTTGGAAGGGAAGATGTCTGCGTAGCGGGCCTGGAAGGCTGCTGTGGCCTGGGCTGGGGACAGAAGGGTGGTGGAGGTTGGGGAAGGGAGGATGAGACAAGCAGGCAGATCCTCTCCACATGCCCCCCAAGACTCCAAGACATGCTCACCTGATGGGAAGAAGCCATGGTCCTGGAAGAGTTGCATGACCAGGGCCCGGCGCTGGTCCAGGGTACGCCGCAGTGATGAGTATGGCACTTTCTCATATTCCAGCTCCCCAAGTACATCCTCAGCTTCTGTACCTGGGAGCAGGGCAGGGAGCACGATGAAGGCTTCTGGCCATCCCACACTCACACTACTGTCTTGAGTGTCTACCCAGCAGCCCTCACTGAATTCAATTTCACAGGGTTCGAAGAGGAGGCCTGCCAAAGGTCATGTGGCAGCTTAAGGGCCTGTTGGACTCTACAGCCCACCCTTGACCTACTGTTCTCTCAGTGACACCCACCTCTACCCTATTCCTGAGATCCCACCCTCTTACAGGCCCTGGGTTCCCTACAAATCTACTAGTTAGGCACCAGCACCTGTGCGGTCAAAGGTGAAGATGTCCCCCTCGCACTTGGCACTCTTGGGAGTATTGGGTTCCGAGCTGCAGCTGGAGCGTCTCCTCATCTTGCGCTTGGGTGAGGTGGGGTCCTCAGGGGCTGAGTCCAGGTCTGGTCAAAACAAGGAGGATAAGGGGAGGCGGGCCCCAGGCTGTTCCCCACCTGCCCTGGGGACCCCCCTTGCCTACCAGTGGAGTTCTTCCTTTTCTTACGATAGGAGCCCAAGATGGCCCTGGGCGAGGTGGCCAGAGACTGCAGGGTGGGCGAGGGCAATACCTCCTCAGGCCGAAACTCCGGTAGCTCAGCAAAGCGTTCTTCAAAGTCTACTTCTGACAGGACCCTGCTGGAGAGCAGTCAGAGTCACCTCCCCTGCCCAGCTTACAGCCACCCTCTCTCCCACCAACCCCATAGGCTACACCACAGCCCCCAGCCCATGCTCACTTGTCCACAGAGTCAAAGGTCTTCTTCAGGGGCGGGGGCCGCACCTTCACCTTCTTGCCGGTACCAGCCACCTCCTTGCGCTCAGGGGTGTCTCCGGCTGCCCTGCCACTACTGCCCTCACTGCTGCCACTGCTGCTACCAGGGGCTGGGGCTGGGGCCGGAGCTGGGGCCAGTGCCGGGGCTGGGGCCGGAGCTGGGCTAGGAGGGGTGGGAGGCTCCCCGCGACTCTCCAGGCCCAGCCCAGGGACGCGCCAATCTGAAGACGAGCTGGGGAATTTGCTGGCCTGGGGTAAGGATGGCAAGATGGAGGACAATGGGTTCAGAATCGCTGAGACAAAACCCAGAAACACAGAAATGGGGGCTGATTGCCCAATACAGTCTTGGAAAAGGCCTAGTCACAGAGTCAAGCACAAGGAACAAGGGCACGGCTCAGACATGCATGCAGGGAAGATGGCAGGACAGGAAGGCAGACAGTGGGCTAAGGGACAGAGCCCAGCAGCAACGGGAGCCTCTAGGCCTGTTGGGCACTCACCATGGTCTCGGGGCCCTTGGTGCTGGTCCGTTCCTCAGCAGGTGGGAGTGGTGGGGGGCTGCTCCTGGCAGTGGGAGCCCACGTCTCTGAGGGAGGTGGAGGAGCTGGCGTTGTAGACTGTCCCTCAAGGTCAGACTCAGTGGCAGCAGGCTCACGAGCTGACCCAGGCTCCAAGGGCTGCCGGGGTGCAGGGCCAGGCCGCCCAGGGGCACCTGCCTCAAAGGAGCCCACAGGAATGCTGGCGATGGCTGCCTTCACTTTCTGGGGGGCTTTAGGGGTGGGCCTCTGGGCCTTGGGGGCCACTAAGCTGTAAGTCATGGAGCCTGCTAGTAAGGAGAAGAGCATTTGCTGAGCCAGGTCTGACCCATTCCCTGGGTCCCCGAACTCACCTTACCCTAGGTTGGCCCAATACCCACCTGTGGAGCTAGGGAAAGGACTAGTAGGGGTGGCAGTGGCAGTGGCAGTAGGAGGAGCCGGTGGGCCCTTGGGCAGGATTGGAGCAGTAGGTGGGGTGGTGCTGGTGGCCACAGTGTAGACCAGGCCTGGGGTGGCCTGGGATGGCTGGGCCAGGGGTGCTGACGAGGTGGGTACTGGGCTGCCAGGGTAAAATGCTGTGATGACAGGAGCTCCAGGGGCAGCACAGGTGGGAGGCAGCTGGGGGCTGGGCACAGGTGACATGCCCACCTGGCCAGGAGCCAACAGTGGTGTCTGGCCTGCAGAGAGGAAAATAGAGGAGAGGCAAGAGCCTGAGCTAGAGCCTAAACCGCCTTAGCCCCATCCTGGATCGCCAGCACTGCCTGCCAGGTTGCCCCTCACCTGAAAGCAGGGGCTGCACGAAGGCAGGGCCGCTGGGCCCTAGTGAGGTGAAGCCTAGAGCTACTGAGCTCGTGGGGCCGTATGAGGTGACCGTTCCAGCCTGGCTGGATGCTGAGCTGGTGCCCAGAGGCAGCGCATGCCCGCCCGCTGACTGCACATAGGTGATTCTGTCACAAGAAGAAGAGGGGAGTGAAGTGAGTTGGCCCGACCCCACACCCCACCTCCCCTGGGCTGGCCTCTGGGTAAGGGCTCTACTGCCATTACCTGGTAGAAGAGGGCAGCAGGACCTTCTGAGGCTGTGAGGTGGGACCAGAGATCGTGGCTGGGCTGAGGGGTGGCACCAGGCTGCTGGGTGTACTCACAGGCACCGGAGTCAGCTGGATGATCTGTGGGCAAGAGCACCCACGAGCTGCAGTGAGTGGAGGACCCAGAGTGGGGCGGGGGAGGACCAAAGCCTAAGAGGGTGGGTATCAACCAAGACAGAGAGCACAAAACTTGGGATTGGAACAAAGGAAAAGAAGACAGCAAGAGATAGAGGGAAAAATAAAAATACAGAATACAAGAAAAATAAAAACCAATAAATTTTTTTTAAATAATTCTTTTTATATCTGGGAAAAATAGGTAGGGACACAGGAGAGGGACAAGTTGCAGACACCAAGGCCAGAATCAAGATGCACAGAGACACTGAGGAGATGGCAAGACACTCCCAAAGACAGATGAGAGAAAAGAGAGGCCAAAGGAAAGGCAGACAGAAACCCAGGACATGGACACCAATACCGAGCAGGAGGAGAGAAAAGAGGGACAGGATGCTCTTACCTTACTGGGTGGCTGGGCGCCATTCTGCACAGGTACTGAGAAGGGGGGGCTCACCAAGGGCAGCGGCTGACCAGCCCCTCCACCACGTACTGACATGCTAGGGGTGGCCAGAGGCACTAGCACTTTCCCAGGTAACAGCTGGGCTGAGCCACCCGGGGGCGGGGCCTGCACAGGAGAAACCGACTGGGCTGCAAGAGGTAAGACAGGAGATTAAAGGGAGCCGAACATGGCTGTGGCCCCGCTACTTGTGCAGCCCGGCCCAGGCCTCACCTTTGGGGGGCGGGGCAGAGGGTACGGACTGCAGGATGGGGATGCCAGGAGTGGGTGCAGTGGCAGCCAGGACTTTGCCGTTGGTGGAGGTGCCCGGTGGGAGGGTGAAACGGATGCTGGTGGTGGGTGCTGGGCCGCTGGGAGCCGCTGCCTTGGTCCCAGGGGCTGGTGCTGGGGCAGGTGCCACTTGCAGCTGCTGGGGCAGCGTGGGCAGGATGTACTGCACCTGAGTGATTCCCCCAGCCTTGCCCAGGGCACTTGGCTGCAGAATACCCAGGGGCACTGGCCCATTAGGGCCACTCCCAGCACCTGCTCCTGAGCCTGTAGTGGCCCCACTGCCAGGAGCTCCTTGGGCAATGAACTGGACAGCAGGAGGTGCAGGGGCCCCATAGCCTGGGGTGCCCACCAGCAGGTTGGTGACAGTGGCAGGAGCCTTCCCCACAGTGCCCAGTAGGGGCCCAGCCACCAGATGTGGGGCTGGTGAGGTGGCTGTTGCTGACTTCTTGTCCGAATACACTAAACTGACGCCCAGTGGAGAGCCCCCAGGTGCCCGGGACCCAGTGACGGTTTCAGTCCTGGCACCTGCTATGTCATTTGGAGATGCATCCACCCGGCCAGAGGTGGGGAAGGGTTTAGAGGCGATGGGCACAGGGGTACTGCTGACAGGCCGCACCACGTTGGTGACCATGGTGGCAGCTGGGCGGGACAGGGGGACTGTTGGAGCCCCATAGGCCAGCGATGGGGCTGGGGCTGAGGGCATGCGGGCTCCGCTGCCCTCCCTTTCCTCCTTGTTCGGAGGCAGGACCAGTGTCTGCAGGACACTTCCTCCCCCTCCGGGAGGTGCTGCAATAACTGAGGGTCCAGATGGCTCTAGGCCCCCCACACTTTCAGGCCTCTTGCGCCGGAAGGTGGTAGGATCCGTTGGGAGGAAGCGGGTGGCCTTGGAAGGTGTCGCTGGGCCCCCAGGGGGTGGGGGCCGTAGTTGGCCTGCTGTGCTGCCCTGACCTGACTCCTGGGCCTTGAAGGTCCCTGAGCCCAATGAGAAGGAGGTGGCTGCTGAGGCTGAGGAGGATGCAGGCGAGGAAGAGGAAGATGGGGTGGGCCCATAGCCTTTGCCAAAGGCTGCAGGTGGATCCGGGGGCCCTGGGGGCTCAGGGTCCAGTGATGGACGGCAGTGGGTAAAGGAAGAACGGATCACAGGCGAGAACACCTTCCTGCCATAGCTCTGGGTGGAAGGAGAAGAGACATAACCATGTCAGGAAGCCTGGATACCCAAACCCAGCCAGGCCATCAAAAGGCTTCAATTCATCCAGACTGTGACAATTCCCCATGGGGCAAATAGCTTCCCTCTCCAGGCCCTCTATTAACACACAGACCAAGATATCCTCACTCCTGCAGTTGAGAGGAACCAGACAGCACCAAGTCCCAAGCTCTTACCTTGCTGCCCTCTGGGTCTTCCCCAGAGCTATCTCCACTCTCGCTGTCAGTTACCCGCTCCTTGCACTTGAGGTCAATGTCAGTGGTACTGAAGCCATCATCAGCTGAGGGAGCAGAGGGAACAGTATTGTCAAAAGGACTGAGTGTAGAGCAGGAAGGACAGTCTGGAAGCTGGCCTTGCCTCTGGCCTCAGCTCTACCCCAAGCCAGCAATGAGTACTGTCCAGAAATGCAGTTCCTCAGCCTAGGATGTGCCCACCTACCAGAGCGTGCAGGTAATAGCACCTAATACTGTGCCGATGGCCTACCCATACCCGGATCCTCCTGGCTGCCTGTCTAAACAGAAGCTTCCCAAAGGCAGGGCTGGGCTTACCCAGAAGGGCCTAAACTAAACATGCCTGCAACCATGAACAAATATGGAAGCGAAGGAAAACAGGGGCCCAAGGGCCTGGATGCAATCTGTGCCCACTGTCCAAACCTTAACCTGCTGCCCACTGGCAGGAATCTGGGCTCCTGCCACTGCTCACCAATGACATCATCATCTCCTTCCTCCTCACAGATGACCATGCGTTCCTCATCACTGGTCATGTCCTCACTGGCCGCACGCTGGGAACGAGAGGCTCGGGTGGGCAGCAGGGGAGGCCGCCCACTGGCCACTAGGGCACCTCCCTCTCCAGGAGCCGCAAAGGGGCCTGGAGCCCCAAATTGTGTAGAAGGCTTTGGGCCAGAGTAGGATGCAGGGCCAGACACCATCTGCAGGGCAGGTGCAAAAAGAGTTCAGCTGGGGCTGTTACTTTGGGCATTCCTCCCGGCCCGTCTCCCTCACTCCCATGGCCTATACCCCAGACCTGAGTCAGTTCCTGCAGTGCCTGGCTGTCTACTTCTCCACCATCCAGGCTGTGGACCCCACTGTGGGAGAAGGCTCGGGGCCGGGCCGAACCAGGTCCCCCAACTGTGTGCAGACGTTCTGCCCCACAAGAGCTGCTCCCTGGAGCCTTGGGGTCCGAGCTCAAGAGTGTCTGGGCTGCGACAGACAGAAGCTCAGAGGACACTGTAGAGTGGAAGGGGGAGAGAAGTGCTGCAGAGTCAAGAAGCCTCTCACCAGCACCTGGACAATATTTCTAGGTACTGGGCAAAAGCAGGCTGGAACTCCTGGGCCACCAAGTGGAAAAGAGATGCCACTCACAAGCCCAGCATCTCCTTCCCATTGGTTCCTGCCCTCTGGAGCCCAGAGGGCAGCCCTTCTGACAGTAAGAAAGCCTGGAGACAGGTTTGTGTGGCACAGGCAAGCTAATAACTGTTAGTCTGCTCCCGCACTGCACGCCTGCCTTCAGAGTTGTAGGTCCAGACCCACAGGACTGTTCCAGAAAAGCTCCTCAACACAGCACGAGGCACACCTCACATCTGCAGTCAGTTGAAGCAGCAGTGAGGGGCCTCCAACTATGGCTTTGGGAGCCAGCCAAGCAGGGCTTTCACTTCTGGCTCTGCCAGTTACTGTTTCCTGGGACTTCAGGCAAGTGGCTTTGCCTCTCTGAGCCTCAGTTTACCCATCTGAAAAATGGGATATGGTTTTAAGTCCCAGAGATTATACTCCGCTTGGTGCCTGGTGTGTAATAAACGCTCAGTAGGTGGCAGTTGATAATGAAATTGCCGTTTGTAAATTTTATTTGTCTGGACTTTCCTGGATCTTTCACATGAGACAAGTGCTGATTCTTTTGCAGGTAAGGGTCCTCAAATAAAAGTGACAGGACACAGATGAGTTTCTAGGGGTGGGAGCAAACAAGCAAGAGAGTACCAGAGGCTCTCAAGGGAGGGAAGTGGCAGGACAAGAGAGCCAAGGAGCTCACTAACCTCCAGGGGCAGCGGCAGTACCCGTCTCCGACATGCTTCGCTCCCGAGTCTCCTTGTGCCCTCCTGCCAGCCCCAGGCTCGTGGGCTTGGCCTCTGAGCTGGACTTCTTCCGGTCCTTGTTGCACCACTTCCAGTCTGGGTGGGCCTTAAAGTGGGCCTCTTTCACCTGGCAGGAGAGGACAGGGAGACCCTTCACTCACCCACCCACTAGAATAAGCTGGGGAGAAGCCAAGAAGAGGAGGCATTACCTGGAAGGCCAGGTCATGGTACTTCTGCTTTTCCTTGGGCCCTAGGGCATACCACCACTCGCCCAGAATCTTGCTGACGGTCCTATTGTCCTGGTTGGGGTGACGCTGGTGGACCAGGGCCCGGTGCCTCTTGCTAAAAATCATGAAGGCATTCATAGGCCTCCGGATATGGTCCTTCTCCCGCTAGATCAGACAGAGACCCAAGTACAATAATTAAAACCAAGGAAACAGGCTTCGACAGCCATGAGGTGAGCTGGAGACAGGTGGGGGCAAGGCACCTTGTTGGGGCTGCGTCCATCCTTCTCTGAAGATGAGTCTCGTTCCTTGGGTAGGGCACTGAGGGACTGGGTCCGGCGCTTTCCAGGTGGCAGAGGCAACTGGATCTCAGGAGACATGATGGAGAGGAAACTGTAGTGGGAGCGGCAAAGACAGTGAGGGCCATTTTTCTGGCCAGGCTACCCCCTCCAGTCCCAGGCCTCAGGGCACTCACGCATCATCATGGTCACTCTCCGTCTCACTATCCAGCCGGGGTTCTCCTGGAGGGCCAGGGGCCTCCTCCTCAGTGGTGGGAGGGGGCCCCTTTCCAGGTTCCAACCCCCCCAAAGTGTGGGGGGGTCCAGGCCCTGGGCTCTCAGGGCATGTGGCTCCAGGGGGCCGCCCAGGATCAACATTCCCTGTCCCACCTGGTGGCTGCTCGTGAGCAACAGCCGCCGACTCAGCAGGTTCTGGGGACAGAGAGGTAGATCAGATAGCTCATGGGCCCCCTCAACGCTGTCCCCATGCCTTCCCACCGCCCCTCACACCTCACCTTTGCTCTGGTTGGAGGCCACTGGGTGGCTGGCAGGTTGCTGGGCCTCACTTGGCTGCACGGAAGGGTCTGGCTGGCTGGGGGCCAGGAAGGGGACTAAGGAGTGCCAGGGGAACACAGCGACAGAGCGAGGTTCCACATTCGTCCACACTGTGGGAAGGAGCCAGATGAGCTCTGCAGCAGGAGAGCTTGGCCTTGACCCTCAACCCAAGCTTTTTTCCACCCTGGACAAGGAAGCTCCACCTCTCATTTATACTCCTTTCTCCTAGCCCTGAAATCTCTTGACATCATGCATGCAACATCACTCAGGAAAAAAAAAAACTCCTGCCTGAAAGACTTCTAAGGTTTATAAAACTGAAAACAGAAGCAGGGTAGGAAAAGAGTCCTCACATCCCACTCCCTCCCTGACTTCCACTAGGGACTAAGCCAGAGGAATGACTGGCTCCTGTCACAAACCAGGCCATGACAGACTGCCATCCTACACTCCTAAGGCCCTAAGACCTCAGCAGGCCTGGAGACCCTCCCCCAGCCATGGCATGTTGCCAGCACCCATGCTGCCATCTGACATAGCCTCTTACCTTTGGTCTCACACTCCCTTTCTCTTTCCTGGGGCATATGGCCCTGTCTCCTCTCCTCTACTCTCCATTACCAATAGGGCATAGGGTCTTGAGTCTGTCTCTCTGCCTCCCTCCCCCTAACACAGGCCCTAAAGAGCCAGACCTGCCCTTCCCGGGCTGGGCACAGGTGGCTACAACAGCTTTCCCCTTATCCCTAAAGAAAATCTACTGCCTGTGAAGAAACCTCCCACCCTCCCTCTCTCTAAAACCCCGAGCTCATCTTTAGAGCATGGCCCAGCCCCCAAGCCCAGAAAGAGAAGAGGGTGTGGTAAACTCCTTGGAAGAAAAGGCACAGACAATGGGGCAGATGAGAGAACTGGTACAAGTATCTGCCCAGGGAAGGCAAGAGTGCCAGGTGTTTCCTTGAGAATACACACAGGAAGGCACTTCCCTCACCAGGGGCCAGTCCCAGAGGTCCACCTTCAGCCCCAGGAGCTGGGTAACTGGCTTGACTCCTGGGGCAGGCGGAGACTAGGAGTGGGCTTCCCTCTCATTGCTGGCTCCCTGGGGGAAGTGGAACCAGCAGCGGAGGCCCCTGCTAGGGGAAGACGATAAAGGGAGAAGGGGAACGCCCTAGCCCTGGTCTCCATCATTCCAGGCCTCCCCCTGACCCAGACCACTCTAACCTGGAGTGACCACCCATGCCTACAGAAGCCTTGACTAAGGGAGCCCTCAGTGAGGCACTGGCCTCAAGACCTGATTCTGCAAAGAGCTGACAAAGGAAAAATAGACATCAAGGCAACAGGAGAGGAACAAGGTCAGCACTGAAAGCTACTCAAGATACTATGCAGACCCTATCCCCTACCCCTGGGGACACAAAAGCCTTCTAGGCCCTCCAACCCCATAACAGCCCCCAGGGACCTGAACCTGTCTCTCTCACAAAGATCTTTCTTACAAGGACCTCTTCATCTGCTGGGTGGAGAAGGGGCCGAGCAGACAATGGGGGAACAGTCCTGTGGTCCTGCCCCTCCTGAACTCTCCTCCAAGTGCACTATCCTCCAGGGTCTTTGGGTCTCTCCCTCTCTCTCTGCAAAGCTCACCACCACTCCAGCCCAAAACTGTTCTAAGCAAACACTGCCTCACTCACTTACCAAGCCCTGTCCTATCCCTACACTACTCAGTCACAGCCCCTTTCCTCTGTCTAGTCTCCAGCAGGTCTCAGGCTGCTCCAGTTCTAATCCATGCTCCCAAGCCAGTTACTCTGCACTTCTCACCCCCAATGACAGCAGACCTGTTTCACCCCATCACCTAAACACCACGGCTGCCCCAGCTACTCCCCACTCCCATCACTTTGCTACACTCCCACCTGCCGTCACTAACCACTACAGCAGAGCTCAGTAACTTTCCCGTTACCCCTTTACTCGGCCTCTACCATTCTACTGTATGCCCATCACCGTCGCTTTGCACTTAGCACCCCGACACCTTGACCCCTACAGTCCCAGGGCCCAAGAGCTACTGACCGAACATTCCGAGGCCACGGGAGGCCGCGCTGGACGCGGGCACCAGGGGCCTGTGGGCTGAGTACATGATCTGGCGCCGGGGGGCCCGGCCGGGGCTCGCGCCTCCTCAGCGGCAGCCGCCGCTCCGCCCGCCGCCGCTCCGGCCCAGGGGCAGCTGGAGGCCGTCGCCGCATGCCCCCCCCGCCACGGCCGCCCCGCTCCGGCCTCCCCACGCGGGGGTCTCCTCCGGGAGCGCCTGCGCACAACGCCGACTGCCTCCCGCCGCCCAGGGGGCGGGGGAGGTCAGAGCGCTCCGGCCCCGCCCCGCCCCCCGGCGCGCGCGGGGGCCGTCACGGGGCGCGCGGCACCGGGGCCATCGGCGCCGCCCCCTCCCTTTCCCTCTTCAAGCACCGAGCCCGGCGGGGCGGGGCGCGGGTGCGCGTGCGCGGCCCCCTCCCTTTCCCCGCTCCCAGGCTTGCTTGCTCCCTCCCTCCCTCGCAGCTCCGGCGGGTAACGGCTCTAGCCCCGCGCGCCCCAGCTGCCAGCGCCGCCGCCCCGCCTTTCCGGGTCCCTGGCCCGCGGCTCAGCGTTGGGTCGACCTCCGGCCCCGGGAAGACAGACGGACCAGCGTGTGTGCGCTTGTGCGCTCCGAACGAGCCCCGCGCCGAACCACCGCCGCCTCCCCGCCCCGCCACTACTACGCGCTCCCCTCCCCCCGCCGCGCCTCCCCCCGCCCTTTCCCCGCTTCCCCCGCGGCTTTCCGCGCAAACCCGGCCCCCCGCGCGTGAGCCTATTGGCTGCCGCCGCCGCGCGCGGGTCAGGCCCCGCCGCGCCCGCCCCCATTGGCCGCCCCGGGGGAACGTCAGTCATATGCAAATAAGGGCAGGGCGGGGCGGGCCCCGGTTGGCTTCAAGCCGTCCGGGGGCGGGACCGCGGAAGGAGGGAGGCAGGACGAGCGCACTGCAGTAAAGGCGCCGAGCCAGGGGGCGGTTCTGAGCGCCGCGATGCAGAGGCCCGAGGTTTGTGGGGTGTGTGTGTGTGTGTGTGTGTGTGTGTGTGTGTGTGCGCGCGTGCGTGCCTAGTCCACGCGAGGTACACGCTCACGTGCGCTCGGTCCACCGGTCTCGCAGGGCAGATGAACTGCGCATAGGGTTAGGGGAGCCATTCTGAGCCCTCACCAACTCATGCCAGCACACGCACACCCCACGTAGACAGACTTTCCTGCCACACCCTTTATTTCATACACACCCCACGTTCATATGTACCCTCGATCTTACACTCACTGTCACACACCAAGTCACAAATCTCGAACACCTGCTCACATATACTTCTCACACTCATGGTTCACATCATACACACTCATTTTCACCCATCCTCTTCACGTGACCCCTTTCATACATGTCCTTTCATGTTTCACCAACACATATCTTCACACATTCATTGAATCATCGTACAGACACACAATATATCAAACAGGCACAGTGATCCTGCACACCCCATCACACATGCCCACATCCCTCCCACACAACCATACAAGCTCTTCTTCACACACTCTCACACAGCCTTTAAGGTACTCCCATTCCCAACACAGGTTAACCCTCACAAACACCATCATAGTGACCCCACACACCATATAAACTTACCCTGGTGAGCGATAACTACCTCAATACCCTGGCCTAGCAGGTATACAGAGTGCCACGGCCATTCACACTACCCTTCCTGACACTCAGCAGCCACCCAGGACCCTCTAACTCAGAACACTACTGTGTGCTGGCCCCACCACCATAGGCTGAAAGTCACCCCTTCCAAAAAAAAATGTCCAGGAGAAAGAAAGGAAATTAACACTGAGGCTGATACCGGCTGGGAACTTGTATTCGTGATCCTGTTCACTGAATCCTCACAGCCACTAGGGAGGTACACTGTATTATGCCCATTGTTCAAATGAGAAAAATGAGGCTCAGAGAAACTGAATGAATTGCGCGAGATCATGCAGCCAGATGGAACAACCCAATGCTCCAACTGAAGTACTCTTCCCACTACTGAAAATTTAATCTCAGGGTAGACACGGACACAGACCCCCCAAGATCCAGGAACATGGTTCAACTATAATACTAAGAGACTGGTTAACTACAGAAAGGTCAGAGGGCACACACAGAGACACAGGGAAGAGTCTAGGGCCCACAAGGCAGAGATACAGAGGCCTTGGATCATCCAAGGGGGACCCTGGGGTCACACCTGAGCTGGTAAATGATGAATGAGCTCAGATGGACCAAGACTGGGCTCCTTCACAGGTGGGGTGGGAGACTGCAGCAGACAAACCCTTTTCCCAGCCTGTCCCATCCACTGACAGTGCTGAAGGCAAGGAGAGGGGGCAAAAACCAGGTAACCAGAAACCAGAGGGGAAAGAGACATCTGTAGCCCTCTGACCTCCAGAGATTGCAGGGCTTGACATTTGGCTGTGCGCCTGGAGGGGCCACCAGAGGGACTATTAAGTGACTGCCCCCTCCTCCTTATGCAGCCCCAGACTCAGACCCTCCATTACCTCACTGCCCCAGGGACTGCAATGTGAGGCAGAAACCAAGGCTGAAATCAATGTGGCCACTATCTCCCCAACACTGCCCCCTCCTCTCTCTGTCGGTGAGTCACCTATTGGCAAGTTAACCCTTTCCCCACTGCAGTGGAGCCCAGGGACAGAGCGCAGAGGAACCTTGTCCTCTGCCCACCCCCACCCCTATTTCTGTTGGGTGAGAAAAAAACCCAGGCCTGGCACAGCAGGGAAAGCGGGCCCCACACATCTGGGAGGGTTACACATCTGGTAGAAGACAGTGCCCACACAGGAGGGATGGGAAGAGGCCTCTTACAGGGTATGGTACAGCCAAGTGGGGGCCCAGCCTGGCAGGGAGGGGCCGGAATCCAGGCAGGAAGGGCCCCCCTGCCTTGGGCACTGGGCCAGCCCTATACTTAGCTTCCATTGTTCAGAGTGGAGGAACCCTGGGTGGGTGTGATTAGGGGTAGAGAAAAGGGAGCAGGCCCTATATCCACACAGCCCCATCTCTCCAGCTGGGGCCTCCTTAGTTATAAAATGCTGAGGAAGTTCCCCAAACTAGGGCCCCAGCCCCATCTGAAACAGAGTGGGAACACCATCCTTCTTCACTCAAGGCAAGTACTGGGGAAGAATTATGGTGCAGCCACCCCTTGCACCATCCCATAACCAACTCCACAAAAGGTCTGGTCCTAAAGGCCCCCAAAGCACCACTCTACCCCACCCCAGCCTGGGGACACGAAGCCCAGACAAAGACACCAAGTGACACCCAGGGCTGCACAGGCAGAGGCCTGCCCAGAGGCCTGGGGCATAAAGCTCGGGATGCTGACAGACGGCTAAACGCTCTGAACTCATGGGGCCCTATTTATTGAGCCCGAGAGGCTCCCGCCCCTGCCCCCGCCGCCCACGGCGCCTCACCCTGCCTGAGACCCCGCCCTGGCTCACCAACCCGGTGTCCCCAGATCCCCTCATTCGCTCCCCACATATACACCCACCCACCCACTCCAGGAGGCGTGGGCGACGGCCAGGGTTGCCTGGGGAACGAGCCCAGGATTGGGCTCGCGCAACTCGAAAGTGATGGGAGCCTAAAAATAGCGCCGGGGTGAGTCAGTGTGAGTGGAGCTAGGGTAGGCAGGGGGACCAGGAGGGAAAGAGAGGCAGACGAAAGGTGTGGGGGAGGGTCCTCAGGGATTGGGAGATGGGCAGGATAGGACCAAGGGCTGGATGTGGGTTTGGGGGTGGGAAGGGAGGATAGTGTACAGGCGCCGGGGACTGGGAGGGCATGTCGGCTTGGGATGAGGGTGGTGCCCAGGAGAGGAGGGGGCGCCGCCCTGCATTCTCCTCCCCTCCTCAAGCTCACGAGATTTTCCACTCGCCGGCTGGCCCCCAGCCAGCCCCCGGAGGGCCCCACAAAGCCGCTTTGTGCTGGGAGGGCGGGCGGGCGCCCGGCTAGCCTGACACCCACGCGGGCTGCGGTGGGGCGCGGGCCAGCTGGCACCCGAGCTGTCGGGCGGGGAGGGGGGTCCCACCCCAACCCGAGGGCGCCGCTGTGCAGGGGTTAATGGCACAGGAGGAGGGGGGACCAGTCTCCGCCAATAGGTGTCAGCAAGCGCGAAGGCAGCCAATAGGAAGAACGAAAGCCCGACTGCAGGGTTGGAGGGGCTACGCCTTGGGGCGCGGGAACTTGTGCCCCGGTTGCCAGTGGGGGCTAGGTGCGGCCCACAAGGGGTGCCCGTCCGGATCTACAAAGCCTCGGGTCACAAGAAACAGGCCCAGGTGGGGGTAGGATCTTTCAATCAGGAGGTGGCACAGCCTGGGTTTGAACCCAGGTCTACCTGGCCTCATAGTCTGCTTTTCCGCGGAAAAGGAGAGGCCGGGGTTCCCTGGCTCAGGCTCCCACGGGGAACAGGAGACAGGGTACGGGCGGAGGAGGGGGCGCGGCAGGCTAGGGTCCAGCCGCCTGCGGTGCAGTCGCTGCCGCCGGTGGTAATGGGAGCCAGACGCCGTCGGTGCCGCTAATGCGCCTCCCTCCCGGCCACTAATGGAGCCATTAAGGCCCCGGCGCCCAGCGCTGGGGTTTCCCAGCCGCATACACCCTCCCCCAACCCCAATCGCTGCGCATGCGCGCTCCAGCTGCTCCACAGTCCAGCCGCCAGCCGCCACCAGGAGGCAGCCTGACCCCTCACAGCTCTTACTGCTGGAGGCTCTTCCACGAAATCTCCAAGAATCACTCCTGCTACCTCATAAATGCCTCTCCTGGCAAGTCATCTTCTTATTCCAAACGTAGGTCTCCTTCCGTTCCAGAACAGTCTCCCGGGATCGTTGGCACCCAGGTGCAACCCTTCCCCTCCCCTGCTCTAAACCCTTTTGGCTCTTCAGGGGCTAGCATTCAACCCTGGCCTGGCTGGACCTGTCCTGCATGGCACCCTTCGGCCAAGCCTAGGCTCTAGTTCAGCTTCAGCCTCAACTAGCCACTCAGAGGTCATGCACTTTCATTCTTCTGGCTTTTGCTCCAATGGCTGCCTTGGCCTGGATCACCCTTTCCTTTCTTTCACTATCCTGAAATCCACTCATTTCTCCTGCTTCAGCTCAAATGTCCCTTCTAATGAGAAGCCCTCCTGAACGCCCCTCATCACCCTGTGTTGAGCCAGAGTTGTTTCTATCCTCTGCCTCCCCCAGATGCTGTAACTTGCTCTGTTATCCTGTGCCTGCAGCCACATCTGCCTTCCCCACCCACCTATCCCAGGACTGTTCAGCCTGGGCCTGGTGGAAGGATGAGGAGGATGAGGTGGTAAGATGGAGTTCACTGTCTGAGCAAAACAAATTCTGGTGCACAGAACCTGGATCTGGACCTGGGGAGCCAGGAGAACCTTGACCTCTCTCTGGGCCTCCTTTTCCCCACCTTCCCAAGCAGTTTGAGGGCAGTGCTTGATCTCTGAGTTCCAACCTTTTGGGGTGGACTACACGTGGGACTCAGTTAAATGGAGCACCAAATGGTGGCACCAAATGTGTCTCCTGAAAGATGGTGGTGGAGAGAGGATATAGGGTAATCTAGATCATGACCTCTAACAGGTGGGTGGGCATAGGACCTGCTTTCCTACTGCTCCCCCACAGCCGGATATCCTAGCTTGGTCTGCACAGCCCCCACCTTCCTGCCTGTCTTGGAAACAGGTGCTTGGATGTAGAGGGGTCTACAGATGGCTCCTGATACCCCTCAGTAGGGTTTGGGGACAGTAGTAGGCAGTTAATTTGTCCCAGGCCTGGACCACCTCCTAACACTAACCAGAAAGAAAGTAGGGGACCTGGTGCTTAACAACTGTCCATTGACTTCAAGGAACAAAGCACCTGATCACACTGGGGGGCGGGGTGGAGGAGGGGTCTAGAATGGAGGCAGAAAGTCTGTCTAAAGAGTGGGAGGAAGGGCCCTGACTGGTGTGGCTCAGTGGAATGGGCATCGCCCTGCAAACTGATTCCCGGTCAGTCAGGGCACATGCCTGGGTTATAGGCCAGGTCCTTATTTGGAAGCATGTGAGAGGCAACTGATCAATGTTTTTCTCGCTCTTTCTCCCTCCTTTCCTCTCTCTCTAAAAATGAATAAAATCTTTAAAAAAGAGAGAGAGAGGAGGAGGAGGGGGCTAAGGCTGGTGCAGAGAGACAGGGTCTCAAGACCAGGGACCAAAAGAGAAAGAGGATGGGATGAAAGCTCAAACAAGAACTGGTGGCTAAGGAGAAACAGACCAAGAAAGATGTGGAGAGCCAGACTCAGAGACACACAAGTCCAGAGAGAGAGACTCAGGCCCAGAAATGGAAACAGAGAGAGACAGACATAGAAACCCAAGGGAGAGAGACAGATGGGCAGACAGACCCAGGAGAAGGGGCACTGCCTATCAATATGGGGAAGCCAGGCTGACCCAGGAAGCTGGAAAGGAGGCTGTGCCACGAATTGGGCTGAGACATCTGGCCTCGGGCTGGGGCTGCAGGCCTTGGGGCAGCGTTCTCTCCTGGGGAGCAGGCAAGAAGAGTCACAGGAGGTGGCAATGGCAGCTGGCTGGCCAGGTCATGCAGAGAATGCAGAGAATGCCTCCCGCCTGCCCTGGCATGTCCCCCAGCGGAAGCAAATGCCCGGTGGGGAGCAGGAGCAGGCAGGCTGCCCTGCAGCCCCCTCACACCTGCTGCCCTGAGCCAGAGTCATACTCGCAATGGACAGGACTATGCCTTTACTATGCAATTGGGCACTTCTGCCCTATTTGGGCCTTCAAAAGAGAAGGCCCCAAGGTGCCACCTCCCAAGGGTTTAGGAAGGCATCTAGGAGAAGAACAAAAGTCCTACTGGTTGGGAATCTAAGGGCAACCTGGATACTTCAGCATGGGTGTTGTCAGAGAGGCGTGGCTCAGAACCGCCAGGACAGGCACTGGACAAGTTCTGACGACCAGGTGGCCTCCAGCAAGAGGCCTCCTCCTCCACTGAACCTCAGGTTTCCCCAACAACAGAGCTGGTAATTCCTATTTCACAGCACTGGGTGGATTCCAATGAGATGGCCCCATACCTGAGGTTGGACACATGGTAAATGCTCAATGAAGAGTGGTTATGATTATTTTTTCATCATTATTACTGAGAGTGCTTAAGGGCCTGGGCTGCAGAACTAGACCACCCGGGTTTAAATCCTGCTACTTTCTTATCCTAGCTGATGACTTTGGGCAAGTCTTGGGCTGCAATTTCCTCCTCTGCTGGAAACAATAAGCATCCTGACCTCCTGAGAGATTGTGAGGATTCAGTGAGTACATAAATACTCAGCACTTACTGAGCAGTGAGCCAGGCACACACACTAAATAATGCTCAATAAATTATTATTCCTGTAACTTCTGATAGTAAGAAGTTCTGTGATCTAAAGGTCAGACTTGATTCAAGGCTCAGTCCTGTTCCTCCCTGGCTGGGTGAACTCAGTCAGGACTCTCATTCTGTCAGGGCCTCATGCTGCCTCATCTGGAAAACGGTGGCAGGAACCCCTGCTGGGCCTGCCCTGGTAGGCCTCAGGTCACCTGCCTCAGTGCCATCCTTCCCCACACAGCAGCAGTGAAGATAACCTGAGATGATGCTATGAGTCGAACCATGTCTGGGGCTGTAGGCGTGTGGGAGGTAAGGCAGGGTTAGAGTCCTTCTGCTTCAGTTTCTTCATCTGCCTAAGGACTGAAGTCCCTATCAACTATTAGTAACAAATGTAAAAACTTGGAAGTGAGGCAAAAAACCTAGGTCACAACCTCAGTATATGAGCACAGGGGGTAAGCAGAGCCCCTGTGTCCCTGTGGCCTGGCTCCAGGCTGGAGCTCTTCCCTATACTGACCTCTGCCCCAGCGCAAGCCACAGTGGCTCCTTCCTCTCCATCTCCCCGCCTCTAGTACAGCCGTGGATAGACAGACTCAAAACCTCCCATGGCTCCCTAATGCCCTTAGGATCAAGTTCACAAGTCTCATAAGGATGCTATATTATCTGGCCCTTGCTCATCAATACAGTCACATATCTAAGCACTCACCCACCATCTGCAACCCATCACTGCTGATTTAACTTCCTTCAAATACTTGCTTTTGCCTCAAGGCTTTTGCAGAAACTCTTGCCTTTGCCTACATGTTTTCCTGCTGACAGCGGCAGGCTCACTTCTGCACACCCTTCAGGTCTCACTTTAGAAGCCCCTAGCCCCCTCTCCAAGAAGTCCTCCCTGACTCCTCAGAGCCTCCTGGGCTTGCCCTATCCCTGCCCTGACCACTCTGGACAGTCACTGGGCAAAATATGAAAGCAGGGCTGTGTCCTCAGCACCAACCAGTACAGGGCCAGGCACAGAGGGAGCCCTCAGTAAGCAGTGGACTCATAAGTAAGAAAAAGATGCTAGGGAAGGGGCTGGTGATGAGTCTGTCACCCTCCCTGGGAGTAGCTCTGACAAGGCCCAGCCTGGCCTGGGCCCCTCTCTCTAGCATGATCTCAGAAATGCTACTCTCCCCACACCTGGCCTCAGCCCTCCAACCACAACGACTCTCCTCAGCTGTGCTCCTTCTGGCTTTGGAGCTTGCCTTCCCACTGGCCTGCCTGGAAGCTCTTCCACCCCATGGTTGCTGGTTCCAACTCATCCTTCAACTCCTGGCTTAGGCGCCCTGTCCCAAGGGCAACCAGACTAGATTCACACCTGGATTCAAACGGCACAATGCCCGCACATCCCCAGGTCCCTTCCAGGGCAACGACAGCACCTGTGGTGTTTACTGGGTACCATGGTGAAGGTGAGGGCTCCAGTCCCGGTCTGACCAATTCCTGGCAGGTCCTGGCAGAAGGACCTGTTGGAGCCTCAGTCTTCCCGCCTGTAACCAACACTATGGGCCCACGGTCACAGGCCAGCCTACTTGGGTTTGAAGGTTGGCTCCAGGATTTACTAGCCATGTGACCCTAGGCAAGTCACTAACCTGACCTCAGTTTCCTCTACAGGAACATAATCAAAGCACCCACGTGTTACGGTTATTATGAAGACTATAGGAGCTAATATTTGAAAAGGGCTTAGAGCAGGGCCCGTAAGTTGAGTGCTACATCATGGGGTGGGTATGAGGGTTTGGCTAGATAACCCCCCAACAGCTTATCATGGTGACACCCCCACCAGCCCTCCAGACCTGGGAGCTGTCATCATGATTATCCTGTTACCCAATCAGCCCCACTCAGGACTGCTTCCATGACTGAGGGACCCTTGAGAGTATGTTCCTAACAGGAGGCCTGTTAATGCCACATTGAGCCTCCCAAGTCCAGTCCCTTGCCTGACACATGAATTCTCACTGGAACATCTGTGCAGGAATGTTCCAGCCTCCCCTTACATCCCTCCCAAGGCAGGAGCCCACCTCTCGAGAGCCAGTTGGAAAGCGACTCTATTTGAAATGAGCCCTCACCCAGCCCATCCACTGTACTCCTTACCTGTCCCAGGCCGGCCCATGATGACTTCCTTCTTGGGGGCAGGATGGCTGGTGTAGCTGCTGGGCACCAGGACGGGCAGCAGGGCAGCGGGTGAGGGGTGGAAGGCCACTGGCTGGAAGGGTGAGGAAGCCAGGCCAAAGGTGGGCATCGGCTGGGCCACAGCAGTTGGCGCGGCTGGAGGCACAGTTATGGGTACGGGGGCTGGCAGAGGTGGGGGCAGGCCAGGCTTCCCACTGGCTACCCCGGGGGGTACTGGAGTCTCTCGGCAGCCCCGCCCAGGTCCTGCAGCTCGGGCCTCCGCAGCAGTGCCCACCTCTCCAGGGAATTTGGAAGGTAGTGGCACATCAGGGTTGCGAACAATAACAGGTGAGTCCCGCTGCACAGCAGGCACCCTGCGCACAGAGGGTCCAGGATCCGAGGTCAGGCCAGCAGGTGGGGGCAACAGCAGCAACGGTGAGGGCTGGCGGGAACGGGAAAAGGGCACAGCAGGTGATACAGCCCGGAAGCTGGCTGGTGTAGAGGGTGTAGGTGTGTGGGACACTGAGTCCACACCAGAGTCGAGGCTGTCACTCTTGGGGAAGTCTGGGGCGGCTCCTCCACCCCCTGCACCAGGGACTCCCAAGGCCCCTGGGTGGGGCAGCAACTCTGTCTTCCGCCGCCCAGGGCTGATGGGCACGGTGAAGGTCAGATTGGTCTGGAAGGTGGGTAGGATGCCAGAGGAATGGCGCTCTCGGGGGGCAGGAGGCGGTGGGTGGGGACCCATATCTGGTGGCGTCAGCACGCCTGCCTTAGGGGTGCTAGCGCTCAGGTGGCGACTGCGAACAGCAGTACGTTGGATGACTGGCGATGCATTGATGGGGCTGAAGTTGGCAGGACGAAAGCCGAAGAGTGGCGAGGGTGAGGGTGAGGGCGCTGGCGAGAAGGGCGACTGCGTAGAGACCGGGGAGAAGGACGGCGTGCCTGAGCGGGAGCTGCCCAAGGACACCAGCATCACTGCCGCCTCACACTCATCAAACTCAAAGCGTGACAGGTCAGCGGGAGCTACCAGGCGTGGGCGTGAATCTCCGCGGGCCACCACACTGCTGGCCTCACTGTCCCTCGATGTCTCGTCACCCCAGTCAAACTCGGTGCTACCTTCCCGAGCTGCCACGCCAGCAGGCCGCCCAGCCCCACCTGGGCCACTGTCAGCCAGGCCCTCCATTTCCTTGGTTCGCATGGATAGGTGGCGGGAGCAGTAGCCCCGCCGCTGAGACTCCTTCATGCAGCCATCCCGTGAGCACAGCCGCCGCCACTGCTTGCCATTGAATTTCTTGCGGATTCCGTTAGGTGTGCAGACCACGTCGCCCTTCTTATACTTCTGCTGGGCGGCTGTCAGTGGCGTGCGGGCACGGGTGGCTGGAGCAGCGCCCTTCTCCAGAGAGGCCACACTGCTGCTACGGCTGCCACCCTGGCTCCCCTCCTGGCAAGGTGAAGGCTGCTCACCAGGGCGGCCTGGGCCTGCAAAGGCTGGGGACTTGGGTGGCGGAGAAAGAAGCTGGGGTGGGGGCAGTGGGAGGAGGGCAGGGGTGCCCAGGGCTGGTGGGTGCTTCTCTTCACCCTCCTCACAAGCCCCCAGGTTGCCACCAAAGCTGATCTTGGAGACCTCAGCATCTTCAGGCTGCTTGGAGTCCAGGGCAGCAGGGCAGGGTGGCAGGGTAGCCCCTGGTTCAGCCTGCTCCTCCTCAGGGCCCATGGGGGGCTTCCTCGGCAGGGCCTCAGGTTCCCAGAGGGGCCTAAGCAGGCGCAGGCTGGAGCGGGCCACCCATATGGCCTCCTCAGGCTCACGATGTGATGGCTGTGACAGTTGTGGGAGGGTGGCTGGAGGGCACACCTGGGAACCTAGGCCAGGACTGAGGCGAACTTTATATGCAGCTGGCTTGGTAGCCACCTCCACTACCACACCCTCACGGTAGGCAGCTGTACCAGGCTCCACACAGGTACAGACAGCCGTGCCCACCACCAGGGCACCTGGTGGTGGCGTGGCATCCAAAACCACATCGACACCACTGCCAGGTGCCCCCTCATAGAAAGTCAGGGCCCGGTCCCCAGGGAACTGCACGCCCAAGTCCTGGCTTCGGCGTACCTGGCGCACCACAGCCGGCAGGAATAGGCCATCCCCACGCCGAGCCAGCACCCGCTGGGACCGCAGTTGCCGCAGGTCATAGCTGCCACTAGTGCCAGCCGGGGGCCAGGGGCCTGGCCCACAACCTTCAGTGGACTCATCCTCCAGGTCAGCTGAATGCTCACTGGCTGTGTCAGTGGAGGAGGAGCGGGCAGAGGTGAGTGGCCGTAGAGGAACACCCAGGGCACCGGTGTCCTCAGGGGTCCCTGCTGGCTCATCTGGGGTCCCAGCTGCTCCACCGCTGCCACTGCCAGCCCCATGCTCTTCCACATACTTCTTCTTGGGTGCTCGTGACTTGAAGGTGGCTGTCTTCCGGCTGAGGGGGGGCTCCCAACGACCTGACTCACCCTCCGCCTTGGGGTCCTCAGCGGGGCCTGGGACTGGGTCATCAGGGTGCAGCTCCAGGGGGAGCCCCTCAACCCCTGAGCCCTGCTGGGTCTCCTCCTCTTCACACTCCTCAGCCTCTTCTGGGCCCGGCTGCTGCTGTACCTCGTCATCGTCTTCCTCTGGCTTGTCACCCTCCCCAACCCCTCGCCGTCTCAGGGCTTTGGCCCTGGTAGCTGGTGGGGACTTGCCTCCACTGCCAGGACCTGGGAGGCCAGTGCATGCCTTCTTCATTGGCTTCATCTTTTCTCCACCTGCAGGGTGGAAGGCAGACAGTGGTCATCAGGAGCAACTCAGGAACCCCTCAGACTCGGCGCCCCCAAGAGTTTCCACTTGCAGAGGCCCCCACCTCCATGATCCCTGAGGCCTCCTTCCTGGCTGTCCCCAAGTCGTAATGGGCCCCTGGCCAGCACCCAGACACAGAGTGGCACCCATGTTCCCTGAGCTGTTCACTGTGGCTCCTCAGGGACATTCGCATACACCTGCTCCCTCTGCAGAGAACACAGCACGCACAGGCATACACTCTGACTGCCCCAAGGGGATGCAAGAAACAGGAACAGTTCACACCAATGGACCACTCACTCTGTGCCACTCCTGGGCTGAACTTGCCTTTATTAACCCACTTCATCCTCACAACAGCCCTAAGAGGTAAAGACTACTAACAACCCCATTTTATACTTGAGGTAACTAAGGCACAGAGAGATCACCCAACTTGTCCAAATTCATCTAGCTGGTTCTAAAACCCTGACAACCTGGCTCCAGAGTCTGTCCTCCTAACCATCTCAGTATGCCGCCTGTCACATGAGCCAGAGGGCACACGCACTCACACACACACACACGCACAGGCACAGGCACAGAAAGTGAGGTGACTAGGCTGTGATGTGAGCCTCTCTCCACCTCCCCCTGCCCCACCCCTCTGAGCAGCCTGGTATGTCCAGGCATTGTGGGATGAAGTGGGCAGCTGAGAGTCCTGAGGAATGGCTGCCCAGTCTGCTCTGTACCCTGGGCCTGCCAGGTGGAACCATCTCCCCAGATCCTGGCACAGAGCAGGCAGGGGCACATCTGAGGCAAGAGCTCCTACCAAGCACTTCCATGGGGCTGCGTATGAGCACACACACAAACACACACACAGACACACGTCATCACACAGTGGGACACAGAGCTACATCCCAGGGTTTCGCTGTCCCACTGGATGGGAGCCTGCTCCTCCCCACATAGCACCCAGCGTGATACCCACAAGCCCAGCCCCCTCTTCTGGCCTACCTCCATCCCCACCCTAGCTGGGCTGGCTGGGCTAGCTCTGGCAAGGTGGCTGAGCCAGCCAGGTCCCCCTGGCCCCAAAATGTGCCCCCTGACTCCGGGTTGGGGGGGGTGGTAAGTGGGAGAAGGTCAAAGAAAGCAGGACAAGCCCAGCAGGCCAACCTCACCCACTTCCTGAACAGTCATTATTGCCCGCCCCCTTTCAAGCTGCCCTGAGAAAAGAAAAGGGAAAAAACTTTACTCTCAAGTGACTAAGAGAACCTGAAAAGCTGAAAGGGGGCCTCTGGGCAAGTGGGGTTTAGAAGGAACCCGGGACCATAAACCAAACATAATCAAAGGCACCCCTGACTCAAGTCTTTAGGAACTTCTGACCTCATACTTGAGGCCTGCTGCTCCTGTGGACCCTGCAGTTCCAGGCTGTCTCTTCCCTGGGCCAATCCTGCAGTCCTCACAGGCAGAGCCTGGAGAAGCCAGGTTTTCTCACACTGAGGAAAGCACCCAACAGCCCAAGAGTTGGGCAGCCACCCCACCTTCTGCCCATTGACCTGCTGTACCACCAACCTGGGGACTGATATCCAGCCCCAGTCTTGCTCAAACACCAGACCTCTGCATACCCAATCAGGGCCTGCAACAGCACTGCCTAGTACCTCTAGACCCTGCTGCCTTGCCTAGCCTCTCCACCCCAGAAGTCAAGCCTCTTTCTTTCACCTGGGGCCTACTCTCTTCCTGTCCACTCCTCTCTGGATACCTCCCACCCAAGGCTCTGTAGGCCCTCACCGCCACCCCCACCCACCCCCCACCACCTACCCCAGAATCTAACTCCTAAAGCCCAGGCCAGCCCAGGCCCTGGCTCTTCAGGGTCTCATGCCCTCTGCTCCCATCAGCCCTCCTGGGTCCAGCTTCTCTGCCATTCTCTCTCCCATCCTGTCACCACCTCTATGTCTACCTCTCTCCTCACAAGCCCCTAGGCCCCTCCTTAGTCACCCCCCACCTTGCCATCTTCATCTATCTCTGTCACCTCTTCTTTCCAGTCACTCTCCTGTCAGCCATCTCTAGACCTGCCACCTTCTCTCCCCATCACCTCTCCTTGTCATCCCCTCCAACTCTGTCCCCTCCTTCTCCCTGTCACCCTGACCCAGTCTTGTCACCCCTCCATTCCTGTTACCCATTCTCTGCCCACCACCCTCTCCTCGTCACCCCTTTTCTGTCCTGCCTCCTACCCACCACTTCCTCCACTCTGTCCTTCCTCCCCACCATCCCACCCACCTTTTTTCCCCTGTACCCCCCCTCCTCGTTACTGCCACCTGTCCCCTCTCGGCCCCCAGCACCCCAAACACCCCCGGCCCAAGTTAGCCCTGGACCCGCCCCTCACCTTGGGCTCCGCAGGGTTTCGGGGCGGGGGGCCGTAACCCCGGCTTGGTCCGGTCCGGTCCCTCCCCGCCCCCCCTTCGGCTCTCCCTCTCGATTCTCCCTTTTTTTTTACTCCAACACACAAAATGGTGAATGGACCTGCAACAGCTGGAGCAGTCAGCCAATCAGCGGTCACAACCCCGCTGACCGGCGCCGTCCTACACCAATAGATATTCGCAGCCTGGCCAGCTCCACCTCTCGAAGACGAGCGACGCTTCCCATGACCAATCGCGCCCACACGGCAGCGCTAGGGGGCGGAGCCAAAGTCCAAGACCGGCCTCCCTCTGGGACCGACACCAACCTGAGCCTACGACTGCCTAATATGCCTAAAGCCCTGCCCCACAACAAGTGATAGACACCAGCATCAACCAACTAAAAGCCGTCTTAGTGCCGACTGACGAATACAGTACCCAGTCGCCTTGCACTCTAAGCCGGAACCCAGCCCCTCTTAAGGACAGTAGCCAATGAACTGCAAGAAGGCGGGGCCAGTGGGCCTGCTCTCCAATGAGCAGGCTTAGAAGGCGTGGCCTGAGCATTTGTTGACCGGCTCGTCGCAATTCCTGATGGGAATGGTAGTCTTCTTACGTCTCTGGCGCATAGTCGACAGTAAAAGGCAGACTACAACTCCCATGTGACAGAGTGCCTGAAGCACCAAAGAACCCAGGGGAAGAGAAAAAGTCGCAAAGGGCAGTTTTTCGTGACTCTCACTGGACACCAGGAGCATCTTAGACCCAGGGCCCTGACTCACCCCGATTCCCGGCTCTGGCGTCGCTGGTGGCTCCTCTCAGCAGCGGCGGTAGCTGCACGAGGGGGAGGTGCGAGGAACAGCCAACCGCCACCCGAAAGCCCTGCAACCAATCAGCAGTGGCCGGGGCGATGCAATGACCTCACCGGGTTCTACTCTCTTGCCCCTCCCCCACGGGTTGTTGCTGCTGGTAGTCGGGTGTAGGGAAGTTTGGGGTGGGGGGAGGTAAGGAGAAAGAGTGATGTCACCTTTCTCCAGCTTGATTGGCTGTTGGGTGGCGGGACTATGACCAATCAACAGCCTCAGAAAGTCTGGCGCGGCCCCGCGGAAAGCCCTGTTGCCACCGGGAGGGGAGAGAACGTACGTGTGTTAGGTGGCGCGCACTGCCGTGTAGTGAACGCACGCGGCCTGGGACTTGGGGCTCCCGGGGACAAGTTCCCTCCAAGACTTCGACATTCAAGGGCGGTGCAATTTTCTGACGGCCCTCTTACGCATGGGGGTCACGAGATGGGAAATGCAGCACTTCCTCGGGCTTCACACCGCATTCCATTCCGTGAAGAGCTACACTTTGTGTGTGTTCACATCTTGCGGGAGCTATACTTTTTTTCAGGGTGGGTTTACGCTGGGGAGGCGAAGGGTATGCCCTGTCAGTAGTAGATTCCTGCTGCCCAGATATGGGTTTTACACCAGGTGTGAACCTGTCTGTAGCACATCCATACTCTCTCCAAGTTGAACTTGTCCTGGATAGATGGTATGGAGGGCAATAAAAACGGCCTGGGTGCTCACTTCGGCAGCACATATACTAAAATTGGAACAATACAGAGAAGACTAGCTCCTGCGCAAGGATGGCACTCAAATTTGTGAAGCATTCCATATTAAAAAAAAATGGCGTGGGGGAGGCTTCTGCTGCCTCTGTTGGGTTCCCAGTATGAACACGGGGTTCATATCAGGTGTGAAGAAAATGCACCCAGCCCTGTTGCAGATCCATACCATCTGTTACATTAGCACTACCCATGAGAGAGTGTGCTGTGCACATTGCGTAGTGTTGAGTCTGAGGAAAATCACACTCATTGGAGAGTTCCCACTGCCCACTTAGGTAGACCCTTGGAGACTGTGGTTTGTGCTTTCACAAAAGGGGCTCCCGCAAGCCACAGAAAGTTCCTCATGCATGGTGATATGTACTGTCCCTGTAACTTTGTCATGGGTATGAAAGATTATACTATGCATGGGGAGACACATTCTGGGCCAGGAGTCCAAAATGCCTACGGGAGCTTTCCTTGTGGGAGATGTTTCCATTGATTAGAATGGTGTTTTGTGTTACCCAGTCAGTTTGCATCAGGTGTGAGTGAGAGTGAGACTATTAGTGGGCTGGTCTGAACTCTCCACCATGGAACTAGCCCTGCCTAGGAAGCACTCTGCTGTAGTGAAGGGGGCCTCTGATAGCCGTTCAGATTGTCTCTGGCTGTGGTGTGTTTATGATGTCCACAGAGGGATCCCCACTGCTCACATGAGTTTCACCATACATGAGGGAGACCCATCCATGGGAGTTCATACTGTCCAAGGTCTATTTACCCTGTCATTTAGGAAAGGTGTGCACAGGAAGCTGTCCCCTGCTGGGAAATTAAAATAAAATATTGTTAATTTAGTTACACAGTTCATGGAAATTACAGCCATTTGTGGTGCTGGGGGGTGATGTTTCAGGAAGCAGGGTAACTCAGGATTACACAGGCTGCTGGGGTCAAATCCAGCTGGGCTTCTTCCCAGCTGTGGGACTTTGGGCAAGTCACTTAATCCCTCTGTGCCTGGATTTCTACATCTGTAAAGGAATAATTAAAAATAAAAACAAAAACCCTATGGCCTAGGGCTGTTATGAAGATGTAGTGAATTAACAAATGTAAAACACATAGGGCAGTGTCTCCAGCAGAATAAATCCTCGTAAATATTAGCTGTTGTTGCAACTATTGTTATTCATAAGGAGTTTATTTCTACCTAAATAGCTTATGCTGGCCCTGGCCAGGTAGATCCACTGGTTGAAGTGTCATGCAATTATGCTGAGGTCGAAGGTTGGATCCCACCCCCCCCTCCCCCGTCAGGGCATGTACCAGAAGCAACCAATGAATGCATAAATAAAAAATGGAAGAACAAATTGATGTTTCCTTCTCTCTCTCTTTCTCCCACTATTCCTCCCTCTCTAAAAAAAAAGTTTATGGTGTGACAGTTTTACTCATAACCTTGTCCTAGTTGGTTTGTGCCATGGTAGTTGTGGTAGTGCTGTATTTTGGGAGGATTCTGGGGTTCAGCATATCTGTGGGGCACTTATCAATCCATCAGGAAGCATTATAGTCCAGGAAGCTTGATGTCCTAGCTGTAAAGATTTTTAGTTCTGGAATATTGGGCCTGTAACCTCTCCCAGTCTTAATCTGCTAACCTGTAAAATGGGCAACCTTAGAGTACCTTCCTTATAAAACTGAGGTAAGGATAACATGAGATGTGAATCCAGGGCCTTGCATAGAGTAAATGCCCAATGAATGGGAGTGGTGATTTGCATGGGCCTTGGGAAATCCCTGCCATTCAGGAATTCACCATTTGTTTGCCTTTATTCAGGGCCTCATTGTCCATAACAGCCTATACACCCTTCAGGGAGCCATCTGTCCTAATATATTTGTGTCGAAGGGGAATTGGGTAACTTATTTACGACAGCATTAAGATTTTTTGTGGGGGAATAATTTTTGAAGGTTACAAAGGTCTGGAGGGGTTACATGGAAGGTAGGGTTTCTCCCTGTCTATGGGAAAGGGCTACATTATTCAGGAATTAATAAAATGGACATAGCGAGCCCTGGCTGGGTAGCTCAGTTGGTTAGAGCATTGTCCCCATGCGCTGGGGTTGTGGTTCGATACCCACTCAGGATAGTGCAAGGCTCAACCAGTAAATGCCAGAATAGGTGGAACAACAGTCAATGCTTCTCTCTCTCTCTCTCTCTCTCTCTCTCTCTCTCTCCCTCTTTCCCTTCTTTTCTCTCTAAAATCAATTTTTTTAAGTTAAGGAAATAAACAGACACAGTGACATTAGGGTTTATTGCGTTCATTGGCGAGTCTGCACTGCTCACCAAGTGCCCCACTCAAGCAGGGGGCACAATGTCCATGGGTTACACCGCAGGAGGCCGTATTGACCATAGGGCTCCCCAATTCACATGAAGAGTCACACTGTCACACTGCTGATGGAAGTGACCCTGTTTGTATGGCTGTGGGGGAGGTATACCCTAGTTATGGGAGTTGACCTTGTTGACAGAGGAATTCACACAATGTTAAAGAAGTTATGCTGTTTGTGTCGTAGAGTACACGAATGAGGGAATATGCCTCAAGGGGTCACATGTTGTTTATTACTGTCTCCCCACCTATCTGGGGCTCACGCTGTTTATGAGGGTCGCACTGCCTACATGGGGTCTACACCATTTATATGGGTTGCCCTGTTATGTGAAGTTCACACAGTTTATGAACGTTGCACTGTATTGCATGGAGCTCATGTCATTTATGAGGGTTGCCCCATCTGTATGAGCTTTCTGTGGGCTATGCTGTTTTTGAGCACTCTGTATTTGGGATTTACACTGTCCACGTGAGAGCCACACTGTATATGGGGGTTTATATCATTTATGGACTCAGTACTGTCTGTATGGGTTCTGACTGTGGGATGATACCAGCTGTGTGTCTACTCAGTTCATGTCAGCACATATGTATCACCAGCCTGTTCTATGGCAGACCAGGGTCTCAACACCAGTAATTAATGAGTGAAGAAAACACACCAAACCCCTGTCTTTGTGGAACTGACATTCAGTAGGACAAGCACACCCTGTTTATGTGATTTGCATCCGGATTCAGACTTTTGGGGGTTGTGCTGGCATCACCTGTCCACGAGGGTGTCTCCATGTGTCTGGGGCTACATTCACTGGTATCACATTGGGGTATAGAGAGTAGGGAGTTCACTGTCCAAAGATGAGCTTATTCCCTCATAGATTAGCAGGCACCATACTTCAGGCAACAAAACAGGCAAAAAAATCCTGCCCTCTTAGAACTGCCACTAAAGAGGAGAGATTCAGACAAGCAAGTGCATTGTGGAAATACATGTCAGATGAGAATAAGGACTATGGAGAAGAATAGGGAATAAAAGGGGCTTGGGGTCTAGGAAGGTCAGGCAAGATCTTATTGGGGAGGTGATTTTTTGAGTAAAAACCTGAAGGGGTTGAGTGACAGAGCTATGCAGACTTCTGCGGGAAAAGCCTTTCAAGCAGATGGAACAACATTGGCAAAAATCCCTGAGGCAGTAATACGTCTGGCATGTTCAAGAAATAGCCAAGCCCTGACTGGGTAGCTCAGTTGGTTGGAGCATCATCCCCATACACCAAGGTTTGGGGTTCGATCCCTGATCAATCAGGGCACATAAAAGAATCAACCAATGAATACATAAATAAGTGGACCAACGAATCGATGTCTCTCTCTCTCAAAATCAATGAATAAAAATTAAAAAAACAATAGCCAAGAGGCTGGAGATGAAGGGAAAGGTGAGAAGTGAGGTGAGGGAGGAAAGGCCTTGTTGACCACTGTAAGAAGTTGGCTTTTACTCCCAGTGCTCAGAGGGACTGCTGGAGGATTTGGACAGCTTCTGATTTACTAGAACCTCTCTGGCTGTGGGCAGAGCACAGAACATAGGGGCCAGTGGCAGCAGGGAGACCAGTGAGAAGACCCCAGACCACAGGTATGGTGGTGACAGTGGCAAGTAGCTGATTCTTAAGAGCTGAAAGCAGCCCTGGCTGGTATAGCTCAGTGGATTGAATGCAGGCTGTGAAGCAAAGGGTTGCTGGTTCGAGTCCCAATTAGGACATATGCTGGGTTGCAGGTCAGGTCCCCAGTGGGGGCCACATGAGAGGCAACCACACATTGATATTTCTCTCTCTTTCTCCCTCCTTTCCCCTCTCTCTAAAAATAAATAAATGAAATCTTAAAATCAGAGCTGATGGGGCTGAAGGGGCTGAAGGGGCTGAAGGGGCTGATGGGGCTGAAGGGGCTGATGGGGCTGATGGGACGGACTTCCCTCCAGATTGGATGTCAGATGAGAGAAAGGGGTCAAGGATGGCTCTAAGGTATTCAGCCTGAGCAACCAGAAAAATGGGGGTGGGGCAGTAGTTCCATCTGTGAGATTGGAGTTTAGGGGAGAGTCCTGAATAGACAGTTGGGTGTAATCAGGTAGAGATTGTACATAAAGAGAGAAGAGGACCTGAGACTGAGCCCTGGGGCCCTTCAGCATTTCAGGTCAGAGAGATGAGGAAGGGTGAGACTATCCCAGGGTTATGTTTTCTGTTTGGAGTGGTCACACCTGTTTAGGTAGCTATACTCTCTATGTAGGGTGGGTCACACTATTTCTAAGGGAACTACAATGTTCATAGAGTGGGTAACACTTCATTATTTTTCACAGGGGTGGTGGGTGGTTTGTGACTATGATTTTTATTGTCCCCACAATTTCCCGGAGTGAAGTCTGTGAATAGTTGCAACTTCTGTGGGGACAGGTTCTGTCCATGCCTTAGCCTGACAATAGGGTAAACGTTATCTGTTTCAGGACAATAAATGGGAACAAGGACTGCTAGGTCTGTGGGAGGATGGGGGTGTCCTTGCTGTTCAGACAGAGTTGTTTTCTTCATGGAGTGTTATACTTTTTATCACAGGCTAGTCCTGGGTCTGTGAGAGGTTTTTCACCAGCCCCAGAGGGATTCATGGAGGCTTTCCATAGTGAACTGGGGATGGGGTCCCCTTGTTCACTGGAGTTGACATGGTCCTGGTTGGATGGTATGTCTTCAAGGAATCAGCGGTGATGAATAGTTTTAAACACAAGTTCACAATATGTGGGTTTTCATGTAGTAATGACAGGGTTTGCCTTCCCTGGGGGTGACTCTTCGTGTTCAAGAGGCAACTGAACTATCCAAGAGGGTCCACACTTCTATGTTAAAGTCACATGGACCTCTAAGGGGCTGTAATATCTGTGGACAGGTTTTCACAAGCCACCAGAGGTCACACTGCCCAGAGGACATTTTCATCAGGGACTCTCATACTCTGAGTGTGGTTCAGACACTCCCATGAGGCATGCCCAACATCCACGATAGTGTTTCACAGAAGCAGTGGGATTGGGATTGAGTCACCCAACTGGGTCAGGGTGGGATTAAGCCATTAACAGGCAGTCTCCCACTGTCAATGCTGTGTGTTTAGTGTGCACGGCTGGAGCATAAGGTGAGGGGTGCTTACATTATCCATGGAGTATATAGTTCACTCTGCTAATAATTATTACCAGTATTTATTGCATACTTATTTCATGTCCTGGATTTCTCACAACAACCTGGTCCGGTAGGCTCTCTTAATATCCCCATTTTACAGATGAGGAAGTTAAGGCTCAGAGAGGTACACTGGCTCTCTGTCATAGACAGGAAGTACAGAGTTAGGGTTGCAACCCAGGTCTCTGATTTGCTGGTGGGAGGGCAGGGATCAGTAAGACTCTTATCTTTGAAACTTAGCATCTTTATTTAAGGGGGGGGGTGCTGAGCAGGAAAGGTGGTACTAAAGCCTACTGGTTAAGGGTGGTGGTTTTCAATTGGATAGATCTGAGTTTGAATCCCAGCTCCAACACTTCCTGATCGTAGGACTTTGGCAGACTGACTTCCGCTCTGAGCCTCACTTTCTTAATTTGTGAATGATTATAACAATAATAATTCCCCTCTTTAGACTTTTGCAAAGATTAAATGAGATGATGTCTCAGACAGTGCTTGGCCAACATCATGAGCCCTAGGAATTTGAGAGCTGCTATAAAAACAATGATGATGGCCCTGGCTGGTGTGGATCAGTGGATTGAGCGCCAGCCTATAAAGTAAGGGGTCACTGGTTTGAATCCCTGTCAGGGCACATGCTTGGGTTGCTGGCGAGGTCCCCAGCAGGGAGTGGGAAAGACACAACAGATGTTTCCCTCCCTCTATTTATCCCTCCCTTCCGCTCTCTCTCTGAAAATAAATAAAAGATGATGATGATGATTGCTGGACCACACACCTCCCAGAGGGTTACAATATCCTTGGAGGAGCTACACTGGCCTTAGGCATGGTTACATAATTAATTCCCCAGGGGCTTGAGCTTCCCTGGAGTCCTTGGTCTCTCCAAGGAAGAGGCCTGAGACTTTTGAGGCACCCATGAGGGACTGCTGTAACACAGCTAGGAACCCAGCAACGGAGGCTAGACTTGAAACCCTAAGAACCCAGAGCTGACCCTGTAGGCCTTCCCTCACTGTAGCCTGTCTCTCTGCCCATCTTCTGGGTTTCAGCCTCTCTGAGCCACCCTGTCCCCCATATTCCCGTCCTCTGGTACCTCAGAGTCTTTTTTAGACTCTGCCTCCAGGCTTGGCCTATGACTATTGCTTCTATGTGTCCTCTACCCTGTTGCCAGCTCCGGCTAGCCATCTGATCATCTCTGATTTCCTGCTTCCCTAAGCCTCAGGCTCCATCCATTGCTGCCGGCTGCGGAGAACAGAGACTTAACACGTCCCTACGCTGGCCTTCATCCTTAAGCCCTGCCTTCCTCTCTCCTGGCGACCCCCCAGCGCCCCTTTGGAGCACATTTGTTCCTACGCGGTTCGCCCCCTCGCATCCTGGTCCCACCCCCGGAACCCTCGGCCCTGACGGTGGAGGTGGGGTACCTCCGGTGCCAGCCGTGTCCCCAGGACAGCTGCAGCTTGGGGATGGAGGAGGGAGCTCCCGAATGCATTCTCTTTGGTCACTTCCTCCCCAGCTGGGATTGGGGCTATCTGGAAGGCCAAGACCCCATCCCCGGAGGAGCGGAGGGCATAGCCGCCTCCCCATTTCCGATGCTGGGAAATGCTTCCCACCCATTCCACCCCACCACTGGACAGCTGCCCCCATTCAGACTCAGGGTTGGGGGAGTGGGCAGGGTAAAGTCAGATTGGGAAATGTGGTCTTGATCATCCTCCGAGGTCCTGACCGTCCCCATCCCCCTAGCAAAGAAGATTCTGCCTATTTCCAAAAGGTAATGCCTGCTCCCTACAAGAGTTGTTGACCTCCCTACAAGAATTGCTGACCCCCTCCCTCAGAAGGTACCACCTTTCCTCTTACTGGCTCCCCAAAGAAAATCTGGATCCCGCAGTGGTCAGGAAAGGAGGAGGGGCAGCAGGTCGCGAGTGTCGAGGACTTAAGTTATCTGCAGACTTGGAGTCTCCAAGAAGGGTCATGACCCCCGGGACCCCATCCCACCACCACCCCCTCCTTCCTTCCTTCCTCCCCTCCTCCCCGGTCGCGCGGCCCCTTTAAGCCCAAAGCCGGCCAGTCCTCAGTGGCTGCGCGCCCGCGCGAGTGAGTGTGAATGCGCTGGGAGGGGGCGGGAGCAGTGTCTCCATGGCGACGCGGCGGTGACGTCGCTGGTCGGGGGGCGTGGGCGTCCCGGCCCCGGAGTGCGATATTAACCCGGGAGGCGGCGGCGGGGAGGGGAGAGGCTCTGAGAGGCGAGGCCGGGTGAAACGGCGAGGGCGGCCCGACCGACGCGGGACAGGACGGGACGGGGCAGCGCGGGCGCCGGGAGCTGCGGCCCGGAGTCGGGGCGCCTCGCCCCGGGTCCCCCAGCATGAAGACCCCGGCGGACACAGGTGGGGGCGGGGGCAGCACGTGTGGGGGAGACTTGTTGCCCTGGGAAACCAGGCGGAGAAACTTTGGGGGGGGGCTGAAGGGTTCCGGACGAACCCGAGTGATCCTTAGTTCTGGGGGACCCCCAAGCATGCGAGACCTGTTGCATCTCACGGCATGAGCGGGGGGCTGTTGCATGGGACCCCCAATTTCTGGCTCCGGGCGGAGTGGTTTACGTACTGCGAGTCCTGGTCCTCTCTGTGTCTGGACCCAGAAAACTGGGCTTCCTCACTCCCGGGATAACCGGGGTGGCGGGGTCCCTCCCCGCCGCTCTGTCACGTTGCACTCTGGGGGCCGGGACGTGTGCTGGGCGTGGGGGGGTATGTCCACGGGGCCCGCTATCCCTGGTTCCTTGCTACGCGGTCCGGCCCGTGACCTTCACCGCGGTGCGTGCCCTGCACCGGCTTACAGTGGGACAAGGATGGCCCTTAGGAGGAGGGCGTGAGCGAGGATCCCGTACTCGGGGTCCGGGCTACGCTGCCCTTCCCCCGTCCGTCTTCGCCGGCTCCTCGCTCCCCCGCCCGCGCGGAGTCGCAAAGTTCCAAAGCGCAGCCCGAACGTTCGAAAAAGGAACTTTTTGTTTCCGACCTTAGAACGCGCGGCTTTAAGGTGGCTCAGGAGAGACCTGGGTAGTCTCTTCCCGCCGCGCGGGGGGCTGGGGGTTGAGCGGAGTAGGAAAGGTGGTGTGGACGCGGAGGCTCCCCCCTTACCCCCCTCCCTCACCCAGCTCTTCTCTTTCAACCGGCCGTCTTGTCCCTCCGCCCCCCTCTTCCCCGCCAACTTGCTCCTCCTTAAGGGGCCAAGGTTCCCCTCCCCCGCTCGGTTGGCGGGCGGGGGGCAGCGGGATTAACCCCCCTCCCACTCGGACTTTCCCCCCTCCTCTCCCCCGCCGCCCCCGGGCTAGAGCGGGCTGGACTTTGCGCCTGGGCGTGCTGGGGGGAGGGGTCCCAGCCGCCCCCCGCCCGTCTACCCTGTCGGAATCCGGCCCCGGGCGGGGACGGGGGAGGGGGAAGGGGGCCGGGCGCCGCTGTTCAAACTTGTTTCCTTCCCCCGGCGGCGGCTGCGGCTCCTGTGTGCGGGTGTGTGCCCCGACCGGCCCACCCCCCGCCCCCCCCCGCACGGCGGGTGGGGGCGGCTCTTAAAGGGCTCGGAGCCGGGCTCTGGCGCTCAGGGATGGCCCTTAGGGATCTGGACCGAGGAGGGGGGCTGGGGCAGGGGTGCGGAGTGCTGTAAGGGTCAGTCACGTGCAAACCACATCTCTCCGGCTCTGACGGGCTCCAGGGCCGCTGGGCTTTGGGGGGCAGCAGGAGACTCCCCTTGTTCCAGGAGTGGGTCTAGGCTCCCAGACAACCCGCCTCGTTTTCCCTCCCTGCTTCGGGCCTTCCTCTGGTGGGACCGGCTGGGCCGCTCCCCCAACCCTGTCTTGGGGCCGAGCCGAGTGTGGGTTCTCTGGCTGGGGGAAGGGGCGGGGGCCTGGCATGGCCTTCTGGTCGTTTGTCGGTGCGTCGGCCTGTCTGCCTCCTGGTCGGCGACTGTGAGCCCCTCCATCCGATTCTCCATCCCGGCCCCTCTCTCCTGCCGCGGCTGTTTCCCACTTCCTGTTTTCTTCCCGGCTCTGGCGCCACCGAGGGCTGCCTGGAGTGGGGGAGGTGATGGGGCCCCCCCAGGAGGCCGGCATGCTTTTCCTCTACCACCACCCCTCCCTTCCGATCCCCCTAGTCCCTTAAAAAAAGTTTGGACAGTCAAGTGAACTTGGGGGGGGGGTTGTCCGCGAGTTCACTTCCCCCGGTTTCCACAGTCTGTCAGGGAGAATCTTTACTCCACCTCTGTGGGACCCAGGTGTGCCTTCTGGGACCCCGCCATACCAGCCCTTCCTGTCTGTCTGCTGCTGCTTCTCCACCCTGTCTCACAAGGTCCTGAACCCCTCTCCGTGTCAGCTGCTCTCTCCCTGCCGCTACTGTCCCCCCATGCTCCAGAGGTCCTGCACTTCCAAGCTTTCTTGGTGCAGGCCTGGTGATTCTCTGATTTAAGCACGTGGACTCAGACACAGCACACACTCACACACGCTCCCTGTTCCCCTTGCCCGTGCCTGGCTCCTGGCTCCAAGGCCTGGGGAACAGAGCCCTATTGAAACACCCTGACGTCACCCTCCCTTCTTCCTTCTCCCCCCAAAGCTGGGAACAGGCCCTCATGTATGCCATGTTCTATGAGGAAAGCTGGTATAGGGGTGGGCCTGGCAGTGGGGTGGGTCTCTGCCAGGAGTGCGAACCAGGGTCCTGGCCCTTGAAGGGGGTTGTCCAGGGAGGAGGTTTCACAAGGGAGCCTGGGACAGCCCCTTGCATGCAGCTTGAGGCCTTTCCAGAGTCCCCCACCTCCTTTCCGAGTTCCTTTGTGTTGCATATAGTCTCTCTCACTCCTTCTCTTCTGCAAAGTTTATTTTTAGCCTCCTGCTCCCCCGCTCCCAGGACTGTCGCTGCACACACGTTGCCTGGTTACCGGGACAAGGAGGCTGGGGTGGGTGGGTTGGAAAGGGTGGCTTTAATTTGGGGGGCAGGGTGGAAGTCAGCACACCCCTCCAACCCCAGACTGATGTCTCAGGGGCTTTGCCCCCCCTGCCCTGGGTTCGAAAGCCAGATTGGGGTTTAGTTTAGGTGGGAGGAACATGGAGCTTGGTGCCCTGGTGGAGCCAGGAGCTTTTTGGAGTAGGTTGGAGGGTCCATGGAGCTAGTGATTTGGTCACTTGAGTTCCCAAGGGTTTCTGGGGCCTGGGTTCTCTAGCAGGGTGAGTATAATGGAGTGAATACCTGGATTCCTGAGAGAAGGATGGGGTTATGGATGCTAGGGGTCCAGGGAAGCGTTTTCAGGGGCTGTCACTTCTGAATGGAGCAGTGGCTGCTGGTGTCTGCTTTTGGTTATATCCCTGGAGCCCTGAGGGGCTGGTTTGAGGCTGGGATTTCTGAATGGGGCAAGGACTGGTGGAGAATGCTGGTGAGGAGTGGGGGAGCTGGATCCCTGTGGGGGAAAGAGTCAGCTCTGGATTTAGAGGGGGTGATCCCTGTGGGAGCAGGAACTGCTGATCCCCTGTGTCTTCAGGAGGAGTCCCTTATTGGATTCCAGACTGAGGTGGAGTCTCAGCATTGCCCCAGGCTTGCTTGGTACCTGCCTGAGCTGGGGCTTGAGCCAGGGATAGTCTGGAGAGAGGCTGACCCACACAGCCTGACTAGGGCTTGGGACCCCGCCCACTCTTTGCTGTCTACCTTGGCCTTCTTCCTCTAGTGGCACCAGGGCCCTGTCCTGCCTCCCCCCACCCCTTTCCTTTCTTCCCCTTCCCTCCTCCCACCCCTCCATTACCGGCTGCCTAGTGCTGAATTATTGATGGTCCCTGATTACCCGGGGGTTTGGGAAATGACAACAACCGCAGCCCCCCATCTCCTCCCCCCCAAGGCTGCCCACCCCCTCCAGGGACCAGCCAGCCCACCACCAACCTCTATCCAAGGTTAATGCTGGGGGTGGGTAGGCAGGTGGGCAGGGAAGAAGCTGAAGATGAGAAGGCAGAAGAGGAAATAGGTTGAGCAGTGCTTGTTCAAGATTGAAGCTTGGGTTGGGGCCCTTTAGCCAGGTTGGGCCCATGTGCCCAGGTCTGGGGAGGGCAGTACAGTACAGAGGGTCCGGGCTTGGGGGGCATGTCTCAGACAGTCTGGGTTTCACTCTCCAGGGAAGACAGAAGCTTCTGTGTGTGCAAGCGCTGACCTCATCGTCAACCAGCCACCCCACCCCTCCTGGTCCTTTTAAGAAAAAAAAAATCCTCTCGGGTCCTGGGGTGGGAGTAAGGGCTCTGGTAGGTCTAGGGAGGGAGACAGTGTATGTTTCTAGGAGGGGACCAGAGGAGCTTGCAGAAGGGGGGAGGCAGTATGACTGGCCCTGAATGGGAGTTGGGGGATCTGGGGGGCTCTTGCTCCAACCAGTCTGGCCACGTGTGCCCCTTCCTGCCCCTCCCCCACTGGCAGCCCTGCCCGTCAGCCTGGCTTGGTGCCTGGCCCCCTGGCACTGGCCCCGGGACCCGCCGCCGTCGGTTTCCTGTTTCTCCCGGTGTCGCTGGAGCAGGCTCCAGCTTCCCCCCTACCCGCCCCCCCCGCCCCATCTAGACCCCTCACACACAGACAGATACACACACACACTGTCTCCCTTGCCTACCCAGGTCTTGACTTGGCTTAAGGGAGGTGGATTTCCCCACTTTGAAGGTTGGGTAGGAGGTGGATCCTGGGAGGGGACGGAGAGCCCTGGACTTGGCGCCCTCACCCAGGGCCGCTTCCCTGCCTCTCGTCCCCAGGGTTTGCCTTCCCGGATTGGGCCTACAAGCCCGAGTCGTCCCCTGGCTCGAGGCAGATCCAGCTGTGGCACTTCATCCTGGAGCTGCTGCGGAAGGAGGAGTACCAGGGTGTCATCGCCTGGCAGGGGGACTACGGGGAATTCGTCATCAAGGACCCTGACGAGGTGGCCCGGCTCTGGGGTGTCCGCAAGTGCAAACCCCAGATGAATTATGACAAGCTGAGCCGGGCTCTGCGGTGAGGAGGACAGAGCCCCTGGGCACATGTGGACAGCTCCCTGCCAGTTGGGGAGCCCCTGACCCTTGGAAATAAGCTTTGGGCTTGACTCCTGGCTCTTCCAAATCGTAGCTGTGTAACCTTGGACAAGTCCTAAACCTTGTCTAAACCCATTTGTCACACAGAGGTGTCCTGAGGAGAGATTACAGTCATGGGTGTGGCCTCTAGTCTGGCCCCAGACTTAAGGGGAGAGCTGGTCCCTACCCTTTGGGTACTTGATTTCTCTTTTGTGACCCGGGTTTCTCAGTCTCCCTTCATGAGCAGCACCTAAGGCATGTCATGGTATGGGGGTCCAGACTTGGGTCCTCTGTGACTGACCACCCGATGGTGTCTCTACACCCATAGCTATTATTACAACAAACGCATTCTGCACAAGACCAAGGGGAAGCGGTTCACATACAAGTTCAACTTCAACAAACTGGTGCTGGTTAATTACCCTTTCATTGACGTGGGGCTGGCTGGTGAGTACCAGAGTTGGCAGGCATGGCCTTTGAGGGAGGGGAGGGGTTGGTCTGTATGTCCAGGCTAGGCCAGTGGCCTTGACACTATGTCTCCTTTTTTCTGCCAGGGGGTACAGTGCCCCAGAGTGCCCCTCCAGTGCCATCAGGTGGCAGCCACTTCCGCTTCCCTCCCTCAACACCCTCTGAGGTGCTGTCCCCCACTGAGGACCCCCGCTCACCATCGGCCTGCCCTTCGTCCTCATCCTCCCTCTTCTCGGCTGTGGTGGCCCGACGCCTGGGCCGAGGCTCAGTCAGTGACTGTAGTGATGGCACTTCAGAATTGGAGGAGCCACTGGGAGAGGACCCCCGCGCCCGACCTCCAGGCCCTCCAGAGCTGGGTGCCTTCCGGGGGCCCCCTCTGGCCCGCCTGCCCCATGACCCAGGTGTCTTCCGTGTCTATCCCCGGCCCCGGGGTGGCCCTGAGCCCCTAAGCCCCTTCCCTGTTTCGCCTTTGGCCGGGCCTGGCTCTTTGCTACCACCTCAGCTCTCACCGGCCCTGCCCATGACGCCCACCCACCTGGCTTACACGCCCTCACCTACGCTGAGCCCTATGTATCCCAGTGGTGGTGGGGGCCCCAGTGGCTCAGGGGGAGGCTCCCACTTCTCCTTCAGCCCTGAGGACATGAAACGGTACCTGCAGGCCCACACCCAAAGCGTCTACAACTACCACCTCAGTCCCCGAGCCTTTCTGCACTACCCTGGGCTGGTGGTGCCCCAGCCCCAGCGCCCTGACAAGTGCCCGCTGCCGCCCATGGCACCTGAGACCCCACCGGTCCCCTCCTCGGCCTCGTCCTCCTCTTCTTCCCCATTCAAGTTTAAGCTCCAGCCGCCCCCGCTGGGACGTCGGCAGCGGGCAGCTGGGGAAAAGGCTCCAGCAGGCACTGACAAGAGCAGTGGCGTTGGCAGCACTGGCAGCACAGGTGGGCTGGCTGAGGGGGCAGGGGCACTGGCCCCACCACCACCACCACCACAGATCAAGGTGGAGCCTATCTCAGAAGGCGAGTCAGAGGAGGTGGAGGTGACTGACATCAGCGATGAGGATGAGGAAGACGGGGAGGTGTTCAAGACACCTCGTGCTCCTCCTGCACCTCCCAAGCCTGAGCCCGGCGAGACACCTGGGCCTGCGCAATGCATGCCTCTCAAGCTGCGCTTTAAACGGCGCTGGAGTGAAGACTGTCGCCTAGAGGGTGGTGGGGCCCCCACTGGGGGCCTCGAGGATGAGGGTGAGGACAAGAAGGTGCGTGGGGAGGGACCTGGGGAGGCCGGGGGTCCCCTCACGCCAAGGAGGGTGAGCTCTGACCTCCAGCATGCCACAGCCCAGCTCTCTCTGGAACATCGAGATTCCTGAGGGCTATGGGCAGGGGACCCCGTTCCCCCACTCCCAGTGCTTCTTTTGCTGCCTTAACTCCCCGGTGTCCTGGAGGTGAGGGCAGTTCTAGTCTCTTCCTTGCCTCCTCCCTTTTCTTTCCCTGTATTTTGTATAAACTTAATTTCTCTCTTTTTTTTTAATTGTGAGGGTGGGTGGGTACCCAGGGCTGGGGGCTGTCCCATCTCTGTGGGTTTCTAAGCTCCAGGCAAAGTGGTGGTTGGGGGGAGGGAAGGGGGGCCAGCTCCATTCTGGGGAATTTATATATCAATTGAGGTTCTGGCCTTGATGCCCAGGAACTTTTTTATTACAATCACTTAGGAAGTAAAGCCTTGTCTCCCTCCCTGTTCTGTGCCTCCTGTACTCCTCCCTGTCCACCTCCAGCCATTCTCAGCCCAAATCCAGCCTTCCCTGCCCCTCCAGGGGCCATGAGTGCCTGGGTTTCTAACCCCATAGGGTTACAACGGGAGGGATGGACATTTATGATGAACCAAAAATTCCATGTGTGTGGGGGGGTGGGGGCAGAGGAGGGTGAGGGGTGCCACCATAGGCCACAAATCTCTACAAGTGCCTGCTATCCCTCTTCCACTCACCCCAGCACTGGTCCAACCCCTTCACCCCCAGCTGCTCCTAGGACCAGCCCATAGGCAGGCAGGTGGGAGGGTGGGAAGGGTGTACCCTGAAACCAAACTGGAAGCCCCTTCTGCCTCCCAGCTGGGGCCCCTTGGGGTGGGGGGTCTGTGGTCAAGCCTTATTCTGTATTGGGGACGGAGGGTGGGGGGAGGAAAATTGGGGGCTGCTGGAGAATGTATTCAAAACAATAAAACTTTGGACCTTTGGATGGAGTGATCTGTCTCACTACAGAGCCACAGCCTATGTAGGTTTCTGAAGGATGGGCCTGCACCGACTCCTCAGTGGATCTGGCAGGATCTAACCCCACCTGAATGTATCAAGTCCAGGCCTGGGAAATGATCTCTTGGCCTGGTGGGGGGCACATTACCCCCAGGGTCTGATTAAAGTCGGGCATACTCTGACCATGTGATTGCTTTCCTATCCTGTGGGGGCTGCTTGTCCTTGCAAGTATTTAGAATCTTTACCTATTGCCTGAAATGCCTTTCCTCTTTGCCTTTGAATTCCTATCCACATCCCCAGACTCTGGTAAAGGCCTGGACCTCCTTGTGCACTATACTCTAGAGCTGTCCAGCACATCACTTAACAGCACTTCTGAGTCTCCAGTCCTTTGGGAACAGGCCTGCAGTCTGTTGAAATGTAGACTTTGCAAGGGACATTAGTGACCTTCCCATGGAACCCTGGGACTACCCTCCACCAAGTTGAGACAAGACTGGCTTAGAATGGCTATTGATGGACTTAACTGTACTCATGGTATCTAGGACCTAGTTAGGAATTGTGATGCTTTATCTCAAACATCAAACGATGTAGCAGCCAGTGATTCAGTTAATGACTTGCCCAAGGCCATAAGACCAGCCAGGACTTTAAAAGGTGTGTCTCGGAAGCTCTTCACCTCTATTTTCCTCCCAAAGCCAGGATGGTTGGATCTAGACCAGTGTCTTTGGTTCTGAGGTGAGCTCATCAAGCTAGAATCCCAGGTTTGGGACCTCCAATCAGAGATGAAAAAATCAGAGGAATCCAGACTGGAAGTGCTTTTCATGACAGCCCAACTCTAGTGCAGGTGAGGTGCCTGAGGCCCAGAGAAGGAAGGAGTTTCCCAAGGCCTCACAGCTGCTAAGAGAGTGAGAACAGAGGGACCAGCCTGTTGGAATGGCTTCACTGAAACCCCACCCTGTGCACCTCTGAAGGTGAAGGAACTGGTAACTCCTGTCCACTCTCTTCAACCTCATTTCATGCCAGCTCAGGGTGGGTGGTCTCAGATGATGCCCTGTTGTCAGTGAATAGAGGATCCAGGGCTGGGGTATTGGCAGGAAACTGAGGATCCAGTGGCAGCTTGCAGGCAACTGCTCCCTCTCCTGGGTGATGTAAGTCATTCCCTGGGGTGGGGACCACTGGGCTATTTCTGGAAGTTGGGATGAGGCATGTCTCCTGGCAACATAGATACAGCTGAGTTGGTGGTGGTGATGTGATGGATCAAGGGGAATGTCATCACTAGGGGGAGGGGGAAGGACCCTGGCTGTAGTCTCAGTGCCTTCCAAGCACCTCTATCGAGGTCTAACATGGATTCAAAAGCCCTCAGCTCCAGAACTGTTCTCCAGATCCGACCAGGCCCAAACAGACTTGCCCCCAATTCTGGCTGACTGGGATGTCACAGGTGGCCTCTGGTCTTGAAAAATCCAGTGGATCCTCTAATCTTTAATAACCCACCAAATTCTGTTCACACTTTCTGCAAGACCACGCCCTTGCTCCCTTCTACATTCTCTAGGATCTCTGATTCCAAGTAGACACTTCAATGAATTCATCCCATCAGACGTTCCCTTCATACCTATAAAGCACGCCCAGACGCCCAAAGCTCCTTCCTGATGCTCCTCAACCATCCTTCATCCTTTAGGGTCCCTCAGAGATAACCCTCATTTAAGCAGTAGTTTCTCACATTCTCCCACAGACCGCTTAAAAACACTCCAAGTCCCCTCTGACTTCTCTACTGGTCCCCAGTAAGGCCCCTTCTCTCCTTAGACTCCCCTGAGTACCTCCAGATACCCATAGGCCCCTCAAAGATACCTACAACCCTCCCTAGTACCACTCAACAAAGTTCTCAGCCCCTACAAACATCCTTAAGATTTCCACAGTCTCCCTTAGACTCCCACGGGTCCCAACCCCCTCGTGGCAGTTGCCTAAGCGCGGTGCACTGTGCATGAACCACCGGTTCTGGCCGTTAAGTAACCGCCGCTATTCTGCCCCGCTCCGCTGCCCTTCTGAGCCTTCTTGGTCCACTATAGGATTTCCCAAGTTTTGGGGCTTGACTCAGATTATTGCTTTTCGACTCTGAGTGGCTGTTAGAGGGCAGTAGACACCGTTTGGGAAACTACAACTCCCAGAAACACCTTCTCCGGGCTGTTCGTGCTGCTGCCGCATTCAGTGAGAAGGGAGCGGAAGTGTATCTGCGCTTTGCCTTTTGGTTATTGTAGTCGGAAAAGGCTTTAGCTCTATAGTCTGCCCCGCCCCCGGGGTCTACGTCCATTGGGAACTGAAGTCAGGAACAGACCGTGGGGACGAGACTTTCTTCAGACCTCAGAAAGGGCAGAATATTTAGTATGAACATAGTCTCGGATTAAAGTGACGTCTGGAGATTGTGTTTCCTACCATTCCACGAGGCAGGAGGAGCTTGAGGGTGATCTTTTCATTCTAGTTCCAAGTATTTCCGGGACACACACTCACACGAACTCTGTTTCCCGGCTCCCTTTGGCGCTACTGTCCTTATAGGTATTAATCGGTAAATGAGGAGACATAGTACGTGCACAAAACTGAAGGCTTCGTTGTTTGGGAATCTCTAAAATCCCGTAATTTAGTAAGCAGGAGGACGCAAAAAGATGAATGGGGGTTTAAGGCAAAATTTATGTTTTTTTAACGCTCTGCTCATCTCCTGGTACAACCCACAATGACAGAAAACTACATTGTATCCGAAGACTATAGTTCTGATAAACCGCCAGGAACTTTGTTTCCCAAATCGTTTGGAGGGAGTTTTTCCTTCCCGATTTGTGGAAACTTGGAAATTGGTCTCCATTTTCCGCAACCCCTAATCGACTTCAGCTCTTTCTTAAGGCCTGGGGGAGGGGAAGGAGACGTTGAAACACTCTTCGGTCTCCACAGGGAACTGCCGTCTTTCACTTTTCGCTCTCGCTCACGCTTTGTCGAAGGTACCCATTGAGCTCCACTTTCCGGCAAGGGTAGGCAGTCTTTTCACAGTGTCTGGATCCGGTATGGCCTATTCCCCAGCATGCTTCGGGCTCACGGTAGATCCCTTCCCTCAGTCAATACGGAGGCTTCCTGGAACTTCATTTCCCAGAAGATACAAGGGCTCGCTGTAGCAACTACTCCGAAGCCTTTGTGTTGACTACGTATCCCGGAAGACACTGCGGCCTAGCGTATGAGGAAGGAGGAGCCCTGTATCTACTCCATTTCTTAGCTTGACTCTGGAACTGCAGCATCCACTTGGGGGTTTAGAGATCACATGGGACTCCATTTCCCGGCGTGCTTTGGGAGTCTCTTTACACCTGCAATGCAGTGAGGGTGTGGCGGCGACTCCATTTCCCGGCTTGCCTCTAGAGCCTGTATCTGCGGGCCCTCCTGAGCCGACTCAATTTCCCAGAGTGCACCTGGCACGGGAGGCTTACACACCCAATCGACACAGTGAACTACTAGACTCCATTTCCCGGCGTGCTTCAGGTCTTTGACGGAGTGTCTGTGACTACATTTTTGAGACATAATGAGAGGCTCACAGTTGCCGCAGAGGAGTGAGTGTGCGACTCCGACTCAGCCTCCCCTAGTACTTTAGGGTCCGCAGTGGACATAGTTGACTGACTTATTGCCAACAATATTTCCCGACGTGTAAGTGCGGTCTTCCTCTGAGGCCTTTGCGGACTCCATTTCCCGGCGTGCCACACGGCTCCGGGCAGAGGGCGGTGACAGCGGCGCGGAGGGCCGGCGGACTGCATCTCCCGGCGTGCCCAGCGGCGGGCGCTGGGCCGGAGCCGGAGCCCAAGCGGCGCGGCCTGGAAGAGGCCGGAGGCCGGGGGAGGCGGCGGCGGCGGCAGCAGCGGCAGCCCGGGCAGCCCGAGCCCCGCGGCCTGGGCCTGCGCTCGGCGCCATGAGCGGCGGCGCTCCTTCGGCGGGCGTCCCTGTGGGCTCGGGCCGGCCGCGGACCAGCTCTTTCGCGGAGCCAGGCGGCGGAGGCGGCGGCGGTGGCGGCGGCCCTGGGGGCTCGGCCTCTGGTCCGGGCGGCAGCAGCGGCGGGAAAGCGTCAGTCGGAGCCATGGGTGGGGGCGTGGGGGCCTCGAGCTCCGGGGGTGGTCCCAGCGGCAGCGGCGGTGGAGGCAGCGGCGGCCCCAGCGCGGGCACGAGCTTCCCGCCGCCCGGAGTGAAACTGGGCCGTAAGTATTAGCGGCGTCCCTGGTGGGTGGAGATCAGGGTTCCTGAAACCCTTCAGTCATCGATCAGGTTCTTCCATATGCTTAGATAAGAGCTCGAGGTCACTGCCTCCGAAAAACAGATCTGAGATCTCCCCCTCCCAGAAAAGGATTTCGGGGGAGTGGGGGTTACCGTAACTTGGAGTTTAGGGTTAGAGTTAGTAATCCTCAAAGAAACAAGGGTCACAGGTTCCTGTTCTTCCATTACCGAGGTCTTGGGTTTTTGAGGCTTAAAAACAGTGATCTGACGTTGCCGTGCATTAGATAACAGGATCAGGGGTCATTGTGACTGGCTTACAAATGGGGCTCAAGGGTTATTGTTCCCAAAGAGAACAAGAATAAAGTCACCCCCCAAGGGGGGAGATCTGAATTTGCTTATCTTTAGAAGATGGGGATTTGGAGTGTATATTACTTAGAAGCCAGTATTTAGGGTTATTGTGTCTCCGAAGAACAGGGCTACAGCTTTCCAAACCTGGTACCCAGGTCATCTTCCCTTTTAAAACACAAGACCTGATCTCATTTTCTGTTCATTATATCTGTATTCCCAATGGTGGAAATTAATGGTTGCTGTTTCTTAGAAATAAGGACAAGTTGGGAGTCAGCTTATCCTTCACACCAAGTAATAGCTACTGTTCTTCAAAAAAACATGGCTTGGTGGGTCTCCTTTCACAGAAATGGAATGGGTGTAGGGAAGTGTCACAGTTCCCCATCAATGTGGATATGGGTTATACCCCTTTTATTATTCTGAGGTGTGGTGTTCTTGGCTCTGGGAAAATAGCTATATAGAATGATCTCTTTCAAAAGAAGGTGTAAACTGGCCCCTCAACATGGATTTGACTCATCAGTGACCCTTTTTCTTTGGGAAACCTTTCATCAGTTCCCTGAAGAAAAAGGGTCACTACCCCAAAGAATGCCATGATGATTTGCTGCTCTTCAGAGACTAGAACTGGGGATTATAATCTTACTATGAAGGACTGAGGCTGGGCTAGCCCCCTGACCATAGAGATCAGGTTCACCAGTCTCACAATTTAGTGTTTATCCATTCCTGACCATTCACATACAGAAAGGGGTCTGGGGCTTGACCACACCGATGAGATCAGGTCAGTGCCTTCTCTAACGTCAAAGTACTTGGGTAAGGGCTAACTGTCCCCAAAAAGTGAGTCAGGGCACTAGCACTCACACCAGGAGGAGTTATTTATTTCTGTCACTAAAAACGAGTGGTGAAGTTACGTGCTCCACCAGGGAGGACATAGAGGTCACTCTCCCCTGAGCTGTGAGAAAGGTTAGTGCATTCCTAAAGTAGAAGTACCTCAGGGTTACTGCCCGCTTAAGTGGAAGAGGTTAGGTCAGGCTTTCCCAGTCAGGAGGGGCCAGAGGACAGTGAGCTCAGATGGATTCAACATCTGGGAGTGTCATTGTCTCCTCAGACCAAGAGGACCCAATGGTTTGCTGCTTACTAGAAGTGGAGAGTAGGGATCAATAAGAGGTTTAGGTGTCAGTATCTTCCTATATGGGAGGAGGGGCAAGGAATAAGGGGTAGAGAGGCTCCAGAAAACTTCCTATGGAGATCCCCCCCACCCCACAGCCCCAGGATGGGGGTTGGCCAGAGGAGAAAGGTCAGTGGATTTTGTGTCTCCTTTGTTCCCCAGGTGACAGCGGGAAGGTGACCACAGTGGTAGCCACTCTAGGCCAAGGCCCAGAGCGCTCTCAGGAGGTGGCTTACACAGACATCAAAGTGATTGGCAATGGTTCATTCGGGGTCGTGTACCAGGCACGGCTGGCAGAGACCAGGGAACTGGTAGCCATCAAGAAGGTTCTCCAGGACAAGCGGTTCAAGGTAGCTTGGGGGGAATGGGGACACGGAGGCTTAACTGGTTATGACTGGTGAGAGCTCCAGCAAGTGGATCTGAGCATGAGCCAGAGGAGAAGAAAGAAAGAGGGGAGTGAGTTGTGTGGAAGATGGATATAGGTTCTGGGAAAGCCCAGAGCTGAAAGTTCATTGGGCTTTTGCTCTTTATAAGTGTTTTTTGGAAGTTTTTTTCAGTTTACGGAGAGATTGTGTGGAGGTGTAGGTACTATTGTTATTCTTACTTTAATTAAGCTGAAACTGGAAACTGAGACTCAGATAAGAGAATTGCGGGAGGTCAAGACTATATTCTTACTCCCAAGCACTCCATCTTAATCACTAAGTCAAGTTTCTGCTCAGAGGAGAAAGGAAGCTGGTGGTGCTGATAAGTGCTTTTGCAAAGGTCTCGCTCTGCCCCAGGTGCTTGGCAAGTGCAGGGTGGAATCCAGCCTGCCCAGTGCTCACTAAACCACGTGCCTTGGCATGGGGCTCTGTCCTTTTGAAAAAGGGGTGTCCGTTCATACAGAGGTGCCTCAGGGAATGAGAAGGAGATGGAGGAGTGGCAGTTGAGGGATAGTTGGTGTTTGAAGGACAGTGTTTTGGAGGCTAGGCTAGTCTGAATGTAGGAGAAGTGAGCCTAGGCTGGGAGGGAAACAGGTCAGGCCCTGGATCTTGACAGTGGGTAGTGTCAGGGGCAGGAGGATCCGGGGCGTCGGTCAGAGTGTGATTAGTGTTGAGTCCCAGAAGTGAGATGGATCTGAGGATGGAGAGTTTTGAGGTCCCAGAGGGAAACAGAGAATAGAGAAGAAGACTGAGGCTGGGTACTCTTTGGGAAGATGAGAATTGGAAGCCTGGAGTCTCCAACTCAGGATCCAAGCCAGGGTTCGAGGGCTCAGACGCATCCAGGGGAATAATAGGAGTGGGGACTAGGGTGAACTGGATGGCCACGGCTCCTCTGTTGTTGCGTATGCCGTGCAAGGAGGCAGACCTCATGCTGCCACATCGTCTTGATTTTTCAAGAGAAGCAGAAAAACGGGGTTTATACGTGAAGTCATTTGAATTTTCAAATATCAACAATAAATTGAACACTTGAAACAGTGGGCTGAAGAAAGCACATCTGTGGTCTGGGTTTAGCCCATGGGCCTCCAGCTTGTGTGTGAGGGAGATGGTTTGGGGGGTAAGTAATTAGGGGCTTCCCCAGGGGGTTTTGGGAGCCTGGACACAGGGAGTAAATAAAGGCCCAGCTCTGTTGGCAGGAATGGGAGTGTAGGGCTGTGGTGAAGTACGCTAAGGAGGGAAGGCAAAGAGAGCTGGTGGTTTTCTGAGGCTCTCTCCCTTTACTCCCAAGAACCGAGAGCTGCAGATTATGCGGAAGCTGGACCACTGCAATATTGTGAGGCTGAGATACTTTTTCTACTCCAGTGGGGAGAAGGTGAGACCTTGGGCGTGGGGGAATCTTTCACCTGAACCCGTTTTCCTGTTTGCCTTTCCCACGACTACCAGTCTTTCCCCCATTTTCCCCAAACCTTCCCTCCCCCTTTCCTGTTCTTTCTTCATAATGCCTCACACCTGTCTTTTGCTCTACACAGAAAGATGAGCTTTATCTGAATCTAGTGCTGGAATACGTACCCGAGACGGTGTACCGGGTGGCCCGCCATTTCACCAAGGCCAAGTTGACCATCCCTATCATCTATGTCAAGGTGGGCAGGCGGGCAGGCTTCTGGGGCCCAGGCCCACGAAGCAGGAGCTCTGGACCCTCCTGCCTTCTGTGGGTTCCTTCGTTCTCTGAGTTTATGTTGGTCTGTGGAGGCCTTGTGCTTCCTGCCCTTGTCCATATACCCCAGAGATGGAGCTTGCCGAGTACAGGGCAGCCCGACCTGATGCTTGACTGAATCAGGGAGGCAGGCTGACCAGGACTGGGGAGGCTGTAAGGTTATCTGCTTGGGTCTTTACTGGGAGCCCGGTGACACCCGTGATGTTGGAAGAAGTAGCTCAGAATCGGGTGCTGGTGGTGGAGAATACAGCGGGGGACACAGTGAAGTCTTAGAGAGGAGTGGGAAGGAGGCAGGGTCGGAGGGCAGTTGGTGTCCACAGAGCCAGGAAAGCAGGCACCTTCATCCATCGTCTCTTCAGTTCATTCCCCAGTGCCTGGTGCCAAGAGCCCTGGGTGTTTCTGTCCCTCAGCAGGTGTTTGAGTGAATGAATGCATGTGCAAGCCTAGAGACCCTGTGGAGGAGAGGCTGGGGCAACTTGCTGCTTTGGGAGGAGGTGGTTGGGTCCAGGTTTGCTTGAGGTTGCTAGTGGCCCAGTTGCTCCTCTTGGTGAGCCATGGGGCCCTGCCAGTGGTTGGTGCTGTGGGACTTCGCCTCCCAGGAGGGGAGTTTTCTGTCCTGTGGCTGCCTGCGTGTCAGGCCCAGCAATGAGCAATTCCAGAGGCCCAGCTGATTAAGATGCAGGCCTTGCCTTTGAAACCTCTCAGTTTAGCGGGGTAGAGAAGTATCATCACAGGGGACTATAAAACTGCTAGCAACTGCCTCCCTAGAAGGAGCACAGGGAATTCTGGAAACACAGAAGGCTCCAGCCCTGCCTACTCTGGGGCAAGAGGGATCAAGAAAGGCTTCTGGGAGGAGACCAGGCACAGGGTGAGGAAGTGGTACCTCTGGCCAAGGGCAGCAGGAACAGAGAAGGAGGGGGCTCAGGAAGCAGGTTTGAGCAGTTATTACTTGCCAGGCCCTGTGGGGCACTGATGGAAACACAAAGATCACTCACTCCTCTGTTGGCATGTGGGTTCTAGTCAGTCAGTGGGAGAGTGGCAGGGAAATGCAGCTGGAGAGGGGCTGCTTGTGGGTGGTTTGACTGGCGGATAAAGGAGGCTGAGCCCTTCTTCCAGCCAATCGCTTTGGGTGAGCTGAGTGCCAAGGCCTCCCTCGTGTCTTTGGCTTACCAGGCTTCTGCTGAGGTGTGGGACTAAAGTGGTCGGTAGTTCTTACAGTGTGGACCAGCATCAGCACTGGGAGTTGTTGCAAAAGTCCCATCCTGAACTTACTGAATCAGAAACTGGGAGTGGGGCACAGGAGCCCTTTTTTTTTTTTAAGATTTTATTTATATTTAGATAGAGGGGAAGGGAGGGAGAAAGAGGGGGAAAGAAACGTCAATGTGTGGTTGCTTCTCGTGCACCCCCAACTGAAAACCTGGCCTGCAACCCAGGCATGTGTCCTGACTGGGAATTGAACCAGAGACCCTTTGGTTTGCAGGCCGCCACTCTATGCACTGAGCCACACCAGTCAGGGCAGGAATCCTATTTTAATAAGGCCTCCAAGTGATTCTGATATACACGAAAGTTTGAGAACAAAGGGGGTGTGGAAGAGTTTTCAAATTGGAGAGAGGGCCTGGAAGTGCTCTTCAGGCTGAGAGAGTGACATGCTGTGGGGAGAGCTAGGCTGGAATTCTGTCCCCTGCCTGTCCTAGGTGTACATGTACCAGCTCTTCCGGAGCTTGGCCTACATCCACTCCCAGGGTGTGTGTCACCGTGACATCAAGCCTCAGAACCTCCTGGTGGACCCTGACACCGCTGTCCTTAAGCTCTGTGATTTTGGCAGGTGAGCCTGACCTGGGGTGTGTTGGGCGGCTGACAGGGTGAGGAGGGGCCCTAACTCTTGCCTTGTGTTTACTTCTGCCCACCTCTTCCCACAGTGCGAAGCAGCTTGTCCGGGGGGAGCCCAATGTCTCCTACATCTGTTCCCGCTACTATCGGGCCCCAGAGTTGATCTTTGGAGCCACTGATTACACCTCATCCATCGGTCAGACTTGCGGGAGGCTGGGGGTGGGGATGGCAGTCATGGCAGTTTTTGAGTTGTGTGTCGGCCAGGCTTGCTGAAAAAAGCTTAATGTTTATTCTTTTATGCAGTCCTCACGAATTTTGGAAGGTTCTGCTGTTGATTTAGGTGCAGTCTCAGGTTTAGAGCCCACCTGCCTGCAGTCACACTGCTGGGACTGGACAGGATTGGGCTTTGAAAGCTGACCTAACTCTAGAATCTGTGCTGGCTCTGGAACCTCCCAGTCAACCCTCTCTTCTCCAGGGGGAAGGGTTGATTCTGACCTTAGGGGAATCTGAGGTGAGGCTGTCGTGGTGTGACCTGCCCACAGGGCTCTGTATCCCTCCATGTGGGTGGGGAATGCCTTCTAGGCCTGAGGCAAGGGCCTGAAGGGTTTGGAAGAGAAAATGCTTCAGTGGTGTGAGGAAGCTGCCTGGTCCTTAGGTGTGAACTTGTGTCACAGGTGTCGAGGTACAAACTAGGAAGGGGTGAGAGCACCAGGTTTAAGCTGTTCACCTGGACTGGAGAGTGCAGTGCAGTCAGGCAGACCTGGAGGTTCAAAGTCAGGCTCCAGTATTCCTCAGCTGTGTGACCTTGAGCAAGGCACTTCTCTCTGAGTTGAGAAAATGGGCCTCTTGGCCCCTCTCAGGATGATCATAAGGGACAGAAGGGTTTGTGAGGGGACGGGCATGGTGCTCCTGACCCTCCCCCATTCCCCTTCAGATGTGTGGTCAGCTGGCTGTGTACTGGCCGAGCTCCTCCTGGGCCAGCCCATCTTCCCTGGGGACAGTGGGGTAGACCAGCTGGTGGAGATCATCAAGGTGAGAGCCAGGGCCTGGTGGGCAGGGGTGGGGTTGAGTGATAGGAGTCTTGGCTCAGACCCCTCCTTTTCCTACAGGTGCTGGGAACACCAACCCGGGAACAGATCCGAGAGATGAACCCCAACTACACGGAGTTCAAGTTCCCCCAGATTAAAGCTCACCCCTGGACAAAGGTGGGGCAAGGATAGGGCCTCAGGCAGCATGGCTGAGGTCCCCATTGGAGACCAACTGGTCTGAGGATGTGGCTACAGAGTCAAGGCCTGGGCACTTGTCAGTGACTTTCGTCACATTTCAGTTAATGAAATTTCTAGGAATATAGAAGTTGCGAACCAATAGTTGATTCCAGAGTCTCATTTTTCTAGTGGGGAAACAGACTTACAGTAGAGCCCTTACAGTCATGGGGCCTGGTGGGCTGCTTCACTGATACAAATTGAGCTCCCCACAGTGGTTAGGCCTCAGTTTTCTCATTTGGAAAGTGGGTTTGGAGGAGGCGGGCAGTCACATTTGCTGCCAGCACTGGGGCAGTGAGGTGTAGGAGCATGCCAGTGCCCCGGGCCTCTCACCCTGTGACTTCTGCCCTTCCTCGCCAGGTGTTCAAATCTCGAACGCCACCCGAGGCCATCGCACTCTGCTCCAGCCTACTGGAGTACACACCGTCCTCGAGACTGTCTCCGCTGGAAGCCTGTGCCCACAGCTTCTTTGATGAACTGCGATGTCATGGAATCCAGCTCCCCAACAACCGCTCGCTTCCCCCCCTCTTCAATTTCAGTCCTGGTGGTGAGGGCACAGCCTGGGATCTGGAAAGTTGAGGGGTGGGTGGCGAGGAAGGCCTGGGCCTGGTAGGGGCCCCCATAATTTAGGGAGCCTCAGACCTGACTCACCCATGCCTTGTGATCTCCTGTGCTAGGCTCTTTACAGTTGCTCCTTTGAAGTGTTTGGTGGTCCCACGTGTTCGCCAAGAGCCGGGTCCCTATTCAGTGCCCTTTTCTAACCCCGACTGGGTATGCAGATGCCCTGCCCTGCCTTCTGACCAGGCAATGTCCATTCCTCTCTCTAGAACTCTCCATCCAACCATCTCTCAATGCCATTCTCATCCCTCCTCACTTGAGGTCCCCAGCGGGCACTGCCACCCTCAGCCCATCCTCACAAGGTAAGTCTAGGTAGAGCAGCATTTTTCAGTGGAGGGGGGTGCTCTTTTCACAGCCCCTGGGTTTCTGTAGGCACTTAGGAATTGCTGATGGTTTGAAATATAGAAAATCTATTTTACAGCATGAGAAGGGTCACATGCGTTGGGCATTATCGCCTATGTTTGTGTTGAAGTGCTAACTGGAAAACCCAAGACGTGTTTGGCTTACACAAACAGTTGAATTTGTTGCTCACATTTAAAAATTGGGGCCATTTCATGTACAAATGTAGATTTCCTTTTTCTCTTGGGGAAGAAAATCAGATGGGACAGCAGGCCTGCCTTTCCCCAGGGCTGAGTTCTAGTTGTCCCCTTTGAGGTGGGGCCTGGCTCTGTGGTGATTCACTCAGTGACCAACCTGGCCTGTTTTGGTATTTGAGTTTGCAACCCTGGACCTAAAATGACAGCTTTCAATTTCTGATGTAGCATCTCACATGGACTTCCTGCTTAGGGCGATGGGGATTAAAAGGCAAAGGCTAACTATCTGCTCCTCCTTCCTCCTCAGCTTTAAGTGAGGCTCAGACCAGCCCGGAATGGCAGCCAACCGATCCCACAGATCCCCTCACTAACTCCTCCTGAGGGCCCTGCCAACTACCCTTCTATCTGGGAGCCCTGGGTGGGGCTGGGAAGGGGGGCGTAGCTCCTGCCCTGGCTGAGCCCCTAGACTAGAGGGCAGAGGTAAATGAGTTCCTGTCCCCTCCTCTTGTCCCTCCCTCACCAGCCTCACCCCTGTGGTGAGCTTTTTAAGAGGATTTCAACTGGTTGTGGGGAGGGAAGAGAAGGAAGGATGGATGGGGTTGGGGGCATGAGGACCTTCTACCCCTTGGCCCCCTCCCCTTCCCCCAGGCCTCCACCTCCTCCAACCCACCCCCTCTTCCTGTGTCCCTTGTAAATAGAACCAGACCAGTCCATCTCCTCTTCCTTTCCCTGCCCCCTCCCTGCCCCCCCCCCCCCGGGTGTAAATAGATTGTTATAATTTTTTTCTTAAAGAAAACGTCAATTCACACCATCCAACCTGGTTCCTCCCCCTCCCATAGCTGTGTCCTCTTCTGTCCTCTGCCCTCTGCCCTAAGGTCTCCTCCTTCCTCTCCCCACCCTGGAGGGCTGGGGTAGGGGTGGTGGGGGGATCCTGATGTCTTAGTTTCCACAGTAAGGTTTGCCTGTGTACAGACCTCCGTTCAATAAATTATTGGCATGAAAACCTGCTTCCGTCTGGCTGCCTGTTTCCCTGGAGGTGAGGAAGGTGCCTGGTGGGACAGGAGTGGGCTGTATCTCAGGCAGGGGGTGGGGTAGAGTGAACCCAGGCTGGGCCATCTGAGGCCTGAATCTGGGCCCTGGCTCAGGTGCCCAGCCCTCCCGTGTGAGGATGAACAGGTCTGGCTTATATGCTGCAGAGGCCTGGGAGGAGCCTGCTCCCTGGGCCCAGCATGAACTGTCTGCTTCCACCCAGGGAGGGAGAGAACTGGGGACCAGAGAGGTCATGGCCACAGGGTGTAAATGGCAGTCAAGACTTGAACAAAAAGCTGTCTCAGTCCCTGCTGCCTGCTGCTTCAGGGTCTGGAGGACACAAAACTTAGCCTGATGTAGATTCAGTGGGCATGCAAGGGGGCAGAGATGCTGTCCCCAAACCCTAGCAGATCTCCAAGTCTTCATTTCCAGGTCTCAAACGGCACACCTACCTGAGCCACCTCCTATAGATGCTGGGAAGCGACACCCCTGAAAGGCTGGTGCAGAGAGCCTGGCTTTTACCCTCACTTAGAAAATAATGCTGGGCCAGATGGTGGGGCTACTGGCAGAGTGAAACAGTACCTCCTCCACGTGGTGCCAGCTGTGGGTCAGGGCAGAAGCCCCAGGGGAGGAAGAGGGTCTGGGGAGGAGCAACTGACAGGTGCTTCACTGGTCAAGAAAGACGGAGAGAGCCCTGGCTGGTGTAGCTTAGTGGATTGAGCGCGGGCCTGTGAACCAAGAGATCACGGTTCGATTCCCAGTCAGGGCACATGCCTGGGTTGCAGGCCAGTTCCCAGCAGGGAATGCACAGGAAGCAACCATACATTGATATTTCTCTCCCTCTCTCCTTCCCTTCCCCTCTGAAGATAAATAAATAAAATCTTTAAAA
>CM052550.1:35739326-35758751 GCA_028533065.1 Trachops cirrhosus
TAGCTTAGTGGATTGAGCGCGGGCCTGTGAACCAAGAGATCACGGTTCGATTCCCAGTCAGGGCACATGCCTGGGTTGCAGGCCAGTTCCCAGCAGGGAATGCACAGGAAGCAACCATACATTGATATTTCTCTCCCTCTCTCCTTCCCTTCCCCTCTGAAGATAAATAAATAAAATCTTTAAAAAAAAAAAAAAAAAAAGACGGAGAGGAGTTTCAAACGTTGCAGAGGGGGCATTCAAGGACCGTTCTGTGGCATCTGGGCTTTTGTCTGCTCAGGCCAGCCCTAGGGGCCATCTCTTTTGCCCAAAGCAAACCCTGGCCTTCCCTGCTGAACACCTGGGTATCACCTTTTTTGTGTTATGAAGACATAAAGCACTAGGGGCGGGTGGAAATGGGAGGGAGGTGGGGAGGGCTGGGTGAGGGGGCTGGGATGGGAGTAAAAGATAGAAAATTGTACTTGAACAATAATTTAAAAAGAAAAAAAAAGGACGCTTTATAAAGCAAGTGGACTAGAGTAGGGGGAGGAGAGCTGGTCTGGGCAAGAGGCAGGCCTTGGGGCTCCTGGGAACCCCTTCCCCATTGTTCACATCTGGTCAGCCACGAGGTCACTGTCCCTTACTCTCTTCGCACCCCCTCAGCCTCTGCTCAGCTCTGGCCTGTTCTCTCCCTCTTGGACCATCTTCAGTCTCCTCCAACACCCCACCTTGACTGCAGGGAGCCCTAACCCCCAGTTAGGACCCACCCCTTCTCACACTGCCCCACTTAGCCCAGCTCGGAAGGCCTTCTGAGGTCTAGCCCTCCTTCCCAGACACACAGCCACAGCCCTGCCTCATTCTGCCTCACCTGCGAGAGTACCTGGATCTGCAAAGGCCTGGGAGGAGCCTGCCCATGGACCTGACCTGCAATATATCATGTTTAGAGACAGGATTGTCACATAAAGGAATCTGGAAAGGTTGGGGATTTCTTCCTGCTCCCAAGACTGTTGACCTTTTGAAAGACCCCTCAAACACGAACTTCTCTGTGATACCAGCTCACCTTTCCTCTAGTTACAATGAATCCCCTGAGCCCCCACCTCCACAAAGGTTTCACTCATTCTGGACATGGACTGAAGGGACAGGCTATGTGGAAATCTCAGCATGCCTCTGCCTAGCTGTGAGGCCTTAAGCAAGTCTGCCCATTTTTTCAGCGGTACAATAGGGATAATTCTTAGATCACCTCACAGGCCCGTTGGGATCACAGTGGTAACTGCGGTGCCTGCCACGGCAAGGGAGTCAAATGTTCGCTGTTACTGTATTTGTGAATAACTGGACAGTCTCCAAGTATACTAAGAACTCACCCTCCGTGCTGTCTGCCCGGAAAGTTCTCTTCTGCTAGCAGATTCCTCCTCTATAAGTCTCTGACTCCTGACCTCCCACCACCGAGCTTTGTTCCTGCTCTGGAGCCCACTGTCCATGTGCATCCCCACGGCAACCCTGAGGAACCCAGAGCTGCAATCCGTCTGCCCTCGGGCAGGGTGGAGGCCTGACTCATCTCTAGCCCCAAGCATTGCCCAGCACTCAGGAAGGACACCCCAGATGAAAGAATCAATGAAGCACACTTAGTAAGGCCATCTGTACTTGTGTGTGTTCCTCCTACCACACTGCAGGCCTCCTGGGCAGAGCCCGCATCTCACTCATTCCTGGGTCTCCAGCATCGCATCTTCAACTGAGCACCCCCTGGGAACCTAGAGATTTCCTCCCACATTGTTAAAAGTGAGATTAAGGAAGCCCAGACAAGTCAATTGTGTTCCTCCTGGGCAGAGCTGAGTCCTGGGTGCTGAAAGTCCAAGGAAGCCTCAGGCCAGGGGAACAGCAGAGGACCTGAAGACATATGGGGCATGTACCTGAGCACACAGCCCAGGCTCAGAAAAGGTGACCTGATGCTGCTGGGCAGCAGGGTCAAAGAACCCTGGCAAACCCTGCTTTGTGGGTGACCTGAGACAGATCCTATCATGTCCCAGGGCTTCAGTTTCCCTTCAGGCAGAGAAAGGCGACAAGAGAAACCTGGCAGGGCTGTTCTGAGGAGTTAGTGGGTAAGAGGACAGGGTGGATCCTGGCACCCAGTGGGTGCCAGAGTGGCTTGCCAGGGGGTGGTCCCCTTCCTCCCCAGAGGTGCTCATACTTGCTGTTGCAACCAAACTGTTTTATTATTGCTCTTCATGGCGTCACACGAAGGCTGTGTCCAACTGCAACAGCCCGCTCGCTTCGCTGGCGCCCAGTGCTGCCTGGCACAGCTGCAGTGTGTCCTCAAGTGCCAGTGGCTGGGATGTCTCAATGATGGCGATGGTCTCCCCAAGTTCAGTGCACATGATAGTCTGCTGAGGCTGGGGGGCCGGGGATGGGGCTGGAGGTGGTGATCTGGGCTGCAGGGTCATCGTCCGAGCGCGGGCATGAACCCGCTGATGCAGGCGCAGGCCCGCCATGGCGCGGAACCAGCGGCCACATGTCCCACAGTAGTAGGGGCTCTTGTTGTAGAGACCGGTGATGGGGAGGCGGGGAGCACGAGCGAAGGCCACCGGCCGCAGGTGCAGCCTCCGGTGCTGCTGCAGGTTGGAGCTCTGTGTAAACCGTTTGCCACAGTCTAGACATTGGTAGGGACGCACCCCTGTGTGGGTCAGTTGGTGGCGGCTGAGATTGGCCAGAGAAGCAAAGGTCTTGCCACAGGAGTGGCACTGGAAGGGCCTCTCGCCTGTGTGTGTCCGCAGATGGTTGTGCACATGGACCAGCTTCTTGAAGCCCTTGCCACAAACTCCGCAGCAGTGTCGCCGCTCGGGGGGCCCGTGGACCGTGCGCCGGTGCCGGGAAAGGCGGGAGGCTGAGGCAAAGGACTTGGAGCACTGTGGACAGGGCAGCTGGGCAGGCGGGGTAGGGGGTGGTGGTGGGGGCATGGGCTCAGCTGGAGCTAGGGAGGCTGCTGTGGTGGCAGGAGGCGCCCCGCTCTTGCCGGCGTGGGTGCGCCTATGGTAGAGAAACTTGGTCATGTTGCTGAATGTCTTGCCACAGCGGCAGCGATGCAATGGGTTGGCGGTGTGGGCCCGCCGGTGGGCCACCAACGTGAGTTCTGTGCTGAAGCCACGACCACAGTCCACACAGAGATAGCGGGCTTCCCCACGGTGCAGCCGCAGATGCTGCTCCAGGGAGGCTGCTTTCTTGAAGACCTTGAAGCAGGTGGTACACTCGTGTGTGCCACCAACATGGGCCCGCCCATGAGCCAGCAGCCGGTTTGCTGAGCTGAAGCAGCGCTGGCACTGGCTGCAGCGGAAGGGATGGGTTGCTGACCCTGGGCCATGGGATGCCCGCCGGTGTCGCCGGCGTGCCCCTGCTGAGGTCCAGTGTTGGTGACAATCCCCACAGCTCTGGGCCCGGCTGGCTGTGGACTTGTCGCCTCCTATAGCATCATCACCAACCTCTGCTGCCAACCCTTCCTCCTCTGTTTCATCATCTTCTTCATCCTCCTCATCTTCCTCTAGGCCATTGCATTCCTCTTTCTCTAGGGAATCAAAGTGGGTTCCCTGATGCTCCAAGAACTCCTCAGGGGTGGCACAGAGGGTACAGCACTCAGGACACTCGTAGGGCTCCATCTTGACTCCAGGTGGATCAGGGGGCAGAGGTGGTGGTGCTGGGGGAGGGGGAGGCGGCGGCACTGGTGGTCCAGCTGCTGCAGTAGAAAGGTGCTGGGCCTTCCGATGAGCCACCCACAACTCAGGGGAGGGGAACAGCTCCTGGCAGTCCCCACACTGGTACTGGATCTGGCTTGCAGACTCCTGGAGGTGGGCGTCCTGGTGGGCCAGGAGCTCACCATGGGAGAGGATGAGCTGGCTGCATTCGCCACACTGGAAAGGCCCATCCTCAGTACCTGGCACTAGCTCCGGTTCCAGGCCAGCATCCTGGGTGGTCAGTGCCTCCTCCTCTGTGACAATAGGTACATGCTGCTCCTGGTGTGAGATGACTTCCTCCAGTGTGTTGTAGAGGTTGCCACACTCAGAGCACATGAATTGGTGGTGCTGGAAAAAGAGGGATGAGGCAAGGGCCTCCCCAGGTTTCATCCCAGCCACCTCTGCTGACACCTCTGTCATCTCCCTGAACATTGGTATTGACATCTCCATTGCCTCTGGTGACATCTGTGTCGACATCTCAGCCATGTCAGCCACCTCAGCCACCATGTCTGTCATTGTGGGGAAGGCAGTGCCTGGAGAAGGAAGGGAGCTAGTGAGACACCAGGAATCTAAGAGGAAAGGGACGTCTCAGGAATTCCCTTGCCCATCCTGTTGCTCACTAGTTTCTATCAGTCACTGAGTCTAGATTCAGTGTTTATGCCTCAGTTTTCAATGAGCCTGTGAGTCTGAAGCTGACACATGTCCCATGACACCCAGACATCTGCAGGAGAGAGACAGCCCTCCTCTGTCTGGCCTCTGATGCTGCCCTCCTTACCCAGAGGGCCAGCCGCACCACTTCTGATAATACATGTCTTTTTGGGCCTCTTGGCCTTTGCCTGTGCAGTTCCTTCTCTCTGCAGCACCTTTCCTCCTTCTGCATGGAGACACAGAGATGCAGCAAAGCAAACAGATTAAGAGCCCAGGCCCTGGAACCAGACTGCTCTTGGCTTGAGTCTGAGCTCCACCACTTAATTCCTCTCCCTCAGACTGTTTTCTCACTTGAGAAATGGGGCTAAAAGTAGTACTGATCACAAAGACCCTGGTACTTGATAAAGGCTAGACAAAACCACTTGTAGTCATCCAGAAATGTTTTTGGACCCTAGGTCCTGATGCTGCTATTTATTCTTCCTCCGAAAAAGTTCTCTCCTTCTCTTGTCTAGCAAACCCCTCCCCAACATTTCCTTTGTGAAGGCTTTTCTGACATGTCTACAGTCTCAAGCTGGTAGCCACTCCCCTCCTCCTCAGAGTTCCTATGGCATCCAGTGCCACCTCTGTGTCACAGCAATTATCGTGAACTTGGGATGAAGTCTCTGTGCTCCCCACTGAGCTTGTAGGCAGGACGGGTCTGATTCATTATAGAACTGTTGTCACCAACATAACCACAGACCAGGGACAGGGATTTTAACTATTGCCCTTTTCTCTATTGCCCCATCTCTAGATGTGTGGGCTCAATCCAACCCACGTCCCTTCAGCAAATGACTGCTCCCCTGAACCCCACAAGCATAGGAATAAACTTCCCAAATTCAATTTCCATCCTCTCCATCTCTTCTTCAACTCACCTGTTAGTGGCAGAAGCTGGTGGAGTTCAGTTTACAGCCTGGCACATAAAAGTTGCTCGTATTAAGCTCCCAGAGGGCAGAGATTTTTAGTGTGTTCATCAACGATATATTTTCAGTGCCAAGAACAATGCTTAGCACGAAATAGGCACTGAGTAGATATTTAGTAAATGAATACTGCTCCCTCTGGAAAGGGAGGCCCAGAGCATTTAACTGTGCCTCTGCACCTTCCACCTCTCTCACCAGACCAACTCTCCTATTAGACCGTAACTGCCACAACAGCAGCCCAGCACAGGGCCCTGCTTCCAGTTTGCACCCAATAAATGCACCTTGAGTAAACAATTCACTAAAAGCCCAGAAGCTAAACTTTCCTTAACTCCCTCACTAATTTTTCAGTTGACAGGGCCATGCACACAATAGCCATTCAATAAAGGGTCTTTCTGGAAGTAGTCAAGCAGGGGCCTGAGAGTTCAATTTGTCCTTGTGTACAGCCTCATTACAAACAGAGAACTCCTCTAGGATGAGGCCCAGCGCCTGGTGTGAATGAAGCATATGCAAAGCAGGCACCCAGAAAATGTCCCTCTAGAAGGTAGCTCGAGAGACCTAACATTTGGACTTTCTCGTTTACATTCCCCCCTTCCCAATCTTGGACTGTAAACTATTGGGGGGAGGAATGGGAGCTTTCCTGGAAGGATCACAAGTCCTTCCAGGAAAGAACTCACTAGGGGCCTGGAAGTTCAACTTTTCCGCTGCACAGCTACACATCCCTTTTTCTCTGACCAGACATATCAACTCCATAAGCTAAGAGTTCCCTGTAAGGAATCGGGGAACGGAGAGCTCAAGCATTGGGTCCTGCATACCGCGATAGCTCAATAATCCAGGGCACATAGGAAGGAGCTCTCTCCTTTCACTCCCGCTATAGCGTAGGCCCCAAAGCTCTTTGACCCTCGGTATTCCCTTCGTTCTCCCTCCACTCTCTCTGTTCCTCTATAGCTCTCTTCCCCCGCCCGCCCCGCGGCGCCCCTCACCCGTCTCTCTTCACTCCAGCAGACCCCGCCGCTCCTGACACGGACCCTCCGCTCCTGGTGTGCAGCACCCCTCACTATCCACACCTCCCATTGGGCGGCGCCCTCATCTCTGGTGGCCAATCAGAGCCGGCAGCGTAGGGCAAGCGTCCTTGAGCCTGCGTGTTGAAGCTCAGGCGGGGCTCGGTGAGTTTCTCCACGCACACAACTGTGCCTTGTGGGCTGGGCTCCGGGCTTGGAGAAGCGCTTGCGCAGTTCTTCTGGGTGCTCCTCTGCCAGGTCCGAAAGTTAAGTGGAGAGGAGCGGATAGGCACCATTGGAAAGTGAGGGCCCTTGGAGTGGACTCTGCGGCGGGACCACTTGACAGAGGTGTCATCTCATAGCTGAAGGGACTGAGCATCTCTCAGAGCTCAGCTTTGGAGCCCACAAACTTGGAGTACTTCCCCTCTCTCGCCCTCACTGTCACTCTTGTGTAAAATGGGCTTGAATCATATCCAAGGTTGTTGAGGGGACTGAGTGAAATCAAACACACAAAAATGCTCAGCACAGGGCCTGATACACCGTGGGTGCTCACTAAAACCCATTTAACATGTACATACTCCTTCCCAATGTCCTTTCCCTTTCCTCCCACTCTTCTGTTGATTTAATGACATTCACTTATTGGGCACCAATGTGTGTCCGACCCAGAACTGGGTCTCAAGAGCTTACAACTGTCATCAGAGGAAGGGACTCTTCCGAGGTCACTGCTGCAGTCCCAGCAGAATCAGTGCTTGCTGAGCTAGTGCCAGGCAGGACCTAGCTCTCCTGCCTCCTAAGAGGAGCTAATTCCGGGGGTGGGAACCGGTCCAAGAGGGAACCTGTCTCCAGGCAGGTATGGGCCCTGACCTTGAGTCACCTACTTGGGGGGCGGGGTGGCCGTCACTCCCAAAACTCCGCCTAGATGAGGACCCTTATACTCGCAGCCTGGACTCTAGCTCTTCTGATAAGACACCCACTCTCCCAAAAATAAACTAATAGGTTCAGGTTAGAGAGGGGCTATTGGGAGGTCCTGTGACCTTAGAGGGCAGACTGGAAGGGGTTATGGGGGAGGGGGGCTTGTGGTGGATGCTCTCAGGAGATGCACAGTCGGGATGGAGGGGTCTATTGCAATCAGGAAGGAGGTACGGGTTCCTAACATGAGATGCGGGAGTGCTTGTCTTGATTAGGGGAAAGAACTTATAGATGGCGGTTGAGGGTCTTGTTAGATGAGGAGGGATTCCAGTTGAGATCATGAGATGGCACAGTTGGGTTGCAGGTTCCTTGTTGCCATTAGGAGTAAGGGGCAGTCAATCTAAAGGAAGAGCGTCTAAATTCTGATCATAAGGGCCTGGGCACTATTCAGAGCCAGGAAGGTTGATCGTGATTGTGGTCTTTGCCATGGGCAGTTGGGGGCAATGGTACTGTGGGAGCCTAAGTCATAATTAGGAGGGGCTGTAGCCCATGAAATGAGTAGTTCCAAAAGGTCGTGACGTGGAGTAACAAGAACCCAGAAATTTAATCACGAACTGGCAGAAGCACCTCAGCAATCTTGTACAAACTGCAATCCATATGCATAACCGATCTCGCTCTGCGCAGGCGCAGCACAGGACAGCTCAGACGCTACGGTTGAGGGCGGGCCCCAAGGGGTGGGACTTGAGCGCTTCACTCTGCGCTTGCGCCTATGGGGCGTGGCGGTCGCACCTGCGCGAGTTGGGCGAAGGAGGAGGGGCGAGGTGACGCAGGCGTAATAATAGAGAAGGTGCCAGAAAGATCCAAAACAAGTGGCTGCGGCCGTCGCCCAGGAGTCATCAGACGCCGGATTCCGGTGAGGCTCCAGAGAGGCTTATGGGCGACTGGTGGCGGTTAGACGAAACAACCTGGGTGCTGGGGAGAGGGCGGTGCCATCCGTACAGTGTGTTGGGGTCAGGTTCAATCAGCACCACCTGAGTGTGTGGGGGGTGAGAGCTGGTTTGGTCGGTCTCACTTGTAGGGGCCGGGGGGTCACTTTCGGACGGTATCACTCGGGTGGAGCGGTGGGCCTGATCGGATAGTACCGCTGGACGGAGCCTAGGGGCACGTCCGGATAGTACTAACCAGAGTCAAAGGTCAGTCGTTAGGGTGCCCCGGGATCGGCCCCCAGGCTAGTTCGTACTGAATCACCCGGTCGGTTCCGGAGGCTGGTTCGGGACGTACCATTTGGGGAGGGGCGTTTGGGCTCTGCGGCCCGATCGGAGGTCCGGTGAGGTCTGGCGTCTCGACTTGTTACTAGGGGACCTTGGATGATACCATGCCCTTCGGGAGTGGGGGAGGCTGAGACCTCTGGGATGTGAGGGTGGCCCCGCAGGTCGGGAACTGGGGGACGCAGCTGGCGAGGTTGGCGTTCGGGTCTCCACGTTGCTGATCACTGCCCCTTCCCCGCTGAGTGGGTTCTAGGCCCTGGCTCGAGCTTGTTCCATCCCCTTCCCCGGGTATGGCGCTGTCTGGGTCGACCCCTGCCCTGAGCTGGGAGGAGGATGAGTGCCTGGACTACTACGGGATGCTGTCGCTTCATCGTATGTTCGAGGTGGTGGGCGGGCAGCTGACTGAGCGCGAACTGGATCTGCTGGCCTTCCTGCTGGATGAGGCCCCCGGCGCCGCCGGAGGCCTGTCCAACGCCCGTAGCGGCCTGGAGCTGCTGCTGGAGCTGGAGCGCCGCGGGCAATGCGACGAGAGCAACCTGCGGCTCCTAGGGCAACTCCTTCGAGTGCTGGCCCGGCACGACTTGCTGCCGCACCTGGCGCGCAAGCGGCGCCGGCCAGGTAAGGTTGAACGCGAAGGTGATAGACTTCTGGTGGGGAGAGGGCCTTGCTCCTCATCTGAGCCTTCATGGAGCCTCCATGGCCCTGATATGGACAGGGCCATATCAGAAAACCTGTGTCCCATCTCAATCCCCTCCCAGAGTATCAATGAGAAACATAAGAGGGAGGAGGCAAGGCTTTGAGAGGCGAGCTTGTGAAATTTGGCCAGAGCAATAATGATGTTTGTGGCCACTGTTTACGGAGGGCTTGTTTCATGCCAGACACTGAGTAAACCTTTCATTATAAACTATCACCATATATCCTCCTGGTAATCCCATGAGGAAGTCCTTTTACTTCCCACTGGACTGGGAAAATAACAGGTTCAGAAAAGTTAAGCAGCTTGCTCACATATGAGAAGTGAGTCCTGTGTTCCTGGCACAGGAGATACAATGTGCCCGGACTGACAAAGTGCTTATTAGTGAGGCATATATTAATGGGGGAACCAGATAGTAAAACAGATAAATAATGTCTTTCTGAATCTGGATATAGAAAGATTAAAACAAAATAATGATGTATAGAGAGAAGGGAGTCCTAAGTGAGGGGACACCCCCTTGTATTGAGTAGCCAGTCGACGTTTTTGAGAAGGTGACATTTGAACTAAGGCTGCAATGCCACCACCGTGCATAGAAACTCCCAGGGAGACAAAAAGGCAGGCTTTGAAACCCTGAGGCAGGACTGAGTTTTGTGTCATCAGAGGCCATTGAGGCACAAGCAGAGGGGATTGAAGAAAGGTCAGAGAGCTAGGTAAGAAGCCACATTATAGGCTTGCAGATAACACAGCTAGAGAGTGAGAGCTAGGATTCACACTTGGCTGGTTTGTGTCCAGAGTCAATGCTCTTAATCCTTGTGAGGGAAGGACAGCAGTCTGAGAAGGCGGGAGCTGGGAGGGTTTAAGTCACAGAAGCCCCAAATGTGCTTAGGCCTTGAGCTGTTGAGGCTTTGGTGGGATTACTTGGCGAGGTGCAGGGGCTAGTTTGGGGAGGGGGATTGTGAGGCTTCCCTGCCCAGAATAAGCCCATGGGATTTGGATAACCTGGGAAAGGGCAGCACTAGGGAAAAACTGACTTTGCTTTTGGAAAAATACAGCTGGAGGTCAGGCTCTGGAAGAGAAGATTTGGGGAGCCTGAGGAGAGGCCTGCTTACTCCTTGGGGCCTCAGGGAGAGCTGGGGGTAGTTGATGGCAGGCAACATTGCAGGGATCCTGACTATGACTCTGACTGGCTCCTGTTCTGTATTGGGAGGCATTGAGCAACCACTGGGCAGGAGGTGCTGGAGAGGGAATGGGTGTCTGGACTCTGACCTCTGGGGAACTCAGGCACCCTGTGGGGCAGGTGTTTCTCTCAGGGGGTGGGAATTGAAGGCTGGGCCTGGGAGGGGCCAGAGGCTGTGAATACTTCTTTCCATTTTTCTCTCCTTGCAGTGTCTCCAGAACGCTATAACTATGGCACCTCCAGCTCTTCTACAAAGAGGTCGGAGGGCAGCTGCCGTCACCGTCGGCAGTCTAGCAGTTCTTCAGATGTTCAGCAGGACCAGTGGGAGACAGGTGAGTCCAGCTGGGTGGGTGTGAAGGCAGTTTCCCTCCCTCCCTACTGAACCTTGATGAACTGCCCCCATCTTGGCCCATCAAGAGAATGGCACAAGGGGTCATTCTGTCTCATTTTTGCTTTGTGTGTTCATTGTTCCTACAAAAGTACATGTCCAGAAGCAATGTATGGAGTTGTTTCTAGTGCTTTTATATTTCATCTAAATGCATCACACCATGGGTTTATCGTTCTTCACGTGGCTGTCTTTGCTGGACACGTTTCTTAGATTTATTCATGTTGAGTAACTAATTGGTGTTTTTGATTGTCATGCCAATTAATAATTTATCCAATCTTCCCCGTTTTTTAATTATTCATACATAATTTCAAACATACAGAGAAATTAAAAGATTAGTACAGTGAGCATGTTCCTCTCTTTCTAGATGTGGTAATTTTAGATACGTTTTGCCACTTTTGTTTTATGTGTAGATATGTAATTCTTTTGTTGGTGAACTCTTTGAAAGTAAGTTCCAGTCATCAGGACTGGACCCCTAAATTAGTGGCTGTCTCCTGATAATAAGGAGATTCTTCTCTACCACTTCAAGACCATTACCATACCTGAGAAAGTAAACAGTTAATTTTCTGCTATTCTAATGGTCCGTTTTATATCTCTTTAAGATTATCTTCACTTTCAGGATCCACTCATAGTCGAGTTGTTGAGTTGTTAGTTATTATGTCTCCTTAACCTTTTACTATAGAAATGAAACTCCTCCCCCACCCATACCCTTTCCTTTTCCCCTTGACATTGACTTCCTGATCCTACCAGGCCACTTGTTTTGTGGAATGTCCAGAATTATTTCTGGAAGTGTGTAATTTCTAATGGTGTCATTTAACTTGTCCCTTTGTCCCCTAAATTTCCTGTGAAGTGGGAATTTGTTCTGGAGTCTAGATTCAATTCAGGTTCTGTGTTTTTGGCAGTAATGCTTCTTGGTTGATGCCGTGTGCTTCGCATTGGAGCACATCAGGAAGCAGAAGGTCTGGTCTTACTGTCATGTGTGGGCAAGTTTGATCACTTGGTTAAGGTGGTGTCTGCCATATTTGTCCTTTGCAAAGGGACATTTTTCCCCCTGTATGGTTAGTAAACAATCTATGGGCTGACGCGACGCCTTGGCACATCCTGTTGGATGCTAAGCCCTCCAACAGGATCCCCAGTGGGCTTAGCATCCATTCCTGCCTGAACCAGTTATTACATTGGTGTTCGGAAAACAGTGATTTTCTAATTCTTTCATTTTCTTACATCTGTTAGCTGGCATTTTTTCAAGAGGAGTTTTTCTTTCTACCACCACCCCCCTTTCTTTTTGATGGGGAGTATCACTATGGACTCACACATTCTTACTTATTTATTGTGTTATAATCAATTAGTCATTGTTTAGATTGGCTAGCTCCTTTGTCTTTTTGACGAGTCTCCATCATGCACTGGGTGCTGCCTGCTTTGTGGCATTGCAGGATGTGGCACTCACCTGCACTTTCTCTTCCCCAGTCCTGTAGTCAGCTCCTTGAGAAGGCTGGTTTCTTTTAGAGGCAGTGATATTTAGAGACCAAGACCTGGGTGCTGAGTATGTACATCGTTTCTAGGCTCTTTCAGTGAATAGAGTCAGAAACTGTGCTTTTTTTTTAAAGTTCATATTAAGCCCTGCCCTTGCTGGTGTGGCTCAGCGGATTGAGTGCTGGTCTGCGAACCAAAGGGTTGCCAGTTCAATTCCCAGTCAGGGCCCATGCCTGGATTGCAGGCCAGAACCCCAGTTGGGGGCATTTGAGAGGCAACCAATTGATGTATCATCTCACACATCAATGTTTCTCTCCCACACTTTCTCCTTCCCTTCCCTTCTCTTTAAAAGTAAGTAGCTAAAAGTCTTTAAAAAAAATAAAATAAAAATTCCTATTAGGTCCTGACTGATGAAACATCATCCTGCAAAGTGAAAGGTCGCCACTTTGATTCCTGGTCAGGGCACATGCCTAGGTTGCAGGTTCAGTCCCCAGTTGGGGTAATATGAGAGAGGCAACAAGTCGATGTTTTTCTCTCACATTGATGTTTCTCTTCCTCTTTTCCTTCTCCTTTCCTCTCTTTGGAAAAAAAAGGTTCATATTAGTATTTTTAATTTTTTTAAAATTTTATTTATTGATTTTTAGAGAGAGTGGGGAAGGGGGAGACACACACACACACACACACACACACACACACACACATCAATTTGCTGTTCCACTCCTCTGTGCATTCACTGGTTAATTCTCATATGTGCCCCTGACCAGGGATAGAACCTGAAACCTTGGAGTATCAGGACATGTTCCAACCAACCGAGCTACACAGCTACATAGCTAGGACCATATTAGTATTTTTTTAAAGATTTTATTTATTTATCTTTAGAGGGGAAGGAAAGGATCTAGAGAGGGAGAGAAGTATCAGTGTAAGGTTGCTTCCTGTGCATTCCTTGCTGGGAACTGGCCTGCAACCCAGGCATGTGCCCTGACTGGGAATCGAATCAGTGATCCTTTGGTTCGCAGGCTGGAGCTCAATCCACTGAACCACACCAGCCAGGGCAAAATCTTGGTTTTTAATAACATTGAGATATGGATTTATTTGCTTTATTGTATAACAGTTATACAATGGTTGTTTCAAAATTACAGTGTCAATACCACTGCTGAGTCTGTACTGAAAGAAACCACAGATTGATGGTTCTGGTCCTTGGGAGTATTTCTCACTGAGAGTTGCATTTGGAATGATCCTCCAAGTAACTTGAAACAATTATTTTCTCCACCTGTTTATGTTACAGTTTTGTATAGGATTAGTTTCATTTGTTTCTGTATGTATTTTATTTTACGGTTTATCTTTCAAAAAATTTTTTTTAAACCTAAATATCTGCAGTTCTGATTGGTTTCTTAATTTGTTATCCAGGTTTTCTGATGCCCACCATCTTTTTTTTTTTTTTTTTAAGATTTTATTTATTTTTTTAGAGAGAGGGGAAAGGAAGGAGAAAGAGAGGGAGAGAAACATCAGTGCATGGTTTCCTCTTGTGCATCCCCAACTGGAGACCTGGCCTGCAACCCAGGCATGTGCCCTGACTGGGAATCGAACCAGCAACCTGTTGATTTGCAGGCCAGAACTCAATCCAATGAGCCATACCAGCTAGGGCTGAAAATTTTCGACTAATCTTTAAAAGAAAATTTTTTGACTATGTCAAAACTAAACTATGTAAAAAAGATGTTCTTAGGAGTAGCACTTACGTTGTTCTTCCCTCCTGTAAATAGGTAATGAATTTCATTAATTTCTAGTTTATATGCAAAAATAGCAAATATGTATATATCTTTGTTTACCTTCCTTTCTTATATGAAGTATAGCAAGATGCAGATGCCTCTTTCACACCTTAGCTGGAAATAACTTTATTGTTTTTGCTTCACATTTACATTGATTTCAAGTGCATGCAGTTGCAAGCTATGAACAAAGCCCTGTGGCTGTCACCATGCTGGTCTCCTGGTGTGAGAGTGCAGGAGTTTCTGTATGCTCACATCTGGGAGTGGCATTGCTGGGTCGGGGTGCTTGCCTGTCCTTCTAAATGATGTTAGGTGGTACTTACTCCCCATCATATGGACAGGGCCGTCGAGGCAGAGGTGCACGCCCAGGGTCTCACTGCACAGGGACCAACCTCGAACTCTTCCCCTGGCTCTGGCAACCTGCCTTGGTGCTCTACCTATCATCTGGTCCTTAACCATCCCATCTTTCTCCCTTTAGGCTCTCCCCCAACCAAGCGGCAGCGGCGGAGTCGGGGCCGGCCCAGTGGTGGTGCCAGACGGCGGCGGAGAGGGGTCCCAGCCACCCTCCGGCAGCAGCAGGCACAGGCCAGACCCACCTCGGAAGGCAAAGTGACCTGTGGTAGGTCCCTGTGGGGCTCGGGGAGTGCACAGACAGTGCCTGGGGCAGGCTGCTGAGCTACAGGACAGGAGGAATGGGGACTTGCCTGGGGAGTGGTATACCTAGTGACGTCTAGCAGGTGGGCAGCAGTTCTTATCCCTCTCTTTAGCAGTGGAATTCTCGTTCCTGTCTTCATCTTGCTTATCTACATTCTGCCCATAGTGGAAGGATCGTATCCTATGCCGCCTCCTCTAGAAGCCTTCCCTGACAACCTGCTGCTTGCCACCAGTTTCATTTGTTTACCTAGCAAACATTTCTAAGGGTGTATTTATTCAGCGATCAGTTCTTCTGCAGGGGCGAAAATGGCATCCTGGGGCAAGCTGCCTTGTTTACCTCTTGGCCTTAGTTGTCTGATCTTGGGCAGGTGACTGAACCCTTCCACACCTCAGTCACCATATCTGTAAAGTGAGGCTGATAATGGTACCTTCCCACCAGGGTTGTTGGGAGAAAATGAGCTAACACACGTCATACACGCGCCTGCCTGGGCCTGTGTACCAGTTTTCCCTTCTCACTGTCGGTGTGCCAGGTACAGGAACAGCAGTGAGGTCCCTGCCCTAGTGGAGGTGACCCTCTTTCTAGTAGAGTGACAGACCACTGAAACCAAAGCTCATTTTAGACAGTAAACCTCAGGAAGGGAGGGCAGGGATCATGGGGATTGGGTGGAGCAGCCTGGCAGGCCTCCAAGTAGGTGGGAGTTTGGCTTTTATTCCATGCAGCAAGTGCTGCCAAGGGATTTGAGCAGGGGCTGAAGTGATCTGATACCTGTTCTTAGAGGAACTCTGACCCTGTCTGGAAAACCAGTTAATAGGTGAGTTAGGGTTTGTAAAGTACTTGGAATAACTCTGGGCACATAGTACATGCCCTGTCAGGTGCGGGAAGTAAATTAAAGTGGGAGCAGCAAATAAGTGACAAGGCTGCTCAACTCCATCGAGCAGGAGCGGCGATCGCATTGGAGAGGGTGAGAAAGGGGTGGACTAAGGAAAGAGGGATGTACAGCTGACTGGACCTGCAGGCAGGTTGGGTCGGGTGTGTTAAGGAGACTGTACTGTGGAGTCGCAGGCTCAGACCTTGACCTCGAGAGACTGCACCTGTCCTGAGGGAAGGGCACAGGTCTAGGTGGACACTCTCTCTCTCACACACTTCCCCCTCACATCTCTGGCACATCCTCTGAGTCGGGCAAGCCTGTGGACGTGGGATCAGGCGGTGAGATGCTCAGGCAGGGGTGGGAGGGTGGTAGAATTACAGGCGCAGGTCCCAGGTTGAAGCAGCCCTGCATTCCCCAGAAAACCTTGGTCCCAGGTGCTTCCTCTGACTATCTGCAGAGAGGCCATGCCTGCCACCCCCAGGCTGTGGGCTACATATCAGATTCCCTAGGTGAGACTGTGCTGGGCACATCAGAGGAAGAGACCAGTAGACCTTGAGGGGTGGCTGCTTTGTCATGAATTTGCCCTGCCTCACAGTCAGGGATAATTACCAGAGTCACCAGGCTGGCTGGGCTGCCCATGGAGTCACTGCCTCTCTAGGGAGCAAGCCAAGCTGAGGCTTGGGAGGGGTTTTGCCTGTAGAGGCCCCAGGTCTCTTCCTTGAGGGCAAGGAGGTTGTTCATAGGGTGTGGCTGGCCCTTGATGGGGGGATGGGTAAGCAGGTCTGAGTGCTGACTCACCAGGCCAGGGTGGGGCTGGACTGAGGCTCTCCTCACTAGGGCCCTGGTTTTTCCCTCTGAAAGCAAAGATGGCTTACCTTTAATGAGGCCCAGTCCCAGGGGTGATAGAAGGCTCCTTTAGATCTGAGTGAGGAAGGATCCTATTGTTCTTGTCCGCTCCTCACCTGTAACAGCTCTGGGGTTTGCCCCTCAGTCAGCTGTACTCCACTTAGTGGTAGTGTAACCAAGCAAATCGGGTCTCAGCCATGCGGCGCCTTTACACATGACCCAACAATTAGTATTGAAGGAAACAGGTTTTTATTAATAGGATTCCAACCTTGCGGGGGTGAGAGCACCCCTGCTCTGAACCCTGTTCTCCTGTGAGACCCAGCACTTATACCTTATTCTCCAAAAGAAACCATGCGCAGAAGTTCCCCATATCCTTACTTCTTCTTAAGCCAGCTGCAGCTATGTAAACAGATTTCCATCCTTTCAGGAATGTGCACTTGTGGGTTCCAGATTCACCATCCCCTCACCACAGCTCTCTCCTCCAGGACCTGGGGTGCATTGTCCTCGCCTCCATGTAGTAGTCCAGGAAGTCACATGCCGTGTTACACTGGATCATGGTGGAGTCCAGGGAGGCACACGCCCCGAGAGAGTGGCTTCTCTGTAGGCCCTTCGGAGAAGCAGGGGTCTTCATTCCTGGTCACAGTTCACAGTTCAGTTCAGCTCCAAACCTCCCCCACAAATCTGTGCTTGGTCAGGCAGGTCCCTGCATGGCTCCATCAGCTCTCTCCTTCCTTTCTTTCCTCCTGTGTGGCTGCCTCCTTGCTCTCAGTCTGCATAGCTGCTTCTCTGTACACCCTCAGACCTCATGGTGGACTAGGTCCTCCTTTACCCGCTTTCCTCCTCATGGTGTCCACTTCTTACTCTGTCAGCCCACCCTTATTTAAGTGCTCAGCCTGGAACTCCTATATGACTTCACATCTGGCCCCTCCTATGATATGTTCTTTTTGCCAGTTCTTCTGTATCCTTTTCCTTCTTTTGGCTACCATCTTTAGTCAGGGCAATAGTTTCCTGTGACACAGGGACATCAGGGTGAGCATCCACATCTGGCTGTGTCATGAGTCACTATAGGCCCTTAAGCACACATACACCTTTTCCCAGGGTATACAACTTTTACCCTGGGTGGCAGCACAGCTATTAATTTGCCATTATTACGTAAAGTATTTTAAAGACCATATCACCCACTCTCTCTTCCCCTCACCAAGGATTGTGGGGAATATGCTCTGTTGTTTCTGGGGACTCCCCACTCTGCACCCTGTTACAGTAGAACCAGACTAAATTCCTGAGGGTCGTAGAGTGTGAGGAAGGGGGCACAGGGAGATGGGGTGATGTCCTGGGCTTGGACACATGCTCTCGGAGTGTCCATGTCCCTTTCAGGGCCATCTACTGGGCCCTCTCCCAGTGTACTACCTGCCTGACCTTGAATTCTTGAGACAGTGTTGAAGTATAGGGGTGATGGCCCTCATTGTGCAGTGATGGGTGGGGCTGGGCCGACTCAGGTCTGTTCATTGGGTAATCACATAAGTATTTGTAGAGTGCTCCTGCTAGGCACAGCAGGGACTGGAGGCTCTTGCCCTCAAGAAGCTTGAGTTCTGATGGGAGGAGAAAGCCAAGGGACAGAGATGTCTGATATCAGCTGAGGAGAGAAAAGAGGGCAGAAGAGGGTAGAGAGTGATGGAAAATGTGGTTTTAGACATATTTTCTAGATAAGGTGATCTAGGAAGGCTTCTCGGAAGGGTGCGTGGATGGCTGGAATGGAATATTTCAGATAGAGGGGCAGCAGGAGTCCAGGCCCAAGAGGGAGTGTGGTGGTAGTGGTGGAGGGGTGGCAGCGAAGCTGCAAGGCTGGAGTGGAGGGCATGAAGGGAGACTGCTAGGAGGTGAGGGCAAGATGGGTAACCAGGGGCCCATCCTGCAGAGCCTGTGAGCTGTGGCCTGAGTTTTGTGTTTATTTATTTAGTTTAGTTTTTATTTTTTAATCCTTGCCTGAAGACTTTTTTTTTTCATTCCTATTTTGAGAGAGAGAGGAAGGGAGAGAGAGAAATCGATTGCTTGCCTGCTGTATACGCCTGGATCGAGGATCGTCTGTGCCCACACTGGGGATTGAACCTACAACCTAGGCCTATGCCCTGACTGGGAGTTAAACCCACAACTCTTCAGTTACGGAGATGCCTGCTCCAACCAACTGAGCCACACCAACCAGGGATCATTATTTTTAATGATTAGAAACAATTAGAGGATTTGAATGATAGGCTGAGCTTTGTTTTTCCCTCAGTGTTTCCTGTGGAGAAGATAAAGAAGCAGACGAGACTAGTGTAATGAACCCCGTCTTCTGTCACCCAGCTTTAGCAAGTTGTCCACTTGTGGCTGATTTGATATTAATATCTTAATATCAAATATCTAATTAGTGCTCACATTTTCCCTTGTCTCACAAGAGTTGGTTCTCCTAAGTCTCTCCTAATCTTTTGGATTCCCCAGCCATCTCTGTTTTCTTTCTTTCTCCCCTTGAATTGTATTTGTTTTTTTTTAATATATTTTATTGATTATGCTATTACAGTTGTCCCATTACCCCTCTTCATTCCCCTCCACCCTGCACACCCTCTCCCACCCACATTCCCCCTCTTTAGTTCATGTCCATGTGTCATAAGTTCTTAGCTTCTACATTTCCCATACTATTCTTGCCCTCCCCGTCTATTTTCTACCTACCGTCCATGCTACTTATTCTTCGTATCTTTCCCCCCTCTCTCCTCCTCCCACTCCCCTGTTGCTAACCCTCCATGTGTTCTCCATTTCTGTGGTTCCATTCCTGCTCTAGTTGTTTGCTTAATTTCTTCTTGTTTTTGTTTCAGGTGTGGTTGTTAATAATTGTGAGTTTGTGTCATTTTACTACACATGTTTTTTATCTTCTTTTTCTTAGATAAGTCTCTTTAACATTTCATAAATAAGGGCTTGGTGATGATGAACTCCTTTAACTTGACCTTATCTGGGAAGCACTTTATCTGCCCTTCCATTCTAAATGAAAGGTTTGCTGGATAGAGCAATCTGGGATGTAGGTCCTTGCCTTTCATGACTTGGAATACTTCCTTCCGGCCCCTTCTT
>CM052550.1:35759251-35770235 GCA_028533065.1 Trachops cirrhosus
CCTCAACACCGTGCTTACTGTCCTGCGTGTTTGAAACCCAGTAGTAGCCTGCACTCTGATCCCACCACCCGCCTTCCAGGCCTGGCAGGCCCTCGCTGCCATCACACCTGTAGCCTCAACTCACAGAGGGCTCCACTCCCTTGATCCCTCTGCTTCCTGCCAGTTGTCCAGACCCCTCCTAGCTTCTCTCCCTTCCCTGCCCAGCTAGAGCCTCACATGGGACCATCTGATTTCTCTCGCTAGCTCTCTGATAGCCAGGGTCCCGGCAGGAAGCAGAGGGCACTACAGCTGGGATTTTGAAGATAATTTAATGAAGGGACTCTTTGCAGAGGTGTAGGCAGAGCTGAGTGAACCAACAAGGGAGGTGAAGGCAGCAGGAAGCTGTGGCCACCCTTAGGTCTGCATGGGCAAGGAAAGGAAGTAATGGTGTTACTGGAGCCCAGTGAGAGCTAGGGAACATAACCCAAGTGGTACTGGAGATATGGAGAGCATGGCAGCTGCCAGAACCACGGTGCTGACACAGAGCTGGGAGGAGGAGAAATATCCCAAATGATGCTTTCTCCTCCCACTCTCTAATGTCCTGCTGGTGCTTCCCATGGGGGACCCTCTTAGGATTCAGAGGGCAAGGGAGCTTGGTAGAGTAGGGTAGAGGGTGGGCCTGGGCAGGAAAATGGGAAATAACCAGTGCTTCCTTGATTCCCTTTGACCCTTGGCCTTCTGCCTCATCTGTCACCACATAACAAACCTTGGTCCATGTGGCCGAGACCAGCTCAGAGAAGAATGGTGGCAAAGCGGTGAACACAGGAGCCGCTCCAGCCTCTTGTCAGCCTCCTCTCAGGCTCCACTCTCCCATGAATGTTTCCCCATCCCACCCTTTCAGTCGCAACAAGTAAAATTCAGGCTAATCAACTCAATCGATTTTCTTCAACTTCCTATTCATACCTACACCCAGATTTACATCGTGTCTCCAGGCTCTGTTTTGGTCCACCCTCCCCACCCATGGGTTGCCCATCCCATCGGGACTTCCAGAATATTACTCCACCATTCTCCCCTTTTCTGTTTCAACAGTCCTTCCGTCTCTCTTTTCCATCTTAGCCTGAAAATTATCCAAGTTTCTGCCACCTTAAAAAATAACAAAAGACCTCTGGCTCCCTGCACTCTGCCTGTTGTTTGTTCCCCTACTCATCTCATCCAAAATTCTCAAAGAGCAAGTATGAGTTAGGGTTCTTTGGCAGCAAGCAATAGAAATTGACCCTTGCTGATTCATTCAAGCAGGCAAGGAGTTTATTAGAAGGCAATGAGGATGGCACCCACAATGGCAGGAGAGACGGAAGAAGCAGGCTTTGGAAAGGATTGGGACCAGGTCAGTGGCAGGAATGGAAGCAGCCGAAAGGAATGGCAGCTTCCGCAGGGTCCTGTCAGCCACATGAATCAGGTCTAACCAGGTTCCGGCCTCCTGTCACGTAAGCTCTTGATTCAGATTCCAGGAAGGAGCTTCTGATTGGTGCAGCTTGAGTCATGTGGCCTCCCCTTGGCCTGTGGACAGCTGGGCACACTGACGGACAGTCTCAGGGAGTCGTATCTGGTAGGCCATGGGTGGTCACTCAGAGAAAAATTAGGGCGATGTCATAGACAACGGGAAATGGATGCTGGGTGGGCAGAAACAGCGGGCCTCTGCAGAGCACTCCTACTCTCCAGCCCTAGCCTTCACCTCCCATTGCAGTCTCAACTCGCTGAAACCATTGCAGCCCAGCTTGGTAATGACCTTTGCCACATCTGAGGACATTTTCCAGTGTTTACCTGCAGTTTTAACTCCATTGACCAGGACCAGTATTTCCTTCAAAAATCTTTTCTCCCTTGACTTTTGCATAACAAATAACCCAAAACTTAGCCTCTCAGAACAACAGACATTTATTATCTCATAGTTTCTGCGGGGCAGGAATCCATGAGCCCCTCAGCTAAGGGGTGTAGTCTCTACTTAAGGCTCCAGCTGTGTGTGGAGGGGATAGCAGGGCACAGTTTTGCCCAGGGTGAGTAACTGGAGAAAGAAGGGGGCTGGGGAGAGTGGAGAAAGACTTGCCTATACATCTTTTTGTAACCTAAACTCAGACATGACATCTTATTAGTCCTGCCATATTCTGCTCATTAGAAGAAGTCCAGCCCAAGTGCACAGGAAGGGGATCACACAGGGGCATGAGAACCAGGAGGCGAAGGCACTGGGGGCATCTTTAAGGCTACCTGCCACTGCTTCCATGATCTAGCTTGCAAGGATCTCCTTCCTCCCTAACAACTCCTTCTCTGGTCCATGTAAGGTCTCCTCTTCCTCCGCCCGCCTTTGAAGTATGGTTCTTCCCCTGGGCCCCTTCCTGGGTCCGCAGCTCTTCTCCTTCTACATGTCCTTCCTGAGGGACGTCATCCATTCTCATGATTCTAACTATCACCTGTATGCTCATGTTGCCCAAATCTTCAGCCCAGATCTGTCTCCATGACACTGCACATGAATATACCCTAACATTGACTGTAGAACCAACAGAGACTGCTGGGTGCAGGGCATGTCCCCTGGCCACCTCAGACCGAAGAGGTTTCAAAAAGACTTCATTGAATACGTTTTGTGACTCCTCCTATTTTCTCCCGGCTCCATGAATGGCGTCTCCATCCACCTAGGCACCTAGATGAGAAATCGGTGGCCGCCACCGATCCTACCCTTATATCCAAACATAAAGCCTGCTGACTTGACTCACCTCAAGGTTTTTCACTCTTGTCACCTCCTCTGTTCCCATGATACCGATATCATAGGACCAGCCTTTAGCACCTCTTGCCCAAGCTATTGCAGCAGCTTCCTGATTTTTCCCATCTCTCTTTTTGCCCCCTCAAATGCATGTCTCAAAAACGCCAAGTTGCCCTGATGCAACCCCCATGGTCTCTGAGACCAAAAGATGCTCCATGACTGGGCCCACCCAGCCTCTCCAGCAACATCGTTCTCCCAGAGCTCAAGCGTTCGCAGCTCCACTGCCTGCCTGCTCACGGTTTGCTCTTCGTCACATACATGCTTCGGCTTATGCTGTCCTCTCTCCAGTTAATGTTCCTCCAACTTCAGAAGAACTATTTCCCTTTTAAAACTCAAGAAAATTTCCCCAGGCTGGGTTGGTGTCCCAGCACATTGTGTTGTTTTGATTTATCGATGTGTTTGTCCCTCCTACTGGACCATGAGCTCCAGAGGGCACCAGCTGTACTCTCTCCCCCTTTGCATCTCCAGCACCTCCTCCCATGGAGGTCCTACTTACACAGGTACTCCAGCTATGTATAGAGGTGCATGAATGCATAAACTGGATATTTATGATAGCCTCAAATATGTGAGTTGGTTCTTGAAGTTGAATAGAATTGCCAGGGGGAGAAGGATGGGAAGAACATTTTGATTACAGGGAATGGCATATGCCAAAGCTAGGAGGTAAGAGGACGCAGATTCAAGGAAGTGGTGGTGGTCTGGTGTGGTGGGAGTGTAGGGTGGGAAGTGGGCAGTGACTGGAGGGGGAGGGGAGCCAGATATTGTGAAGGGCCTGAAAAGTTGGTCGAGGAGGAGTTTGGTGTTTATCCTGTTGGCGATGGGGAGCCCTGAAAGAGTTTGAAGCCAGGGAGTGACTCGATCAGAGCCAGATTGTAGAAAGAATGCCTCAGTGGCCAATGTGCAGGATGGACTGAAGACTGGGAGGCCAGGTGCCACAGGTGAGCAGGGGGTGCAGGGGCCTGAACTGGGACAGTGCAAGCAGGGAAGAGAAGAAGAGGATTTGAGAAATACCAGGTTAAATTCTATGAAAGTACTGTTTTGTAAGAAAAAGCTGGTTCATGATTGGCAATTTTTATATCATTCATCTTAATATTCAGGAAGGAAATGAACTGGATGGGATTTGGGGCCTGACTTGGGTGTGTGAAGAGCAACTGCCAAGGCTGGAGGCCACCTTTCTGACCTGAAAGCCAGATGGGAGGGAGGCACCTGTACGGGGAGAGGAACCCAGGCCTGGGGCGCATCATACCGCCCCAGAATGTGTTGACTTTGAGGTGCCTTTGGGACCTCCAAGAGGTGGCTAGGTATCTGGGTCTGAAGTGTAGGAGATAGGGCTGAGCTGGAGACCAATGTGGCGGCTACCAGCATGGAGAAGGCAGTTGTGGGAGGGGCGGTTTACCCTGGGAGAGCAACCGAGACCCAGGAGGAGAACCAAGGGAGTGAGCTTCCTTAGATCCAAAGAGGATTTTTTTTTTTTTTTTTTTGAGATCTAATTGGATGCGTTAAGCGATACATGAATCGGGCAGCATCCCATCTAACAACAAGCTCCCTGAAGAGGAATTTTTAAACGTGGTCGTGGCCGTGTACTATAGAGAAGGAAAGTGGGATAGGATGGGAAAGCCTGTTGGATTTAGCAAGGCGGAGGGCCTCTGGGAGAGAGGACTGCAATGGGAATGGCTTGGACTGAGTTCTGAAGGGACAGAGACTAGGCCTGGTCTTGGGACTGTCCTTCCTTCCTAAGTAATGCATCACTCCAGCCACCAGGGGGCAGTGGACACACATAATCCAGGTGGGAGGGATTCGCTGGGGTCAGGGAGTTTGTGGGTAGAGGAGCTGGGGCCTCAGCCTGTTGCAGAGGTTGTTTCCTGATGAGGAGAGATGTCCCCCACGTGAAGGGAACAGGGAAGAAGTTGTGGAATGGCAGAGGAAGGAAGTCCTTTCCGTGGGGAGGCAGAGGCAGATTGGAAATTTCCAGTCCTGTCTTGTAGTTTCCCTCTTGTGGGCCTCTTGGGGGAGCAGGTGGGGCTTATTCAGTATGATGCTCCCAGTAGTCATCAGGTTTGCATTTTGGACCTTGATTTTCTCTTCTCTCATTTCTTGGTAGTCCTACTTGCCTTCTATGTGTGGGACATGTTGGACTTTTTTCAGTTCTCACCTGCTTCCACATGAAAGTCCTTTCATGGAAATGCCTCCCCCCACCCCTTCCTTCAGGTCTTATCTCCACATCACTGCCTCCTAGAAGCCCTCCCTCACTGCCCTCTCCACCTCCTCTTGGCTCCTACAGAGCCCTGTGTTTTCTCTGTCTCAAGGCTTACTGTTCTGGCTTTAACTGTTTGCTTACTTATTTTTGTACTATTGTAGTAGGACTTAAATATTGTACAGTAAGATTTGCAAATTTTAAATGTACGACTTGATTCACCGATTTCAAGTGCGCAATTTCTTTCTCTGTCACACACACACAGACACAACTCGAACAGTCCTGTAACCACTACCACAATCTTGATGCAAAATGTTTCCATCACCCCCACTCCCTCCTTGGCCCTTTGCCACAGTCCCCTCCCAGGCCCAGCCCCTCTCACCCCTGATCTGCTTTCCTGTCACTAAGGTTTTGCTTTGTCTAGAATTCCACATAAATGGAACCTACAGTAGGTAGTCTTCTGTGTCCTGCTTTTTTCACTGTGCTTTGGGGTTCGTCTGTGTTGCTGTATCAGTAACTGCGTATTTCTTGTCTGCCCTCCCCCCCACCCCCTGAGATGAGGCTGTCTGTGAGGGCAGAGTTGTCTGGGTCACCTTTGTGTCTTCAGCTTGCAGCATAGTCCTAGCACAGAGTAGTCCTCAGTGAACGTTTCATAAACAGAATGATCTGGAAGAGCCAACCTGGGAGGGAGAGCTTCTGACCCCGGATGTGAATAAGGCAGGGCCCACCTGCAGGATGCCTGCAGCCCTCACCCAGCCCTCCAGCTGCTCCTCAGGTTCCGGGTTCCGTTTCCAGTTGGCCTGTCCTGGCCCCTTTCTAAGCTTCTTTCCTCCACTGGGTCCTTAGTTCCCCACTCCTGCCCACCACAGCTTCCTTCTGGTCTTTGGAAATCTCTGTCCCCTTGGCCCCCCACCCCCACTCTGCGGAGTCTGCCAGTCTCTCAGCTCCTTTTCCCACCTCCTCCAGAGCCCTCTCCTCTACTCACGGGCCTGGCCTGTGTGCCTCCTCTGTGCCTCAGGCACCCATCTCTTGCAGGATGCTGGAGGCTGCTGGCTGTCCCATCCTGGGCAACTACATTATGCTCTCTCTTCCCTTCTCTCTTCTGCTGCCTGTCATTCCCCCACTCCCCACCCCACCTCAAACACTGTCCCATGGGAGGCCCTTGGGGGAATATCTAAATTTTGTACAGATCAGAAAATCCTCTACCTCCCTTCCTCTATTTCTCATCTCCTTTCTCCTCTTCCTAGTCCCCTTCTCTCTTTATTTTTTGACAACAAAAAGATTTATTGATCAACTATCGTATATACTGATCTCTTTGTAAGTATGGAAATATTCAGAGCTTCTTCTATTCTTCTCTTCTTGGCACCCTCATCCTGCACTTCACCATTGTCTAGTCAGTTCTCACTCCCTCTCTTCCTCCTCAGCCACCCTTCCTTTCTCTCCCACCCATTCCCCTCCTCCCCCACTGCTCCTGCCTGACCCACCCTTTCCCCATCTGCCTCTGTTCCCAGGGCTTGCTTCCTTCCTTCCTCCCTTCCTTCCTCCCTTCCCTAGCCCCCATTCCAGTTCCAGTTTTCTTCTTTCCCCTCCCTTCCTGCCCCACTTCTCTCCTTTGTCCTTTCCTTCTTTCCCTCTGTGTGCCTCTGTTTCCCTTATCTTACTTCCTTAATCCTCATGGTTGTAAGGGAGACCCAAGACTTGTGACCCAGACACAAAGATGCACACACAAGCAGACAGGCGCCACAGACGCATGAAGAGACACACTGCATTAGTGAGCATGGCATCTGTCAGGAGGCACATTTGGACACACACACACACGGCGAAGAGTATTCATAGCTTCCAACATACTGCACTTGGGACAGGCCAGGTACTCTTATTGTACACATTTCTGAAACGTGAACAGGCTGGATGAGGAGAGCTGAGCACACAACTTCATTTGCACAGGAAGAGGTGTGGGCGTGGGCACCCACACCCAGAGATGGCCCTCTCCTGGACTGCATGCACACACACGCCTCAGAGGAGTCCAGTGCTTTGGGGATGGGGGCTCTTTCAGGAGCAGGGAGAGCACGCATGGTTCCCTTATGTTGTGCTCAGTGTGCTGCGTACATCTCTGCGTGCGTCTGGTGTGTGCACATACACAGGCTGCGGTCATCCTCGTGGGGCTGTGACTCATGGCTGGGTGGAGCCCCCCAGAGCATTAGGGACAACCTGCACGCACAGGTGCTTGAGCCACCTTTCGGATCTGCCTCTGGGAAGTACGTGAAGGATGTCAGCTTCTGCTTAACGTGGATATTCTGGATGACTAAGAGATACCTGTCACATGGAAGCAGCAGGCCACTGCTCCTCACTGTACTGTCCAGTAAGCATCTGATATGGACTTCACATGTATCAAAGCAGCATTTCTGGATCCTGAATATCGGTACCCCGGTATTTGCTGTTCACATAACTATCATGGACTTGGTCATTCTTAGAAGGGATGGGCCCCTACTATGTGCTGGTTGTTTTAGGTGCTGGGGGTGAGGTAGAGGGCTGCATATCCTTGGCACCCCCTGGCCTGGGGCTTCCCTTCCATCAGGCACCTGGGCACCTGCAGCATCTCTGTGTAGTACGCACACCATAAGGTGCTCAGGAGTCCTTCCAGGACACTCGTGGCAGGGCCCACTGTTCCTTTCTTGCTCCTTCCAGGGTGGGTGGATCCTGTGTGGTCATTCCAGACACCCTTTTGGAGTTCCCTCCTTACTAGTGGGACCCAGGGGCCTTGGTAAGAAAAATCTTTGCTTGTGTTGTATACACTCTGTGGTCTCCAGATCCTGCTTCTGGGTGTCCATCACGTTCCCACCAGGGAGGCAGTCAGGTCTGCCTGCTTACTTTACAGGCACAGCCCTAGGGCACTCCTGCCTTCATTTGTGTTGTGCACACAGAGTGGGTCCCCCGGGAAGCCGCTCGGTGCGGGGCCTCCTCCCTCACGTCCACGCCCCGGAGCGGCGGTGACCCCGGTTTGTGTGCAGGCGGCGCAGGCAGCCCGTCGTTCACCTGTTTTGTGCACGCGCAGTGCGGAGCCCAGGGGTCCTGCTCTGCACAGAGGATCTAAGCCTTTCTGTCTCACACACGTGATGCACAGGTGCCTGTACCTACCTTGTGTGCACACGGGGCAGGGCAGTTGTTTCTTGCATGTGTTTGTGCTGTGCGCACAGTGCGGGTTCCAAGAGGCTGCTGTCTGCGTACCCAGGGTAGTGGGTAGTTCCCTATTATGCCGTCCACACAGGTCCCGGTGCTTACTTTGTACGCCCGCGGGGTAGGCGTTTCCGGGATTTATTTCTGTTAAGTACTTGCAGTGTGAGTCCCAGGAGCCTCTGTACACGTGGGCAGTTGGGGATTCTCGTGTTTCTTTCATGCACATGTCTCAAGGGGCCGTGTGTCCACACAGTCCTCGGGGCAGTGGTGCGGGCAGCAAAGCGTCAGCCGGCTGCACCTGCTGAGCCGCGGCCGCCCGGCGCGCCCTTGTCCTCCTCCTCCTCCTCCCCCCTTCCCCTCCTCCTCCTCGTGGTCCTTGTCCCCACAAACGCCCTCCGAGTCTGGGTACCACTCCGCAGCCCCATCCTCCTGCCTGCACTGCCGCGCCCCTGCCAGCAGGGGGCAGGAGTCACGTGCCCTTCCCGGACCCAGCGCAACTTTCCTGTGGTGCAGGGTCCCTTTCCCCTTGGCTCCCTTTTCCTTCCTCTTCCTCCTCAGTCTTTCCGTGCCTGGCACAGGAGAGGTGCTCAGTGACAGGGCACTGCTTCCTCCCTCCTCGATGTTCTTGTCTCCTCCACCTACCCCTCTCCCCCTTGATGCACCCCTAACCCCACTTGTCCCTCTCCTGGTCTCTGCTGTCACCCCAGCCTATCCCTTTCTGCCTTCCCTAGGCAATTTTTTGTCCCGTCCCCTTTTCCCCAAGTCTCATTCTTTACTTCCGACTCTCCCCTCATCTCCTCCTGTCTCTGTCTTGTGTCTCCTGTGGATCTGGGTCCACCAGAAAGCCGCTTCTGGTGTCTGCCTCCTTCCGTGTCTCTTCCTTGGTCTCTTGCTGTCTCTGTCTACTTCGTTCTCGGTACCTCGGTACCTCTGTGTTTCTTTGCATGACTTTGGCTCCAACTCTCCCTCTTGGGCTTTCTGTTTCTCACTGTCTCTGTATTTATTTTTGTCTCTTTTTCTGTCTTGGCTTCTGTGTCTCTTTTTGTACATGTCATTCTTTCTGTTTCTTAGAAGCTCTCAGAATCTCTACATCGATTTCACCGATTTCACTATGTTTCTGTCTACATTTCACTCATCATCTGTCCCTGTCTCTGTATGTGTGTGTGTCTTTTTCTCTCTGTCTCAGTCTCTGTATCTTTTGGTCTCTGTCAGTGTCTTTCTGGCTTTGTGCTCTCTCTCTCAGTGGCTGTTCCTTCATATCTCTCTGATTCAGCATGTCTCTCTTATCTCTGTTTATCTCTCTGTGCCTGTCTCTGTCTCTCTCCAACTCTGTCTTGTCTCTTCATTCCTCTCTGTCTGAATGTGGTTCTTTCTCCTATCTCTGATCTTGCATGTCTATCTCTCTTATCTCTGTCTCTGTCTTTGTCTCTGTCTCTGCCTCTCTCTCTGACCATCTGTATGTCCTGTCTGTATGTCTTCTTCTCTGTGGCTCTTTCTTCTTTCTGGCCCTTCATCTCTCCTTCTCTCTCCGTGGACCTCTTCTCCTTATCTCTTTGTCTCTGGGTGTCTCTGTGGTTCCTGGTGCCTCTCTCTGCTTTTGTTTCCCCATCTGCTGCTCTCCACCTCTCTCTCACCCTGCAACCCCACTGTGCATGTGTACACACCTCTGCATGTCTCTGGCCTCTCCCGGTCTCTGCTAGTCTCTCCCTGCTTCTATGTCCCCTCTACTTCCTCCCTTTCCCCTACCCCTTTTCTCCTTGTCTCTGTCTTTCTGGTGTCCCTTTCAGTCTCTGGGTCTTAAGGCCTCTCCCTGCCTTTGAGTCCCCTGCTGGCCCCATCCCTTGCTCTCTGTCCCTGTGTCTACATGTTTCTCCGTGTCTCTGTGTGTCTCTGTATGTCTCTGCCCCTGGGCATCTCTTTGTCTCTTCCCCTGCTTCTGTGTCCTCTGTGCTTCCTGCCCTCTCCCCTCTCCTCCTTTTCTCTGTCTGTCTCTGAATGTCTCTGGGTGTCTCCGAGAGTCTCTGGACCTCAGGGTCTTTCCCTGCCTTTGAGTCCCCCTCTGCTTCCCCCCTCCTTTTCCCCTCTGTCTCTTTCTGTCTCTCAGTGTCTCTTTGTGTCTCTGTGTCTCTGTGTCTCTGGGGTTCTTCTTGTCTGGGTGCCCTCCTCTAATCCCTGCCCCTCTCCACTCTCCCTCACTTTGTCCGTCGGTTGTATCTCTGAGTATCTCTGCGTCTCTCTGTCTCTGTGTATCTCTGAGTCTCTGTGGGTCTCGGGCCTCTCCCTGCCTCCGTGTCCCCTGCGCTCCCCGCCCTCTCCCTCTCTCCCCCCTCGCTCTCTCGCTCGTGCTCTCTCTCTCTCTCTCTCTCTCTCTGAGCATCCTTGGGCCCGGGGTTGCCATGGGGACAAGGTGGGAGCCGGGGATGGCGCGCGCCTGGGCTCGCGCGGGCAGCTCAGGCGAAGAGCAGCGGCCAGAGCAGCGCCAGCAGCAGGCAGCGAGCGGGCGCGGGAGCGGGAGCGGGAGCGGGAGCGGGGGTAGCGTTGGCGGCGGCGGCTCCTCCTCGGCCATCCCCTCGGAGCCGTGCAGCTGACGCGCATGGCGAAGACAGCGGCGCCTACCGATGGGAGCAGCGGTAAGGCAAGGCGGCGCGGCGCAGCCGGGCGGGCGGGCGGGCGGCGGGCAGCCTCCTCCTCTCCCCAGCTCGCCTGCGCGCCTGCCCGCCCGCCCTCCCTTCCTCCCTCTCCCCTCGCAGCCCCTGCCCGCCCGCCCGCGCCGCGCTCGCCCTTCCATTTAAAAATCTTTAAAACTTTGCATATTAATATATGCGCTTTGC